>JARQOC010000011.1:146256501-146316501 GCA_033576535.1 Allobates femoralis
TGAAAAAGTAAAAAAAAGTTTAATAAAAAAATTAAAAAAATAATTAAACAGAAAACTCTTTCACCACTAAAATCACAGGTTGTGTGTTAAAACAAAAAGAAACAAATAAACATATATGTAATTGACATACTCACGTCCAGAATGACCCAATCTAGAAAACAGTCATGTTATTTATTCCGTACGGAGTAAACTGTAAAAAAAACTGAAAAACACGCCAAGCAATCAAAACAAATATAAAATAGGAAGGGGGAACAAGAGGCGCAATAGTGCCCTATCACTCAGACACTAAGAGATGAGAGGTATATTGTCAAAACCACTCACCTATTCCAGTTGTGATGACCCACAACTGGCTTGAAGGCATATAATCAATACCGGCTGCTGCAGGACCTCCACCAACCACTCGCACGTGGGAAGACTCTCAGGAAGCTGGGAAAAGGTGTGTGACAGTCCGCGCCACCGGGTACCAAAGAAATCACCTGGGATGCAGGAAGTTATTTCAAGCTTCCCTGAGGAAGGCGCCAGGTGGAGCGCTGAAACATGTTGGAGAATAAAGACAAAGCTTGAAATAACTTCCTGCATCCCAGGTGATTTCTTTGGTACCCGGTGGCGCGGACTGTCACACACCTTTTCCCAGCTTCCTGGAAGCAATCAAAACGTCATTCGTAAGGAGTAATGGTAGGAACGATGCCAGACCATCCTGAAAAGCAAATTGTAATATGGCTAATTACAAAAAAGCGATATGTCAGGTATCGCTGTAACTGTACTGACCTGAAAAATAATCAGTCCTATCAATTTTATCACGTGCAAAAAAAAAAAAAAAACACAATAAGTGAATTGCTGGTTTTTGTTCCTGGCATTTAAGGACCTTGTACAATGTCACTGGGAGGGGCGGGGCAAACTGGTCACATGTCCACATCAGCGCCAATTAAAACCCGCGCTGATGTAGTCATGTGATCGGATTGCCCCGCCCTCCCAGTACCATCATGCCAGGTCCTTGAATGGTCAGGAGATTCAGCGTGGGACACTCATTGTCACCAGAAGGTGAGTATTTATGATTTTTTATTTTTCACCATCCTTATATTTAATATCACTTTAACAGTGTATATAGATACACTGCTAAAGTGATATTAGACAGATTTTCATGGGTACAAAGCAGCGCACCTGTTCTGCGCATGCTCTGTACCCTGGCAACGGATCTGGGAAACGATTCTGTTGTTTCCTGGATCCGGTGCCATAGGCCCCCATGTTAAGTGTGTCGGACAGGACAGGATTCGTTTCTGGCATTTTTTTGTCACCGGAGCCCAAAAATGCTGCAGGCATTGTTTTTGGGACTGGTGAAAAACAGGACAAAAACGAATCCTGTACCGGACTCACAAAACTGGATGGCCAAATAGGGCCAATCCAGTGCCATAGGGATATATGGGGGCCAAAAATGATCCTGTTCTGTTCGTTTCAAAAACGAACAGAACAGGATAGTAAAAAACATAGTGTGAAGCTAGCCATAGTGAAGTTCTAGTCACCACAGAGGTACTGTACTTCAGCCAGAGGTGTAGTACCACACTCTTGGGTAAGGAGGGGGCACTACCCGGTACCCACACACTAGCATCCCACATCACACCACTCCAGGCCAGGGGATCTGGATGGACCTTATTGAGGGAGGGTGAGTAGTCAGTTGTAGAGACATCCTGGGGACTGGAGCGGAAAGGAGCTCATCCCAGGACAAGAGAAGCGAGAGGAGAGAAATAGGAGCCGGTGAGGGGCTCCAGAGACAGAGAAGGGGTCCTAGGGGCATGGGAAGTAAGGGATCTACCCGTGGCGCCCGAATCCACACTGACTGTAGTGGGTTGGAGGGGCCAGGTCACAGTGGGGACCGGCCCCAGACTAGTAGAGAGACTATAGGACTCAACTAGCAAATCAGAGGCTGTGGTATCTCTAAGTGCAACAGCCACATCCGCACATAATGACTAAAAAGGCAGCCGCATAGGGTCAAGGGGACCAGGAAGGCTGCTGGCTTGGGACACTGTGTGTGAGGCGCAGGGCAGGAGGGCGAGAGCCAGTGCAGAAAGATGACCCGGACAAGTACACCATAAGGAGGTCCTGGTAAAGTGCACCTAAGTAACCCAAGAGTTGGCTGCAGCCCTGACCCAGAGGACACAACACCCAGCTCGTTGTTGTAACCTGGAGAACTGTGAGAACTGGGAGTAAAATGTGAAGACTACACACTGCTATGTCCTCAGATTTATTTACTACATCATTTGCCCTGTGCTATGTCAGCAACCATCATCAAATAGACTTTATAACTGCCCTGGGGCCTTGCTTTACCTATGGAGAGCTGTATCATCTCTGCTGCGTCAACTGCCCCAGTGAATCTGAATCGCAGCATCGACCATCCAATTGTCGAATACCACGGGTCGCGTCACAAATTAATTCCCCATATAAACTATCCCCTATTCTTTTTTTCCCATATAGTTTTTATTCGATTTTCTCAATAAAACACAAACAAACATTTCACATCGTATTGACATCTCAAACACTTGAGTCTCCTCAACATCAATTATTATTACTAAACACCTTCCCCCTTACCCCCTTCCCAACCCCCTCCCGCAGTAATAACATTATATATATACCCTCAGCTCCTATTATAAATCATTTGTTCTTCTTCTTGGATAATGGACCCATTATCGACCTCTCTATCTCCTCCTCCAGTATTGTTTCAATCACCTGATCGTCCCTAGTCTACTCCGTCTGTCGCCTCCATGTAGGACTGTACTACTACTTAACCATTCACCGGTAACTTCAGTTTACCCAAAGTTTCCCCCAATTCTTCCAAACAGTACCAATTAGTAGCTCTGAAGGGGATAACCACCCGTTCAATCTCACCCTCTGATAACTGGGAAACAATGAACCCTCTCCACTTAGTAAAGAATCTAGCAGTATCCTGCTCTTTATTTTTTTCCGCTAGAACTTTCTCTGAGGTCATTGCTCTTTTGAGCTCCAAGATCACCTCACTTGACTGACCAGGTTTAGAGTCCAACGAGTGATGTAAAATTGTTCTGAGCGTCTCCATTGCCAGGAGATGAAAAATGTGAATATCCCCTCGTCTCCGAATCTCGTGTCCCCTGTCATGGAAGATCCAAACCGTCGGTATCAGTGGGACCATAACTGATGTGATCAATGCATACACCCTTTGCATCTTCTCCCATAACTGTCGGGATGCTACACACTCCCATATGCTATGGAACAGATCCGTCCCTACCTTTTACATTTGGGGCAATGTCTAATTCTGACGGGTTGGGACCTCCCGGAACTCAGATTGAACCCCATCACGGCTCTATGTATAACCCTAAAGAACGAGTCCCTCCATCTCTCATTAGGTATATATGTCCTAACTTCCTTCCATCCCCTTCTTATCTTGGTGTCAATCTCCTCGTCACCCAACTGTTTCTTCCAACCTTTAAACATGTTTTGCGGGCCAGGAGGAAGTGTCAAGGTAGAAAATACGCTCTTCCACTATATTTATATTTTCTTTATATATTATATATTTTTACTAATGCTCTAGATGAGAAACAATAAGTTTTTCCCTTAACTTAGTATCCAATAGCTATATCTCTCCCTCTCTCATTCCCTTTTCTCTTCTCTCTCTCTTCTCTCTCTCTCTATGTCTCTCTCTCTCTCTTTCTTCTCTCCCTCTCATCCATGAACCAAAGCTATGTGTAAACAAAGTGTCTTTCAGATGTGTGAAGAGAAGATACAGTGTGCGGAGGTGCCTAGGAAACAAAGGAGCTGATTGGTCCCTACTGTGCCGATGCCAGGTTGTACCATGGGAAGCTAGAGATATCCTGCATACCAGAGGCCAAGAGAAGACATCATGACGTGATGAAGGATGGACTCAGCACAGAAGACAAAGGACTAATTATTACTAACAGAGATTGATATATTAGCCTAACTCCACCTAACCCCTATCTAATCCCACCTTGTTCTGGTTATTCCACGCCTAGTCCCTAGAGTATAAAATGTAGTGTACCCGGAAATAAAGTTGAGTTGCTGTGACCGTGGCTGAGCATGCAATGAGATTGAACCAGAATACCTTGTCTGACTCATTCTTACTTGGGTACCCCATGCTCTTAGTTTAATTTGGAATGACTGGTGAAGGAGTGTATTGTCGCTACGACCCCGACAATTTGGCGCCCAAACAACGTGGGGCATGGCCAGTGATTCGCGACCCCCACGGACCCGTGCCCGGATGCCCCTGGATGATACCCGTATCGGCTGACCTCAAGGACTGATCACCCTTCAAACACGGTAAGTGGAGATCACATTCATATGTGTGTCGCCCTTACTGTGTCTCAGCCGTTATTGGTTAATCTGAAGGTGTCTTTTGGGTCTGGGGGGGTGACCGGTCGAGTGGTGAGACCAAGCGCGATCCAGCGCCATGCTCCGAACCAGCAACAACGAGACGTCACCTCCTGCGTGTCCTCGTGTGTACACCACGCCTCCCTCGCCAGTCATCATTCCTCATCCATTAACCCTGCCTGCAACTGTCAGTAATCAGTGATTCAGAGAGAGAGGTTAAAAACATCTCAAGTTTCACAGACTGGGGACGGCACAGTGAGAGAGAGAGTGAAAGTGAAAGGAGACGCACACATGATGTTATATAAAATTCAGGGATAAGCACATGGTGTACTAGGTTCTGTGCTTATGAGACGGTGACTCGAAAGTCCGAGTGCGTTGTGTATGTAGTTCCGCACTCATGAGAAGACTGAGAGGGGGCACGTGGTGTAGTTTGTTCCGTGCCTGTGAAGGATTATGAGCACGTAGTGTATTAGCTCCGTGGCTTATGAGTTAGAGATAAAGAGAAGGGTCTCTTTCAGAACTGTCATTTGAAGCAGTTCTGAAACCCTCAGAATACCGTGGCAAGGCGATCTGTAAGCACCAAGGAGTTAGGACGACTGTAATAGTGTCCTGTGGTGTCGTGCTTAGGTACTGGAATTGCTAGAGGCACGTTGTGTACCTGGTTCCGTGTTTATTAGTTGTACTTAAGTGCTGAGAGCGTGGTTAGGTGGATTGTAAGGGATCTGGTGTTGATCGCTGTTACCAGCGTCCTAACTACAGTAGGGACGTAGTATTCTGTGAGTCATGTTGTGTCTCTTAAAGCAGAAGAAGTCCGTACCCCACAGGCTAGACGAGAATATTGTGGAAATTAAGACATTAGTAGGGTCACGGTAGGGTAAGAGGCAGTTAAGAATGTGAATAGGTTGTACAAGTATGTAGGGTTGCCTTTGTCAGGGAGATTACAGCCATCCGTGTGGCATGATCTTATTCAGAAAGCTATTTTATTGAAGTCATGCCGACTGTCACTACACTCTGTTCACGGTCCGTCTATCAATATATTTTACTATTTTTCCTGTCATGGAAAGTTTTTGAAGTTATAAAAAGTAAATGAAGAGTTAGATATTAAACCGCGGGATCTCAGATAATGGCTAGAATTGTTAGTTGTATATAGCTACAAGTGTGAAACAGTTAATCAAATTTGTGAGCTCTGTTTGGGAGAGAAAGATTTCTTTTTTCTATTGTGTGAGTTTCAGAATTCCTTATCTAAACAGCTGTGCGCGTGACCTTGTGAAAGCTGCTTGTGTTGGAGGGAGAGAGCGAGAGGGGGAGTGATGGGGGGAATTTGCAGGTGCCTGACATGCACACTGGAGTCTTACCCGTCTTTCCAGGGATTCTGAATGGCAAAGACGGATTTTTCATATTTGTGGTACTTGGGTACTAATAATAATGCCTAATATTGAATACAATAATAGTAATCAGATTTTTATTGACTTATATGAGTGAATGTTGTCAATAGCCACCTGCAGCACAGGGATAATTTAGCTAGAGATGTAGTCATGGGAGGGGGAAACTTTCCCTTATTTATTGTTGTTGTGTGTTTTAAAAATTAAGCTATCTAGGGGAAATAATATATATATTGATGCTGTGGGGAGGTGGTACTAGACAGGAAAATCTAACTACAATGTGATGAAGGTATTGTTAAGTTAATGGATCCAGAATGTATAAGGTATGTCGATAAGCAGGAATATAGATTGTATTTTAAGGGGACACTCAATTGAGTCAATGTGAGATGTTAGAGATGGAAATTAGCAAGTTTGATGAGAAAAGCAACAGAAAGTATAGTTTAGAAAGAAACACAAAGTCGAGAAAAAAAAAAAAAAAAGGGGTGGAAAGACAAGAAAGAAGAAAGTAGTTAGGTCCTTTATCAGGATTGTGGACATCTTGTAGGCATATCAAGGCCAAAGGGTTTGAAAATGTGGAAGGGAGTAGACCATTCCCCCCCCCCACACCTCCTTAAATTCTTTCTATCAGAGCAGTCTTTGTTCCTTACTGTGTGAAAATATTTCTTGTAGTCCGTTATCTTTCCCCATATGGGAGGGGTGAGGAGGCTTTCCGGAGAAAATGTTGGTAGCAGGAATTTTGAATTAAAGGTGATGTTACACATGTCTGCTCTGATGTACAGCGCCCATATATTCTGTAGTGTTCTACCATTTATATTGTTGAATAAACATTTTTTAATCTCTGAAATTAATACAAATTTCTTTGAGTTTTTTATTGCAGATGTGTTTATAGACGAAAGAGATTTTATGCTGGATAATAGTAGGATCCTCACATGAGGTAATCAGAATGTTTGGTTCTGACTTGCACTTTCTGAACCAATGGAGCGATTTCCGGTTGAAGAATTCCTTAACAATACGGTAAACCTACTAAATGCAGTATTGGTAAATCACGGTGAGGTAGACACCATGTTGCCAGTCTAGGATGGTATAATCATACTGACAATCACCACAGGTGTCCTGTCCTCTCGGAGGTAGAAGGCAAGCTACAACAAAAGGTAGGAAAGGTAGTGGCGGGTGGTTGCCCCATCCCAGCCGGATTGCGTCTGGCGGCCTGAGCCCTCTCTATAGTCGACTGCCTTATAGGGACTGACCGAACCACTAACAGTGTTAAACCAGGAGTCGTGAGAGGGGACAGGGCAGGCCATGATGTCTTTTATCAGCAAAGGTTAGACTGGTTTCTGCTTGGCCTCACTTTACACCTCAAAATAGGTCACGGGTGAGATCAGGTGAGTACCTCCTAGTTCGCTCCTGGTACAGGTAAGCTGTGTATACAATCCTGCATTATTCTTGCGCACAACACAACTCAGAAAGGTAGGGGCTTCGAGCGGCGATCGCTCCATGGGTTTTGGAAATTGCAAGTAGTGAGCGGACAAGGAAACCAAGAAAACTGTATAAAATTGTCCCAATATGTGTAAATCTCTTTCTCCTATCCAAGGTATTATAGAATGTCAAACATGCCCTGGTTAAAATGTTTTTAGAATAAGTAAGTACAGGAGTACATAACATAGTTCTTGTATGATTTTTGTTGTGTATCTCTTTTCTCTTGTGGATAACTGTGCTTATTTGCAGATATTTAAGAAGTTCATATCCTTTTGTATACCCTCCATAATGATAGTGGTATATGATAAAATGTTCAAGGGAGGATGAGTCTTGTACCTTTAATAGTGTAAAACTGATACACAATTCCCCAGGCCGTTTCTAATATGTTTGAGGTTTCTTTCCCCTTCAACGGATTGGATTCTGAAAACAGCCAATGAATAGCGAAATTAATTTAACTGTAGAATCTAAATGAATCTTTCCTTTTTAGAATAAGATAGGTAAAAATGACACAACCTTTTTCCTTGTAGCTATGTCTGAATATGTTATGTTGACTGTTCTACAATTTCCCCTTTTATTTTCAGATGAAGTCAATGAGATTAAGAGAGTTGATTTAGGGACAATGGGAGAACTCCATGTGAGGCTAGTGTAGGGTTCAGGTGCCTGGGGGCCCTTCGCAAGGAAGGAGTCTCTAAGGTGTCTGGATGAAGAAATCCACTTCCCCTTCCCCATCACATGGACAGTCTCGAAGGACCTTTAGGGAAAAACTTTTTGTTTAGGGAGGATTTGTCAAGGTAGAAAATACGCTCTTCGACTATATTTATATTTTCTTTATATATTATATATATTTTTACTAATGCTCTAGATGAGAAACAATAGGTTTTTCCCTTAACTTAGTATCCAATAGCTATATCTCTCCCTCTCTCATTCCCTTTTCTCTTCTCTCTCTCTTCTCTCTCTCTATGTCTCTCTCTCTCTTTCTTCTCTCCCTCTCATCCATGAACCAAAGCTATGTGTAAACAAAGTGTCTTTCAGATGTGTGAAGAGAAGATACAGTGTGCGGGGGTGCCTAGGAAACAAAGGAGCTGATTGGTCCCTACTGTGCCGATGCCAGGTTGTACCATGGGAAGCTAGAGATATCCTGCATACCAGAGGCCAAGAGAAGACATCATGACGTGATGAAGGATGGACTCAGCACAGAAGACAAAGGACTAATTATTACTAACAGAGATTGATATATTAGCCTAACTCCACCTAACCCCTATCTAATCCCACCTTGTCCTGGTTATTCCACGCCTAGTCCCTAGAGTATAAAATGTAGTGTACCCGGAAATAAAGTTGAGTTGCTGTGACCGTGGCTGAGCATGCAATGAGATTGAACCAGAATACCTTGTCTGACTCATTCTTACTTGGGTACCCCATGCTCTTAGTTTAATTTGGAATGACTGGTGAAGGAGTGTATTGTCGCTACGACCCCGACAGAAGCAGGTGTTCTCCTAATACATCGTATACCGACGAGATGTTTGTCGTCACCTCCTCCAATGACATCAGCTCATCCCAGATATTAGACACATACTCCGCTTTGACATTCTGCAAAGATTGCATGACACGATGTCTCAACTGATAGTACTGGAGGATGTGAGAGCTAGGCAGATTTTCCAAAATCTCTACTCCGTTACACCATCTCGTCTCTTTATCATGCAGTAAGTCCCGAGCCTTGTGTACTTCTCTGACTCTCCACGTCTCAAATAATTTATTGTGTTTTCCCAGGGAGAGGTCCGGGCAACCCCATAAATCAAGATATTTCGAGACCCTCCAGGGCAATCCCAATTTCTTCCTTACTGCCTTCCAGGAGGCAATGGTATCTCGAAATACTGCCATATTTTTCACAGACAAGGGTAGATAGCTCCCCGAGGTATGAAGGAGGGATATCAGACTCCACGGCCTGCACATCTCTGATTCTATTCGGCAATCAGAAAACTTATTGGTACCTTTTAACCAGTCCAGGATATGTCTGGTGATACATGCGATGTTGTATTCCCGTATATTTGGAAAGTTCAAACCTCCCCCTACTTTGGGCATCATAAGTGTGCGAAGTCGGATCCTCGGTTTCTTGTGTCTCCAAATGAATGCAGAAAATAATTTGTTAATTTTGTCTACATCCTTTCGTTTTAATAACAGTGGTATTGTCTGCATGGGATATAGCAATTTCGGGAAGCTAACCATTTTTATCAAATGACAACGCCCCAATAACCATAGCGGAAGATTCATCCACCTCTCCAACTCTCTTTTTATTTTTGCTATAAGTGGGTCGTAGTTTAAGTGGTATATCTGATCTATGGATCTGGCCAGTTGGATTCCCAAGTATTTTAGGGATTGTTTACTCACTGGGATCCCACTTAGGGTCGATGATCGATAAGTCTGCGGTGATGAACTAGTGTCGTTTGTCAAATAAAGTATATTGCATTTCTTTTTATTAAGTTTAAACCCCGAAAATTGTCCGAATTCCTCTACGCAAGCCAGTGTCCGGTGGCAGATCTGCCGTCGGGTTGGCTAAATACAGTATGATGTCATCAGCGAAAAGATTTACTTTATGTTCCACGTCTCCAATTCTAATTCCCTCAAAGCTCTTCCCACCCTCTAGTGTCCTGGATAATGGCTCAATGGCCAAATCAAAAAGCAGAGGTGACAGGGGGCATCCCTGGCGCGTTCCTCTCCCCAACCTAAAAGATCTCGATAAAAATCTCGGTATACTAATTCTCGCCGAAGGAGCAGCATACAGGCTGCTCATGAACGCTCTGAAAGTTCCCTGTAGACCCACTTTGTCCAGTACCTGACCCAGCCATGGCCACCTGACATTATTAAAGGCCTTTTCGGCATCTAGTGCAGCCATGACTGCGTCCGCAGAATCTCCCCTTTTCTGCGTTCGGACTACATCTATAACCAATAAGGCCTTCCTTATGTTTCCCACTGCAGAACGCCCTTTTACAAAACCTGCCTGCTGACTTGCAACCAAAGATGGCAATACCCTCGGAAATCTATCTGCCAAAATTTTAGATATCAATTTTAGATCTAGATTTATCAATGAAATGGGCCTATAGTTACCCGGGTCGTCTACGTTTTTGTCACCCTTCGGGATTAATTTAATATAGGCTGTATTCATGTCTCCCGGAATCTGGCTACCTGACAGCAATTTATTGAATAATGTCGTTAAGTGTGGTGCTACCTGTTCCTTTGAAACTTTATAAAAACCACCACCAAAGCCGTCTGGTCCCGGCGCCTTGCTCGGATTCAGGCCTTCTATGGCTCCAACGACCTCGGCTAAGCTGACTTCTGCATTTAACAATTCCAAGTCTTCCTTTGAAATTAGTGGAATATCAATCCCTCTGAGCCAATCTTCCCCACTACTCTCTGCCTCCACAGGAGAGCCGTATAAGTCGGCAAAGTAATCTCCTAGGACTTCCATCATCTTAGATGGATCAGAGAAGCATACACCATTTCCATCTCTCACCGTGGTCATTGGATTGAAGGCCTTTTACCCCTTGCCAGATTTGATAGAATTTTCCCGCCTTATCTCCAAATCTATAAAGTTTTGCCTCCCATTCCGCTCTCATCATGTCTTCCCTCACTTTTGCCCATTCCTCAAATGTTCGTTTCTGTTCAGTCCATACTGTTTTGTGAAGAGCTGTGGGGTTATTTTTGAAGTTTAAATAAGCTTTCCTAACATTTTCAATGTATGTGCAGAACATGGCATGTGCTTGCTTCTTCTTGGAAGAAGTGTAAGCCATAATCTTTCCGCGGAGCACAGCTTTAGCTGTCTCCCATAGTAGTATGGGGTCTCCCGCGTGTAACCCGTTGTCGTGTATGTATTCTGACCACCATTCTCCTAACATCAATTTGAAATTGGTGTCATTGTTTAGATGAGCCGGGAAAAGCCAGATATAGTCCACCCCCCTGGGATATGTATCTGACAGTTCTAGTAGTATCGGGCTATGATCTGAAATCACCATAGGCTGTATCCCCACCCCTTTTACTCTAGGTAACAATGAGTCCCCCAGCAGAAACAGGTCAATCCTGGACCATGGCCCATGAGGGTGAGAAAAGTGAGTAAATTCTCTCTCCTCCGGGTTGCGTAGCCTACATATGTCATGTAGTTTCATCTCCTTCGCTAAATTTTGTAGGGCCAAGTCAGAGTGAGCTGTAGTGGTACTCTGTGGTCCTTCTCTCCGTCTGTCTTCCATCGAGGACATAACTGCATTAAAATCTTCCCCAATGATAAAACGGCGGGTGTCAGTCTGCAACAAATATTGTTTAAGATTCATGAAAAATTACTCTTGATCAGTGTGTGGGGCATAGACATTGTAAATTTGGAGTATTTCCCCCTGGCAATCCAGAGTTACACAGGCCCATCTGCCCTCTGCGTCCTGGTCGCTATCCAAAACTGTGTAAGGGACATTTTTACCAATCAGTATCAACACACCTGCCTTTCTTACTGATGCGCCAGAACCCACGATCGACCCCACCCAAGACTTATGCATTCAGAAAAACTCATCTTTCTGGAGATGCGTCTCCTGAAGTAATGCTATATCACTATTCAATTTTTCTAAATGGCGTAAAACCATGGAGCGTTTTCCCGGTGATCTAAGACCCTTGACGTTCCAAGAAGTTATGTTAACCATAACCCTTACTCACATGATTTAAGACAGCATGAATCTCATCAGCCAAAAGACAACAGATATCCGCACTTTTGTGCATATATCGAGCTGAGAATCCCCACCTTCCCCCCATTAACTCAATCAACATAACAACCCCTAAAGTCATAAACCAATTAGTGCCAACACTTCCCTTCCACCCACCTGCCCCCCCCTTTCCAACAATACCAATCACTTCCATTTTTCCAATATAGACCACGAGCATTTCTAGTTTTAGCTCCCACCAAGTGGCCTTCATGCAATAGTAGGGGATTCACCCACGAATGCTTCTCCCCCAGGTTCTTCACACCACTGTTAAGACAGATCAAAAAAAAAAAAAGATTTTCCCCTCTCTTTTACCCCTCCCTTACTCCCCCCCCTTCCCGAGTCAGTAATGATGTCGGTAGCCGCTTTCTCCACCTCAAAGTCCTTCTCCTCCAGAGCCCCAGAGGGAAAAAGAGAAGAAAACAAGTGAGAAAAAAAAAAGACAAAGGAGAGAAAGAGAGGAAGAAGAATGAATGAAAAAAAAAAAAAGAGAAAAGAAAAGATTCCCCTTCATCAGGGTCCAAAAGATGTGTTGCGCTTGACCGTAGGGAGAGAAAAAAAGAAAAAAAAAAAGGGGGGGATGGTTTAAAAAAAAAAAAAAAGTCCAAAACATGCTGCTTCTCCTCTATCTCTTCCCCGCTACCATGACCTCATCTCCGTACTTTCACCTCGAAGGTCCCCGTTCCCTCACTCGACTCCAGAGGGGGGTGTGAGACAACTCGGAACGCGCCAACTCTTTCTGGCTACGGTCTCCTTTATCTCTCAGTGAGTCACGTCATGTGGCAGGTGATCTCTGGGCGACTTCACGTTCCTCACCACGCAAAGTTGGGGATCCCCTCGGGCGCGTGGTAAATCTCCTCAGTACATCCTTGACATCTCTAAAATAAAGGGGCAGCCCTTGACCGTTCGCCACCTTCAGTGTGGCCGGGTACAGAAGTTGGAAAGAAATATTCCTTTTATATAGAAGGTTGCATATTTCGTTGAATTTTTGTCTTTGTTTGGAAACTATCACTGAGTAGTCATTGAAAAGGACCACCTTGGAGTCTTTCAAGAGCAACAGCTGTTTGCGTCTCTTGAAGGCCTGTAATAAACGCTCCTTGTCCTTGTAGTCAAGATATCTCACTATTGATTGTCTTGGTTTAGCCGGAGGGTCACTCCCTTTTGTTAACAGGGGGGCTCCCACTCGGTGAGCTCTTTCCACTCTGCACGTTATTGCGACACCTAAAGCCTTCGGCAGCTCCCTCTCAAATATGTCGTCAAGTTGCGTAGACGTCACACATTCTGGAAGTCCCATTATGCGCAGATTATTTCTGCGGGATCTGTTTTCTAGGTCGTCAAGTTTGTCGCCCATCCAGCGTGTTTGTTTTTGAGCTTCAGCCAGACCCTCCTCCAAGATTTCAATTTTGTCTTCCGCCTCTGAGAGGCGCTGTTCTGCCTCTGACAATCTGCTGTTGTGCTGATTCACTATGGTCTGCAGCTCTGCTATATTCACTTTAATTGCCTCTTTCACAGTAGACTGCAAGCCCTCTGTCAGGTGAGCTTTCAGCTCTTGGAGCATTGCAGCAAAATTTGTTGGGGAATTAGATGCCTCCCTGATCACCTCCTGTAATGTCAGTGCAGGGTCCCCTCTGGCTCGTACCTCACTCCCCAGTCTGGGAGTTTGTTCATGTTCCTCCCCTCCACTCCTCTCACCCTCCATGACGTGCGACTTGGCATGAGGCTGAATTCTTTGAATCTGCGACCTGCCTCCCTTCCTGATGCCGCCCGCCATCTTGTGAGTCAGACCGCTGCCACTCCGCTCCTCCATAGCTGTTTTACTGCGCTCTGTGCTGTGCAGTCACCTATACATTCGACTCCCTGATTCTCTCGAGGTTTTCTGGCGCTATGCCCGCACTTTCAGTGCCGCGTGTCGGCTTTTATAGCAGATTTACCGCCACCGGTGCCAGGAGCTTCTCCTCCCTGTGACTTCTACATTGGGGCCGGAACCGGAAGTTCCTATCCCCTATTCTTATGACACGTCCAAGGCCACAGAGCCAGGTCACGTCACCGTGACACATCCCCAGAACCGTTTGGCCCGGTTCCGAGTACCCCATTGCCCTGGTGTCTGGGCGTGTCAATAGTACTTAGTAGTACGTCAGTATAAGTTCCTCCATGTAAGCATTTGACGCACACCCAGGGCTGGGGTACTCGGCTCTCGGGCTTTCTTCAGTCCGGGAAGTCATGGGTGGCCATCCCAAAGCCGTGGCCCTGGGGTCAGCTGAAATGGGGTAGGGCAGTGGTTATTTACAGGGGATTATTTACAAAGTTGTCTTCGTGACGCTACCTGCCGAGTCTGGTGATGCTCACCAGTGCCGCCACAGTCCTTCGGTGGTCAGTGGTATTGCGGCCTAGATGGATTAGTCCCCGCAGGTGGGACTGGGTCACGCTGGTGATCGAAACGTTGCCTGTTATGACCCTGGAATAAAGACCAGAAGTTTATTTGCACCATCCCTGTCTGTGGCGCTGTCCTTTTTCATGTGAGTAAGTGTGCATTACCCGGATTGGACTCTCTAGGTTGGACTTGCGTCCAGGTGGCTGACTGGAGGAATAGTCGGTTCAGCCTTTACCCACTGGGTGCTGTGACCATTTGACTTATATGGGCCACCGGGGCAGTGATGCTGTAAAACAAACAGTTTATATTGGAAGGATGCAGCAGAGTCGGGACTTCACTTCACTGGGTAACTTTACTTGAAAAACTTTCATTCAGCAATACAGTCTTTCAGCAATTATTGGTGGTACAACGGCAAATGCTCTGGATGCTGCAATTGAGATTTCTGGCTGTAGATGGAACCCTCCTTTATATTCCTTTCTTTTCCTTCCTCTCTGTTCCCAGTTCTGTGAAGTCTGATCTCCTATAGATGACCTGACCTCATGCTGTCTCCTCTCCCTTATACCTGTTGGGTTATCCTTCTGTCGAATACCGCAGCCACCTACTGCGGTTCTGATTCCCCTCTTGTGGGTTCCTTGGGAGTTGGGGCCGTATCTGTAATATCCCCGTTTAACGGATTTTCTATGAGCCTTGAAGGATCTCACAGTTGCGGGCTCCGATACCCGGTTTCCTTTCTATGGGGCAAACTCTTCTGTCACTCACTTCACCTTTAGTGTCGAAACATGTTGTGGCGAGGAGACCTGTAACTTCTACTGTTCACAATAAATTTGAAAGGTAATATTCGATAAGAGCCCAGTGCCTGTTTCTGTCCCTAGCGCTCATTTTATCATACCTTTTTACTTCATATCGTGCTCAAATCCTCCCTCTGGGGAGTGTGGGTTGAGAGCAGCTCTGGGACAGGAATTGGTCAACACAGAGGATCTGCCCTTCCCTGGGCTCGTGATCTCTGTGAGAGACGCTGAAGTTCCATAAGGAAAGGCTTCTCTACACGTAGCAACGGATTTATGCCTGCGGTTAAATCTCACCTCAAATCATCAACCTAGTTGTGCAGGGGGCGCAACTAGAAAAGGTGAGTGACATATCAATATAACCCCTTGCTTCGGCTAATTTGCACAGTGTGGCGCAACAATTTCTTGGTTTTTCTTAACTATTTTGTGTGATATAAGGCTACATTTAGACTGTGCGTTTTTTGATCCGCAGAAAATGGATCACTCAAATGACACCCCAGCAAAGTCTATGGGTTTTCATTTTTGCCATTCAGACTGTGGTCTTTTAAAGTGATCCATTTTTTCATTTTAGGAGAGCTCCGTTCTTGAAAAGGACATGCCTGTTTCTGCTGTGTTTTCTACTGTGATTTCCCATAGGAGCCCTTCCAAATGGGGGAAAAATGCAGCAGTCAAAAATGGATCAAAATACGGATCCAAAAACGGATCCGTTTTTTTTAACCACTAAAAAACAACGGATCCAGTTTTCCCACAGATTACAACAAAAGTGCAACACAAAACAAAGAAAAAAAAACGCACAGTCTGAATGTAGCCTAACTCTGGTTTAAGGGCAAAAATATTCAAACATTGAAAATTGCTAAATTTTCACCAAATTTCCAAGTTTTTCACAAATAAATGCAAATAATATCACCACCAAATTACCATTAGATTAAGTACAGTCATATGAAAACGTTTGGGCACCCCTCTTAATCTTACTTTTTTTTTGTTTAAAATGTTTTTTTTGCAACAGCTATTTCAGTGTGATACCCCGTATATACTCGTGTATAAGCCGAGTTTTTCAGCCCAAAAATTGAGCTGAAAAGTCCCCCCCTCAGCTTATACACGGGTCAATACGGTAACTCAGGCTGGAGGAGGCGGGGGGAGGCTGCTGTATGAGCGGCCCCGTCACGTGGGGCCGCTCATTATATATGCACTGCTTCCCCCTGTCAATCAGCAGCAGGGGGAAGCAGTGCATATATGCCCCCAAATGCTGGCACTCGTCCCCCTCCGTTATAAGCCCCCCCCCGGCTGCTTAAGTTACCATCCCTGTATGCTCCGTCCTCGGCAGCATCCGGGGTCATGTGACCGGCCGGTTGCATGACGTCATCGCTACTGGCCGGGGACCCTGGATGCAGCAGAGGACAGGAGCATGGAGGACCGGCACGGAGCAGAAGACCAGGGATGGTAACTTAAGCAGCCGGGGGGGGGATACTTATAACGGTGGGGGACGAGTGCCAGCATTTGGGGGCATATATAACTCACTGCTGGGGCCTGTATATACCTCTGGGGCTGCTTTATACACTACTGGGGAGGCTGCTGTATACACCACTGGGGAGGCTGCTGCTGTATACACCACTGGGAGGCTGCTGCTGTATATACCTCTGGGGAGGCTGCTGCTGTATATACCTCTGGGGAGGCTGCTGCTGTATATACCTCTGGGGAGGCTGCTGCTGTATATACCTCTGGGGAGGCTGCTGCTGTATATACCTCTGGGGAGGCTGCTGCTGTATATACCTCTGGGGAGGCTGCTGCTGTATATACCTCTGGGGAGGCTGCTGCTGTATTTACCTCTGGGGAGGCTGCTGCTGTATTTACCTCTGGGGAGGCTGCTGCTGTATATATCTCTGGGGCTGCTGTATACTACCACTGGGGCTGCTTCTGTATATACCACTGGAGCTGCTGCTGTATACTACCACTGGGGAGGCTGCTGTATACCACACTGCTGGGGGCTGTATACTTGTGCTGGGGTGCACCCTTGGCTTATACACGAGTCAATAGGTTTTCCCAGGTTTTGGGGGCAAAAGTAGGGGGGGAGTCGGCTTATACACGGGTCGGCTTATACACGAGTATATACGGTATGTAATAACTGATGGACACAGTAATATTTCAGGTTTGAAATGGTTTATTGTACTAACCAAAAATGTGCAATATGCATTATTTCAAAATTTGACAGGTGCCAAATTATGGGCACCCTTCTGATTTTCATGATTTGAATACTCCTAACTACTTTTTACTGACTTACTGAAGCACTAAATTGGTTTGGTAACCTCATTGAGATTTTCACTTCATAGCCCGGTGTATCCAATCACGAGAAAAGCTATTTCAGGTGTCCACTTGCAAGTTGCTCTCCTAGTTGCATCTTCTCTGAGGAGTGGCATTATGGGCTCCTCAAAACAGCTCTCAAATGATCTGAAAAAAAAAGAAAGATTGTTAAAGGGAACCTGTCACCTAATTTTAAGTCCCTACACTATCTCTAGCTGTCCCTACACCTTCCTAGCAGCTCCCTATCTATCCCTTTCTTATTTAAAGTGTCCCTATTAAACATGTGTAAATGAAGTATAAACTTACTGCAGTCCCCGTGGTTGGGGGACTGGGTAGGCGTGGCCACGCTTCCTTCAGCACACCTCCGTGTTGTAGTGCACGCCCCGCTGGGGGGCATTATTCTGTGTCCTCTCTGTCCCCATTCTTTGGAATCTCCCGCCCTATGTAGGTCTACGCACCGGCCGGACGTCTCTTCCGGCGCGGTGCATTATGGCGCCGGTAACGTGATCGGCCCTAGTGCATTATGGGGCCGATCACGTGATCGGCCCGGCTTCAATAAGCGCATTGCGCATGCGCGGAATTAAGTCTGAGGGGGTAGAGATCAGAAAGCTCAAACAAACCCCTCACCTCCACCTTAGCTATGACTCACTCCTCACCTGCAGAACCGTACAGTACATTCAGCAACAGCAGTAGGAAAAAAAAAACTCAATTAAATAGCAAAGCAACAGAACTCCAAGTCTGCAAAAACAGTCAATACGTGACATATAGCTGCGCCTCGTGATCACATCATGGGGATGCTGATGGCAGAAGGAAACAGTAGCATCCCCGCTGCAGGATCTTAGATCACGCTGTCAGTGTTTGACAGCACAATCTGAGGGGTTAACAACTGCATTTGTTAACTGCACATACCAGCAGATCAGATCAGTTATCATGTGTTTGGAAAAATGCAAGCTAAGTGCATGAGCTCACAAGATCATAATATATATACACAGTTGTGACCAAAAGTATTGACACCCCTGCTATTCTGTCAGATAATACTCAGTTTATTCCTGAAAATGATTGCAATCACAAATTCTTTGGTATTTTTATCTTCACTTAATTTGTCTTCAATGAAAAAACACAAAAGATAATGAATCAAAAAGCAAAACATTGATCATTTCACACAAAACTCCAAAAATGGGCCAGACAAAAGTATTGGCACCCTTAGCCTAATACTTGGTTGCACAACCTTTAGCCAAAATAACTGCGATCAACCTCTTCCGGTAACCATCAATGAGTTTCTTACAATACTCTGCTGGAATCAGAATGAAAAGGGACTGTATGGTAGGATACCCAGGAAGACCCCACTTCTTACCCCGACACATAAAAAAGCCAGGCTGGAGTTTGCCAAAACGTACCTGAGAAAGCCTAAAACGTTTTGGAAGCATGTCCTCTGGTCAGATGAGAGAAAAGTAGAGCTTTTTGGGCAAAGGCATCAACATAGAGTTTACAGGAGAAAAAAGGCATTTGTCGAGCCCCTCGGGACGGGGTACTCGGTACCGGACCGGGTCTGCTACTGGGGATGTCCCTGGCCTGACAGTGAAATGGGAGTATTTACAGGGGATAATGTCAGTCGTGACGCCACCCACAGTGTGTTGTCAGTAGTGGGACCACCGCTGCTGCAGAACCTCCGGGGATGATGTGATGGCAGCTAAGATGGAATAGTTCTCCGCTGGCAGAACTAGGTTCCCCGGGGCAGTGATGATAAAGTCTATAGTGTAGGGTATGATATTGGCTGGTGCTGGGTGCAGTGCACTTACTGTCCTGATGCTGCAGAAATCCTCCTTCAGCGTTCAGAGCAGACAAGCTGTGGCTCTCCAGGCTGTGATCTTCTGCAGACCTGTTTGGAGGGAATCATCTGCAGGCAGAATCATGCATGGGAGTCGGAGTCAAGGTTCACCGTGTTTACTTCTCAACTTCTCAGTTACAGCTCACAGTCACAGTTCACAGTCTTTACACGGGCATTACTCTCCCCTCCGGGTCCCTTTACTCTCTGCAGCCAGGTTGTTCCTTTCTATGACCCCTCACTTTGTTGTGCGACTCCAGACAGTATGGCGGTGACTCGGGCCCCTGTGGGTCCTCCGGGTTGTCACTGAATTGCCTGTCCTTTGGGGTGGGAACCCTAACGTGTAGCTAGAGTCCCCCGTCGGTTGTCTGGGGATACCGGGTGAAGCAACGGTCCCCTCTAGAGCAGACACTCTACTGCCAGCTTAGCCTCCAATAGTCCTCCTGGATGAGGCTCTACCAGGCTCCTAACCGTGTCTTTGGGTTCAATAGGAGCCCGGATGGGCTTTCTCTCTGTGGCTTGCACTGGCTCTCCAGATTCTGCGCTCCTTCCACCCCACTCTTCCAGGACATATGTTTCTGTCTTTGCATCTCAGCCTACACCGGCCTATTGACTCCTTTCTCCTCCCCCTTCTCTATATCTACCCCCTGTCACCAGACCTGCTTGTTGGCCCACCCACTGTCTCTAAAGCCACCACCCCTTGCCTGGCTAGAGTTCCAGGCTCCGGGTTGGGTGTTGCCCTCTACTGGCTGTGTGGGTTGTGTGGGCTGTGAGGGTGTTGGGGTTCAACTGTCTTTCCTACCTTCTTGGCTGCAGTTCCCTATGTGGCCTCCTGGTCGCAGGGGCGCCACACATTCAAAGAAAAGAACACGGTCCCTAGAGTCAAACATGGTAGAGGTTCCCTGATGTTTTGGGGTTGCTTTGCTGCCTCTGGCACTGGACTGCATAATATAGGGCCCAGTGTGAGAAAGCTGGGTCTCCCTCAGAGGTCATGGGTCTTCCAGCAGGACAATGGCCCAAAACACACTTCAAAAAGCTCTAGAAAATGGTTTGAGAGAAAGCACTGGAGACTTCTAAGCTGGCCAGCAATGAGTCCAGACCTGAATCCCATAGAACACCAGATCTAAAAATGGCAGTTTGGAGAAGGCACCCTTCAAATATCAGGGACCTGGAGCAGTTTGCCAAAGAAGAATGGTCTAAAATTCCAGCAGAGCATTGTAAGAAACTCATTGATGGTTACCGGAAGCGGTTGATCGCAGTTATTTTGGCTGAAAGTTGTGCAACCAAGTATTAGGCTGAGGGTGCCAATACTTTTGTCTGGCCCATTTTTGGAGTTGTGTGAAATGATCAATGTTTTGCTTTTTGATTCATTCCCTCGTGTTTTTTCATTTAAGGCAAATTAAATGAAGATAATAATACCAAAGAATTTGTGATTGGAATCATTTTCAGGAAGAAACTCAGTATTATCTGACAGAATTGCAGGGGTGTCCAGGGCCGCACGTATCATGAGGCAAGTTGAGTACACTGCCTCAGGCGCGGCACCTGTTCATAAAATGGGGGCGGCATCTGCGGGGCCCATTCTATCAGATGCTGCCTGCTCTATCAGATGCTGCCTGGTGCCTGCAATGGGCCTCTCTTCTCTCCCCGACACCCTATTGTCTCCTGCGCTGCCGCTTATTAGTGCACCTTGCACTGATTAGGAATCTGCGGCTTTCACCTGCCGGGTTCAACAATCAGATAGGGGGCGTGTCCTGCAGAGGAGAACACTGGCCAATGAACGCTCTCATATCAGAATGATAGAAGAGCTGATTGGCCAGTGTTCTCCTCCTGCAGGGCGGGAAGAAGTGAAAGCCGGCAAAAAAGATTAGAGAGGATACCTGGCTGTGCTGGAGCTGGAAGAGGAGGAGGAGAAGTGGCCCCGGTCACAAGGTGACAGATCTCCTGCTGTGCGCAGTCCCGGCAGAGAGAAGGAGGGAGTGGGGGAGGGGCAGGGATCCAACTGCTGAGAGCAGGGGAAGCTATACATGTGCCCCCCTCCTGCAGCACAGAGGAGTGTGTGTGAGAGGTGTCTATCTGTAAAATGAGTGCATGAGTTGTGTGTCTGTATGTGTCTTCTGTGTGTGAGTTGTGTGTCTGTATGTATCTTCTGTGTGTGAGTTGTGTGTCTGTATGTATCTTCTGTGTGTGAGTTGTGTGTCTGTATGTGTCTTCTGTGTGTGAGTTGTGTGTCTGTATGTGTCTTCTGTGTGTGAGTTGTGTGTCTGTATGTGTCTTCTGTGTGTGAGTTGTGTGTCTGTATGTGTCTTCTGTGTGTGAGTTGTGTGTCTGTATGTGTCTTCTGTGTGTGAGTTGTGTGTCTGTATGTCTTCTGTGTGTGAGTTGTGTGTCTGTATGTCTTCTGTGTGTGAGTTGTGTGTCTGTATGTCTTCTGTGTGTGAGTTGTGTGTCTGAATGTCTTCTGTGTGTGAGTTGTGTGTCTGAATGTATTCTGTGTGTGAGTTGTGTGTCTGAATGTCTTCTGTGTGTGAGTTGTGTCTGTATGTCTTCTGTGTGTGAGTTGTGTGTCTGTATGTGCCTTCTGTGTGTGAGTTGTGTGTCTGTATGTGTCTTTCTGTGTGTGAGTTGTGTGTATGTGTGTCACCTGTGTGTGTCTTCTGTGTGTGAGTTGTGTCTGTATGTGTCTTCTGTGTGTGAGTTGTGTGTCTGTATGTGTCTTCTGTGTGTGAGTTTTGTGTCTGTATGTGTCTTCTGTGTGTCTGTGTCTTCTGTGTGTGTTGTGTGTCTTCTGAGTGTGAGTTGTGTGTCTGTATGTGTCATCTGAGTGTGAGTTGTGTGTCTGTATGTGTCTTCTGTGTGTGAGTTGTGGGCCTTCTGTGTGTGAGTTGTGTGCCTGTGTATGTGTGTCTTCTGTGTGTGAGTTGTGTGCCTGTGTGTCTGTGTGTGAGTTGTGTGCCTGTGTGTCTTCTGTGTGTGAGTTGTGTGTATGTGTGTCACCTGTGTGTGTGTCTTCTGTGTGTGAGTTGTGTCTGTATGTGTCTGCTGTGTGTGAGTTGTGTCTGTATGTGTCTGCTGTGTGTGAGTTGTGTGTCTGTATGTGACTTCTGTGTGTGAGTTGTGTGTCTTCTGTGTGTGAGTTGTGTGCCTGTGTCTTCTGTGTGAGTTGTGTCCGTATGTCTTCTGTGTCTGTGTGTGTGTGTGAGTTGTGTGCCTGTGTGTCTTCTGTGTGTGAGTTGTGTGTATGTGTGTCGCTTGTGTATCTGTGTGTCTTCTGTGTGAGTTTTTCTCTGTGCATCAGTTGTGTCTTCTGTGTATGTTGTGTGCCTGGTGTGTGTATGTATTATTATTATTATTATTATTATTTATTTATATAGCGCCATTAGGTTCCATGGCGCTTTACATGAGGATGAGGGAGACAAGAACAAGTACACTAAATCTAGGCGATCAGGACGTACAGGTACAGGAGGGGCAGGGACCCTGTCCACGAGGGCTCACAGTCTATGAATGTATGTATCTTCTGTGTATGTTGTGTGCCTGGTGTGGGTATGTATGTTTGTCTTCTGTGTATGAGTTGTGTATCTGTGTGTCTTCTGTGTGAGTTGTCTCTGTGAATGAGTTATGTCTTCTGTGTATGTTGTGTGCCTGGTGTGGGTATGTATGTTTGTCTTCTGTGTATGAGTTGTGTATCTGTGTATCTTCTGTGTGAGTTGTCTCTGTGTGAGTTGTGTCTTCTGTGTGTGAGTTGTGTCCTTGTGTAAGTTGCATGTGTGTGTGTAAGTTGTATGTCTGTGTGAGTTGCGTTCCTGTGTGTGTAGGTTGTCTCTGTGTATGTTTAGATATCTTTTGAGTATATTGAAGTGTGTGTATATACACTTGTCCTACATGCATGTTCTGTGTATATCATGTGTACCTGCTGTGTATCTGTTATATAGCATGTGTGTACTAGGGATGGGCGAATCTACTCGCTAGGACTCGTTACTCGGCGAGTAGTAAGGGACTCGCAGGACTCGGTACTCTGCGAGTTTCCCAGTGATTACTCGCACGAGTCCAATGCAAATCAATATCAATCCTAGTTTTGTCAGAAACGCTGACAAAACTAGGATTGCCATTGTTTGCATTAGACTCGGCTACTGTGCCAGTGATAGCAGGGAAACTCGCAAATAACTGCTGTTACATTGCGAGCCGAGTCCAGCTGTCTTCTCTGTGCAGCTCCAGGGTCCTAGAGCCCGCCTGCTCACAGACATGATGTAGCAGTGCTGAGATTGTTCTCAGTCTGCTCATCCCTGTGCATAGACATCTATCTATGCACAGGGGATGTAGCAGAGAGGACATCGCGTTTTGGACTACGTCGGACGGAAGAGGATTTTTTTAATTAAAGATGGAGTCCGTAATGGCTTTTTTTTTTATTTCAAATAAAAATTTTTCTCTGTGTTGTGTTTTTTTAACCCTTTATTGGAGATTCTTAGTGGCTGGGTCAAACGTGGCCTGACATTAAGAATCTCGGGCTTAATACCAGCTTGTATAAAAAAGCTGGTATTAACCCCTTTATTACCCAGCGTGCTACCGCCACCAGGGCCGCTGGAAGAGCGGGGTTCAGCGCCAGAGGATGGCGCTTCAATGAAAGCGCCATCTTCTGGGGCGGCTGCGGGCTGCAATTTGCAGCGGGGGGTGCCCAGAAAGCTTGGGCATCCCTGCGCTGCGGATTCCAGCCCCCAGCTACTTAGCTGTACCTGGCTAGACATAGAAATTGCGCGGAGCCCACGCATTTTTTTTTAATTATTTCATGAATTTCAGAGTCAGAGTCTCAGAGTCAGAGTCAGAGTCAGAATCTCAGAATTTCATGAAATAATTTAAAAAAAAATGCGTGGGGCTCCGCGCAATTTCTATGTCTAGCCAGGTACAGCTAAGCAGCTGGGGGCTGGAATCCGCAGCGCAGGGATGCCCAAGCTTTCTGGGCACCCCCCGCTGCAAATTGCAGCCCGCAGCCGCCCCAGAAGATGGCGCGTTCATTGAAGCGCCATCCTCTGGCGCTGAACCCCGCTCTTCCAGCGGCCCTGGTAGCGGTGGCACGCTGGGTAATAAAGAGGTTAGGGCCAGCTTTGTATTATCAGCTGGCCCTAAGCCCGAAATTTATGGCGGTCACGCCAATATTAGACATGACCGCCATGAATTTCTATTAAATTGTTTTAAAAAAAACACAACACAAAGAAAATTTTTTATTAGAAATAAAAAAAAAAAGCCATTAGGGACTCCATTTTTAATTAAAAAAATCCTCTTCCGTCCGACGCAGTCCAAAACGCGATGTCCTCTCTGCTACATCCCCTGTGCATAAATATAGATGTCTATGCACAGGGAATAAGCAGACTGAGAACAATCTCAGCTCTGCTGCATCATCTCTGTGCACAGACATTCATGTCTGTACACAGGGAATGAGCAGACTGAGAACAATCTCAGCTCTGCTACATCAGGCAGCAGGCGGGCTCTAGGACCCTGGAGCTTGCAGCCAGCACAGAGGAGAAAGCAGGACTCTTATCTGTGCGAGTTTCCCAGCGATTACAGTTGCAAAGTAAACGAGTCCAATGCAAATAAATGACAAAACTAGGATTGCTTCAGGCTGAAGCTTCCGACACACATCTGTGATTTGTAAATCACACACTACTCGCTATTACTCGCTTCCCCATTCATTAACATTGGACTCGCTAGACTCGCAACGAGTAGCGAGTCCTGTGCTCGGACTCGCTAGAGTCAAGCGATTCCGAGTAATTTAGGATTCGCCCATCACTAGTGTGTACTAAGGACTTGTGTGATATGAGTGTCTGTGTGACTGTATTATGTGTATGTAAGGAGCATGTGTTGTCCAGTATGTGTGTGCTGTATACATGTATATAATGTAATTTAACCCCTTCACCACCTATGATGAACATTTACATATACATCAAAAGTTGTATCCCTACCTTTGATACATGCTCACGTGCTGAGCACGCATCAGTCACCGCACATACTAATGGAGACTGTGTCTGCCTACGGGACCACAGCTCTGCCAGTCGTCATTGTGTGTCTGTAGCTTTCGGCAAGCTACCATTGCCATTGATGCTCCTAATTCTGGACTCTTCTGTGTGGTTGTTGTGTGTGCATGTGATGACATCCTTGTATTTGGACAACTTTTTTCTATCTCTCTAAATTTAAATGTCCACTAATGTAGTCATTTGATAAGAAAGATATGGCTCTGTATGAACCAGATTTAATTATACTGATTGAAAAATAATTTACGTGGGGAGGGGGGGGGGGCGCTGTTCTGCAGCTCGCCTCAGGCAGCAGAGAGGCTAGGTTCACCCTGGGGGTGCCAATACTTTTGGTACAACTGTGTATATATATATATATATATATATATATATATATATATATTATATATATACATATATATAGAGTGCCTACAAGTAGTCTTCAACCCCCTGCAGATTTAGCTGGTTGGCACATGCGGAATTAACTTGGCATTGTGACATTTGGACTGTAGATCAGCCTGGAAGTGGGAAATGCACTGCAGCCAAAAAGATTTTTTTAATTTTTTTTTTTTTTTTTAAAGCGTTAAAAGTTAATTCAGAGGGTCATTTATTATTCAACCCCTCAAACCACCAGCATTCTGTTTGGTCCCCTTAAAGTATTAAGAAGTAGTTCAGGCACAAAGAACAATGAGCTTCACATGTGTGGATTAATTATCTCTTTTGCCAGCCTTTTCTGACTATTTAAGACCCTCCCCAAACTTGTGAACAGCACTCATACATGGTCAACATGGGAAAGACAAAGGAGCATTCCAAGGCCATCAGAGACAAGAAAGTGGAGGGTCACAAGGCTGGCAAGGGGTACAAAACCCTTTCCAAGGAGTTGGGCCTACCTGTCTCCACTGTTGGGAGCATCATCCGGAAGTGGAAGGCTTATGGAACTACTGTTAGCCTTCCACGGCCTGGACAGCCTTTGAAAGTTTCCTCCCGTGCCGAGGCCAGGCTTGTCCGAAGAGTCAAGGCTAACCCAAGGACAACAAGGAAGGAGCTCCGGGAAGATCTCATGGCAATGGGGACATTGGTTTCAGTCAATACCATAAGTAACGTACTCCACCGCAATGGTCTCCGTTCTAGACGAGCCCGTAAGGTACCTTTACTTTCAAAGCGTCATGTCAAGGCTCGTCCACAGTTTGCTCATGATCACTTGGAGGACTCTGAGACAGACTGGTTCAAGGTTCTATGGTCTGATGAGACCAAGATCGAGATCTTTGGTGCCAACCACACACGTGACGTTTGGAGACTGGATGGCACTGCATACGACCCCAAGAATACCATCCCTACAGTCAAGCATGGTGGTGGCAGCATCATGCTGTGGGGCTGTTTCTCAGCCAAGGGGCCTGGCCATCTGGTCCGCATCCATGGGAAGATGGATAGCATGGCCTATCTGGAGATTTTGGCCAAGAACCTCCGCTCCTCCATCAAGGATCTTAAGATGGGTCGTAATTTCATCTTCCAACAAGACAACAACCCAAAGCACACAGCCAAGAAAACCAAGGCCTGGTTCAAGAGGGAAAAAAATCAAGGTGATGGAGTGGCCTAGTCAGTCTCCTGACCTTAACCCAATTGAAAACTTGTGGAAGGAGCTCAAGATTAAAGTCCACATGAGACACCCAAAGAACCTAGATAACTTGGAGAAGATCTGCATGGAGGAGTGGGCCAAGATAACTCCAGAGACCTGTGCCGGCCTGATCAGGTCTTATAAAAGACGATTATTAGCTGTAATTGCAAACAAGGGTTATTCCACAAAATATTAAACCTAGGGGTTGAATAATAATTGACCCACATTTTTATGTTTAAAATTTATTAAAATTCAACTGAGCAACACAACTTTTTGGTTTGTAAGATTTATGCTTCTGTTAATAAATCCTACTCTCGTTTGCAGTTTGAAGGCTCTAACTTATTTGCATCTTATCAAACCACCTAAATCTGCAGGGGGTTGAAGACTACTTGTAGGCACTGTATATATATATATATATATATATATATATATATATATATATTGTATAAGGGTTATTTGAGTGAGTCTATCGCCAAAATCGCGCGCCAGACAGAGGCTGCTCATTGGTGCCCACCAGAGATGGGCGCCAATGAGCGCAGGCTATGCAAATTGGCGCGAGAATTGAAAGTTCGAATTTCTCATCAATTTGTAGCCGGCGACAGTGACGCGTTAGCGCCGCTGTCGCTGAACCCCGGGACAGTGGCACGTTAGCGCCGCTGTTTGCTGGGATATACAGGGAACCCGCCACCCCCACCTCACCTCTCCCCCACTCCCCCACCCGCACCTCCCCCCTCGCCTTCCGCTGTTCTCATCCATCTGTACACAGGGCCGGCTGTGTGATGTCACATCAACCCGCCCTGTGTACAGACGGATGAGAACAGCGGGAGGCGAGGGGGATACTACCCACCGCCTCCCACACCACCCGCATCCATACTGCCTCCCCTCGCCTCCCGCTGTTCTTCTCACCCGTCATCTCCGTCACTACGGTCATGTGACAGGGCGGGCTGATGTGACATCACACAGCCCATCCTGTCACATGACGACCACTACGGAAGACAGGTGAGAACAGAGGGCGAGAAGGATCCTGCCCCCTGCCTCCATCGTGTCTCCCCGCATCCATCCTGCCCCCCCCGCATCCATCCTGCCCCCCCTTCCCTTCCCCCAGCTCCATCCTGTCCCCCCCATGCATCCATCCTGCCACCCGAATCCATCCTGCCCCCACCCCCCTGGCTCCATCCTGCCCCCACCCCCCCGGCTCCATTCTGCCCCGCTCGCTCCATCTTGCCCCGCCCACTCCATCCTGCCCTCCTGGCTCCATGCTGCCCCCCTGGCTCCAACCTGCCCCGCTGACTCCAACCTGCTCTGCCGGCCTCATCCTGTCCTGCCGGCTCCATCCTGCCCCGCTCGCTCCATCCTGCCCCACTTGTTTCATTCCTGCCACCTCCCCCCCAGCTCCATCCTGCCCTGCTCGCTCCATACTGCCCCGCTCGGACCAACCTGCCCCATCGGCTCCATCCTGCCCCGCCAGCTTCACCCTGCCCCGCTCGCTCCATCCTTTTCCCCCGCCACCATCCTGCCCTACTCTCCACCATCCTGCCCCACCCATCGCCACTATCCTGCCCCACCCATCACCACTATCCTGCTCTTCCAGCTCTATCCTGCCCTGCTTGCTCCATACTGTCCCGCTTGCTCCTTCCTGCCCCGCTCGCTCCATCCTGCCCCGCTCGCTCCATCCTGCCCCGCTCGCTCCATCCTGCCCCGCTGGCTCCAACCTGCCCCGCTCGCTCCAACCTGCCCCGCCAGCTCCATCCTGCCCCCCGCCACCATCCTTCCCACCCGCCACCATCCTGCCCCACCCCCTGCCACCATCCTGCTCCATCCTGCTCCTCCTGCTCCATCCTGCCCCACTCACTCCATCCTGCCCCACTTGCTCCATCCTGCCCCACCCCCCACCATCCTGCTCTTCCGGCTCCATCCTGCTCCTCCGGCTTCATCCTGCCCCACTCGCTCCATCCTGCCTCCCCTCCACCATCCTGCCCTGCTCGCTCCATCCTGCCCCACTCACTCCATCCTGCCCCACTCACTCCATCCTGCCCCACTCACTCCATCCTGCCCCACTCACTCCATCCTGCCCCCCCACCAGCTCCATCCTGCCCTGCCCGCTCCATCTTTCCCGCCCGCTCCATCTTTCCCTGCTCGCTCCATCCTGCCCCGCTCGCTCCATCCTGCCCCGCTCGCTCCATCCTGCTCCCTTGGCGCAAGCCTGTCCCGCCGGCTCCATCCTTCCCTGCTTGCTCCCTCCTGTCCCCCCCGGCTCCACCCTGACCCGCTCGTTCCATCCTGACCCGCTCGCTCCATCCTGCCCCCCTTGCACCATTCTGCCCCGCTCACCACCATCCTGCCCCGCTCGCTCCATCCTGCCCCCCCGCCACCATCCTGCCCCACTCACACCATCCTGCCCCACTCACACCATCCTGCCCCACTCACACCATCCTGCCCTGCTCGCTCCATCCTGCACCCCTGCCACCATCCTGCCCCGCTCGCCACCATCCTGCCCCACTCGCTCCATCCTGCCCCCCCCCCCATCCTGCTCCACCCTGCCACCATCCTGCTCCTCTGGCTCCATCCTGCTCCTCTGGCTCCATCCAGTGCCGCTCGCTCCATCCTGCCCCTCCCTGCCACCATCCTGCCCCGCTCGCTCCATCCTGCCCTGCTCGCTCCATCCTGCCCTGCCACCATCCTGCTTCGCTCACTCCATCCTGCCCCGCGCCACCATCCTGCCCCCCTGGCTACATCCTGCCCCGCTCGCTCCATCCTGCACCCCCACCACCATCCTGACCCGATCGCTCCATCCTGCCCCCCCCGGCTCTATATTGCCCCCTTCGGCTCCGTCCTGCTCCGCTCGCTCCATCCTGCCCAGCTCACTCTATCCTGCCCCATCGGCTCCATCCTGAATATAACCTGAACCAAATTATATTTAAAAAGGGCAAGTATAAAAAACACTGCTGTGGTCTTCACAATCCTCTTGCAATAGGAGAAGCTGGATGGCAAAACAAGTGCTAGGAATAGCCCTAAAGTAATTTGACTGCAAAAATAACTTTTAACGATGCCAAAGGAGATGAAAAGAAAAGTCTTGAGTGATGAAAAGAAGGGCTTAATTCTCACTTTACTAGTAGAGGGATACAATGAGCATCATGTTGCCTCCATCCTTAAAATTTTGAGGATGGCAGTCCATTACAATAAGGTCAAGCAGCAGACATTGGGGACAACAAAGCTACAGACTGGCAGAGGGCAAAAGCGACTCTCCAATGACCGGGATGACCGTCATCTTATTCGAATGTCACTCAGCAACTGCAGGATGACAAAGTGACCTACAAAAGGAATGGCAAATGGCAGCTGTAGTGAAGTGCATGGCAAGAACAGTTTGTAACAGGCTACTAGAGGCAGGGCTCAAGTCATGTAAAGCTAGAAAAAAGCCTTTCATCAATGAGAAGCAAAGGAGAGCCAGGCTGAAGTTTGCCAAAGACCATAAGGATTGGACCATAGAGGACTGGAGTAATCTTCCCTGATGAGTCTAATTTTCAGCTTTGCAGAACACCTGGCCGTCTAATGGTTAGGAGACCTGAAGAAGCATACAAACCACAGTGTCTTGCACCCACTGTGAAATTTGGTGGAGGATTGGTGATGGTCTGCGGATGCTTCAAAAAAGGCTGGAATTGGGCAGGTTAATCTTTGCAAATAACTCGTGAATCAAGCCGCATACAAGGTTATCCTTGAAAAACTCTTGGTTACTTCTGCTCAGCCGCAGGGCCGTATTTGGAGTTCCTGCCACCCTAGGCACTGTCAGCGATGGTCCCCCCACATGCTCCTTCTTCCCCCGCTGACCCTCCCCTGTCATGGCTCTCCCCCCATCACGGACAATCCACTCCCACTCACGTTGCGCCCCCCCCCCCATATTCCATGTAGTACATATAAAAGATTTGTAGGGGTGAAATCCTGCAGACAGACTGCCTTGAGATATATTCAAAAAATAATAATCTTTTAATGATTTTAATTGGTTTATGTCCAAGTTTATTCTCCAAGTGTTTGCATGGGTTTCCAACCACACTACAGAGGCATACTGATAGGATGTTTACATTATGAGTCCCAATGGGGACAGTGTTGATGATGTATGTAAAGTGCTGTGGAGTTAATATAAATGCAAAAGATATTATTCTTAATATGATGTCACAATGCCAGGATCTGAGGATCTTCTATTTCGAGGTCAGGGGCTCTCTGATGTCATGTTGCTGCCTGTCTCGCTGTCGTCCTCTGACACTGCAGTGCGGTGGACAAGAGAGCATTACCTGGTTAATAACAAGAAGTATGGTATGTGTACTGAGCCATAAACCCTCCCCATACCATGTCCAGCAGACATTGTAGGATTACTAAATGGATTTTAGTATTAGGGTACAGACACACTGGCGTGAAACTCTGAGTGCAATGTGTGATTTTATCGCATTGCAGTCAGACCAATGTTATTCAATGTCTGAGAGCACATTGGCGAGTGTAGGACGCTTTTTTCTCAGCCAGATTCTGGATTGAAGTCGCAACATGCTGCGACAGTATGAGATTCATGCACGAGACTCGCCATTGCAAGTCTATGTGTCCGACAAAATCACGGACCGCACACGAACCATCCGAGAGGCATCCATTTTTTCACTGATGCATTTTCATTCTGTAGCTCAGAACACTGTAAAACCTGTTCCTGTAAATGATTATACAGTAATAGATGCTGAGGAAAAAACAGATTGCACACAGACAGCACTCGGTTGTGATCTGAGAAAAATGTCGGACACTCGCACAGCAGTTGCCAAACGGAACAAAAAACGGAAGACACTCGTCCGACTCTACTGGATGAGAAACAAACCAATTTTAAGGTGGTGGGTGACAGTGTATCACCATGTCCCCAGCTCTGTGCTGTGCACAGACAGTGTACCAAACACTGTCTGTGCACAACACGGAGCTGGGGACATGGTGGTACATGGTCTGTGCACAGCACGAAGCTGGGAAAATGGTGGTACATGGTCTGTTCACAGCATGGAGCTGGGGACATGGTGGTACATGGTCTGTGTGCAGCAGGGAGCTGAGGACATGGTGGTACACTCTGTCTCCTCTGTCCTCCTGCACCCCATCTTCCTCTCTCCTCCTGCACACCCGTTCTCCTCTCCTCTGTCCCTCCTGCTGCTCGGCTGTCCTCCTGAACCCCCGTCCTCCTCTCCTCTGTCCTCCTGCACTCCTGTTCTCCTCTGTCCCCCTATTCCTGTCCTTCTGCCCCTCTGTCCTCTTTTCCTTGGTCCCCCTGCTCCTCTGTCCTCCTGCACCCAGTACTCCTCTCCTCTGTCCCTCCTGCTGTTCCTCTGTCCTCCTGCACCCTTGTTCTCCTCTCCTCTGTCCCTCCTGCTGCTCCTCTTCTGTCCCCCTGTTCCTGTCCTTCTGCCCTCTTTTCCTCGGTCCCCCTGTGTGGCGCCCTGCTCATGCAGGTGACCACAGATGTCCCTAATGCACATCTGGGTTTCCACAGCAGGTACCTACTACGAACAACACCTTCCACCCGGCACAGTAGGGTGAGCCCAACTTGCTGCCCTTAGGCAAGATCCCCTATATATACTGCTGCTGGGGAGGAGCTAGTCAGAGTGTGTGCAGACGCTAGAAGAGCTGCAAGAAGTCCTGGTGGTCGGTGCTGCGTTCAGGCCCGAGCCAGTGACCCGGAGTGGCCCTTCAGCGTCCCACAGCCTAAGTGGGACTGAAGGCAGGGAGCTCAGAGCAGGAATAGAAGCAAGAAACAAATGGCTCGGGCGGGAGTTTGTTCCAGGAAAAAGACGGATATTGGAGATCCGCACCTGTGGGGAACTATAGGCCCACAGAAAACCCTGTCGCACCGTGGACGCTTCAGCTACCCGGTCTCCCAGGTGGGTCAAGAGAGGGAGCCAGGAACTGCAGACCGCTGCAGAGTCCAGAGAGGGTCATCCCGGAGACTGCACAGGAGGAGAAAGTGACAGGAAGAGAGAGAGAGTAGAGGGAAGTCAGGCTACAGCGGGCTGTGCTTCAGCAACTACAGAAACAGAGGAGGCCTTATACCCACTTGCTGTAGGAACACACTGTGAAGCTCGGTCACCCGTCAGTGCCCTGGATCGTTTGCCTGCTTAACACCAGTAAAAAGGTAAAAGACTTCTTCTGTGTGCGTGCATACTTCTTCTCCATCCACCGTGTCCCTCTATAGACTATTCCAACTCTCCCTGTACAATCTCAGCTCCACTACAACAATCTCAGCTCCGCTACAACCTGCTCACCCTCACTACACTGCCCCGGAGGTCCCAGTCCTGCCTGCGGAGGACTACACCATGACTGCTGCAATACCACCAACCTCCGGAGGACTGTGGCGGCGCTGGTGACATCTCCCCAGGTACTGCAGGTGGCGTGACGACAAACTTGTACATAATCCTTGTAAATAATATTCCCCCTTTTCAAGAGAATAGCCCCCAGGATACAGGATCAGGCGCGGCCACCATTCCCCATGACAAAATTAACTCTTTGCCGCCTGATACCCGAGTACCCCATACCCTGGGGCGACACACCTGCTTCTCTGTCCTCCTGCACCCCGTCCTGTTGCTCCTCTGTCCTCCTGCACCCCGTCCTGCTGCTCCTCTGTCCTCCTGCACCCCGTCCTGCTGCTCCTCTGTCCTCCTGCACCCCGTCCTGCTGCTCCTCTGTCCTCCTGCACCCCGTCCTGCTGCTCCTCTGTCCTCCTGCACCCCGTCCTGCTGCTCCTCTGTCCTTCTGCACCCCCGTCCTGCTGCTCCTCTGTCCTTCTGCACCCCCGTCCTGCTGCTCCCCTGTCCTTCTGAACCCCCGTCCTCATCTCCTCTGTCCCTCCTGCTGCTCCTCTGTCCTTCTGCAACCCCATCCTCCTCTCCTCTGTCCTCCTGCACCCTGTCCTCCTGCTGCTCGGCTGTCCTCCTGAACCCCCGTTATGCTCTCCTCTGTCCTCCTACACCCCGTCCGCCTCTCCTCTGTCCCTCCTGCTGCTCCTTTTCTCCTCTGTCCCTGTCCTTCTGCCCCTCTGTCCTCTTCTCCTTGGTCCCCCTGTTCCTCTGTCGTCCTGCACCCGTCCTCCTCTCCGCGGTGCACCTGCACCCCTGTTCTCCTCTCCTCAGTCCCTCCTGCTGCTCCTCTTCTCCTCGGTCCCCCTGCTCCTCTGTCCCCTGCACAGTTTCCCCACACTTCGAATCTCGGGTCCTCACCTGGTGTTGGCTGCTGACATTGGCCGAATGCAGCATGAGCAGCACCAGCCCAGCAGTAGCAGGAGCACTTCTGTCAGCCACACCATCTCCCAGCCTTCAGTGCCCACTCGCTCGGGCCAGCTGCTCCCACATTCTCCAGGTCCATGGGGGGCCAGCTGGGTGGAGGAGCCGCCAGCACCGCGGAACAGGAAGGAACAGAGCTGTACAGAACCCGCGTTTCCAGGTTCTATACAGCTCCCAGCAGCTTCTTGTCAGCGGCGATCACTGTCAGCACTGGGGCAGAGGCAGAACATGCTGGTGGCAATGTAATGCCGCCACTGCGCTCTGGACTGCACCAGTTACACTTTCCCCCCCACAAAGACTCCGGTTTTCATATGGAGTCTGGGGGAGGGGAGCAAAAAAAAAAAAAAACAAATACAATAAAAAAAACACTCCTCTGGCGTCGTCCCCTGGATCTGCTGCCCTAGGCACCAGACCACGAGTGCCTTGTTAGAAATACTGCCCTGTGCTCAGGCAATGTTCCCCAACTCTGCGGACTGTTTTTTCCAGCAGGACAATGCCCCATGCCACACAGCTATGTCAATCAATGTGTGGATGAAGGAACACCACATCAAGACTCTGTCATGACCTGCCCAATATTCTGACGTGAACCTCATTGAAAACCTCTGGAATGTAATCAAAAGGAAGATGGACAAGCCATCAAACAAAAAAGACCTGCTTACGTGTTTGAGCCAGGAGTGGTATAAGGTCACCCATAAGCAGTGTGGAAGACTGGTGGAAAGCATGCCAAGACGCATGAAAGCTGAGATTAAAAATCATGGTTATTCCATCAAATATTGATTTCTGAACTCTTCCTGAGTTAAAACATTAGTATTGTTGTTTCTGAATGAATATGAACTTGTTTTCTTTGCATTATTTTAGGTCTGAAAGAATTGTTTCTTTTTTATTATTTTGCCGATTTTTCATGCGCAGCAAATAAATGCAACATTTTAGCTTTCAATTTCGGAGACATGTCAGTAGTTTATAGAATAAAAGAAAAATGTACCATATTTTTCGGATTATAAAACGCACTTTTGTTCCCCAAATTTTGGGGGAAGTGGGGGGTGCATGTTATAATCCGAATATACAGATTATATATTGCAAGGTCCAGGGGAGGTGGGGGCAGCTCTGGAGTGGTGCTGGGGGCTGGAGCGGGCTGGTGCAGGCTTCAGGAGGCAGCGGGATGTCATGTTCCCTCACTCACATAATATGCACTGCCGCTGTCCATCACCGCAGTGCTGAAACCGCATCACGGTGATGGACTGGGGGAATGGTGCATATTATATGTGCCTGCGCCCCCCTGTAATTTCACATGGTCCCACTGTCCTGGCTATGGCCCCCATGCTGCTGCCCATAGTAAAATAAAACAACTTTACTCACCTTCTCTAGTGCTGTTCTTCCGGTGTCTCCCTGCATGCCGCTGTGATCACTCTGCTGTGCCAATCACATGACCGGCATTACCAAGAAGTGGAGGAGCGCAGCAGCAGGAGAAAGACCTGAAGGACACCGCTGGAAAAGGTAAGTAAAGTGTTTATTTTATTATAAGCAGCAGCATGGCTGCCATAGCCAAGTCAGGGGGGATGTGCCAGCAATAAGAGACCTGTGCCAGCACAGGGAGCCATAGCCAGGACAGAGGGGGCATGCGCCAGCAATAGGAGACCTGTGCCAGCAATAGGGGACATGTGCCATGACAGGGGGATGTTTGCCAGCAATAGGAGACCTGTGCCAGCAATAGGGGACAAGTGCCAACACAGGGGGATGTGTGCCACCAATAGGGGACATGTGCTAGCACAAGGGGGCTATATCCAATATAAGGGGGCCATATCCAGATTTAGGGGGCTAATTTTAGGATGGGGGAATTATATACCAGGATGAGGGACCATGCATCAGGATGAGGAGGCTATGAGGGACATATACCCTATATGATTTGTTAGATGTACACTGGCATTATAAGACGGACCCCATCTAACATTGAAAATTTTTTTTTTCTCTTTCACCAAATTTGGAGGGGTGTCTTATAATCAGGTGCGTTTTATAATGCAAAAAAATTATTTATTTTACTCAAAAATATACCTATAAAAAGAAATATCAGAGAAACTGAAAATTTTGCAGTAGTCTCTTAATTTTTGCCAGATATATACACATACATATATTTATATGTACACAGGCTGTAGTCCCAGGCATTGGCCGTGATGATGGCTAACTGTTCTTAGCTATAACAAATAGAGTGGGTTAGCAAGGTGTTGCTTCTCTTTGCTGAGATATATAGGCTGCAAATTTAATCCAGGTGCTATGTGTGGGGACCTGGTGTAATACAGAGGCTATGTGTCAGCTCCTGGTGTAATACAGGGGCTATGTGTGAGCACAGGTTGTAATACAGGGGCTATATGTGAGCACAGCCTGAAATTGTAATACAGGGGATGTGTTGGGCACAAGTTGTAATACAAGGGCTACATGTGGGCTCTGGGTGTAATAGAGGGTCTATGTGAAGGCTCCTGTTGCAATACAGGGGATATATGGGCCACAGGCTCTAATATACAGGCTATGTGAGGCTTCAAATGTAATACAGGGCTATAAGTGTTCTGATGAAATATAGGTGCTACGTGTGGGCACAGGCTATAATACAGGGGCTATGTGGGAACTCCTTCTCTAATACAGGGGGTTATCTGAGAGCTTCGGGTGTAATATAAAGGCTATGGGAGGCCTTCTGTTGTACTGTTGTAATACTGGGGACTGTGTGCAGCCTTTTGCTGTATACTGGGGGCTGTGCACGCATCCTCCTGTATGCTGGGGGCTGTGTGCATAGTCAAAATCTCAATCTTTTGTGAAGCTTAGCATGTGGCTGAGCTTCATAGGAGGACCAAAGTGGCAGCGACTGGGTTTTAAGAAAGCATAGTAGCCTATCAGTTCCCCAGTAATTGCTGTGTGGGAGCTAATGCAAGCCTACTGATGTATTTCACTTTAATGCTGCTGTCAGTATTTCAAAGCAGCATCTAAATTGTTAAAAGCAATGCGCAGGGCTCAGTTCTGGGCTCGACTGCTAGATAGATATTGGCTTTAAATTATCCCTCATCTACTAATTGTGGCACAGACTCAGCTCCTCAGCTCCTCCTGAGCCTGCTCCACACATACAGTTGTGGCCAAAAGTATTGACACCCCTGCAATTCTGTCAGATAATATTCAGTTTCTTCCTGAAAATGATTGCAATCACAAATTCTTTGGTATTATCTTCATTTAATTTGTCTTCAATGAAAAAACACAAAAAGAATTGTCCTAAAGCCAAATTGCATATAATTCCACACCAAACATAAAAAAGGTGGTGGACAAAAGTATTGACTCTGTCATGTGATGCTTCTCTAATTTGTGTAATTAACAGCACCTGTAACTTACCTGTGGCACCTAACAGGTGTTGGCAATAACTAAATCACACTTGCAGCCAGTTGACATGGATTAAAGTTGACTCAACCTCTGGTCTGTGTCCTTGTGTGTACCACATTGAGCATGGAGAAAAGAAAGAAGACCAAAGAACTGTCTGAGGACTTGAGAAACCAAATTGTGAGGAAGCATGAGCTACAAGTCCATCTCCAAAGACCTGAATGTTCCTGTGTCTACCATGCGCAGTGTCATCAAGAAATTTAAAGCCCATGGCACTGTGGCTAACCTCCCTAGATGTGGACGGAAAAGAAAAATTGACGAGAGATTTCAACGCAAGATTGTGCGGATGGTGGATAAAGACCTCGACTAACATCCCAACAAGTTCAAGCTGCCCTGCAGTCCGAGGGTACAACAGTGTCAACCCGTACTATCGGTCGGCGTCTGAATGAAAAGGGACTGTATGGTAGGAGACCCAGGAAGACCCCACTTCTTACCCCGAGAAATAAAAGCCAGGCTGGAGTTTGCCAAAATTTACCTGAGAAAGCCTTATGGTGGGTTTACACACACCAATTTATCTGTTCAATCTCTGAACCAATCTCTGGTTGCAGTGAAATCATGGATACATTGCTCCATGTTGTACACAGCCACAAAATGGAGCAATGTATCCATGATTTCACTGCAACCAGAGATTGGTTCAGAGATTGAACAGATAAATTGGTGTGTGTAAACCCACCATTAAACATTTTGGAAGAATATTCTCTGGTCAGATGAGACAAATTGGATTCAATGGGACAGGGGAATGGGAATAAGCTCACCCCTCCTTCTCAGAAGATCAGGTCAGGTGCTTCAGCTGGCGGCTGCCATCGCCCAAGTCAGGAAAATTGTAATGAGGAAAAAAGCTGGCACCTTTATCCAATGTAAAAGCTTTAATTTATTCTATAAATCACAGCATTAAAAATAAAAGCATCTAGGTGGCTGAAACATGCCCCGTCAGACGCGTTTCGATTAAAAAAAATCTTTATCAATGACAAAGAGGCACCAACACAACACGCAATTTATACAAGACAATACACCTGTGAATTTACAAATGAGTGTCACCTGAAGAGATTAAGTAAAACTTGAAACATAAATGGTCTCATAAAGTAATATACAAAAGTTCAATATGTATAGAGAAACGTCTCTGTATTGCAAGATATACAACAGCAAGAAAAACCCTTCAAACATGGTAAAAATACATGCATAAATACACACACATATATAGGGCAAGAAAATGTAAACCTAAAGAAATGTAACTAGGAAAAATTTGCATTGCCAAAAAAGAAAAGGGTATTTCACATGTAAATATTATATGAATGTACCTAAACGTGCATGATCATGATCATGAAGGGCATTATACGCAGCGAGAATAATACCAGGACCTGTCAATCTGTCGTCCGCCGTTCCTGCACTCCCCCTCCCCCATCTGAATTGTCCATGGAATTTTGCTGGACTCGAAATAAAAAATAGCACAAAGATCTTGGTTAGTGCCTCTGATTAGCCTCTTGAATGCATGTGATTATTGTGGAATCAGTGTGCAACACCTGTAGATGGCACCGAGAAGGTCATAAATATAGTGGCTACACCTAGTTACACTATATAGTGTCCAGTAACCTCCAATATTGGACACATATATAGGGCAAGAAAATTTTAGTCTAAAGAAATGTAACTAGGAAAAATTTGCATTGCCAAAAAAGAAAAGGGTATTTCACATGTAAATATTATATGAATGTACCTAAACTTGCATGATCATGATCATGAAGGGCATTATACGCAGCGAGAATAGGTCACTTATTTCACATGGACGGTATTGGAAACATGTACTGTACACAGAAGATTTGGGGAAGCTGGTACCAGATATAAGGGAGACTTTAGCCAGACAAGGCATCTAACAGATATTTAAGGTGTATGCAGGTATCATTATAGAAATCTACAATCCACCTACTTCAATAAAAGTACATTAGATCACTCCTGTAATTCATCCTCTCAGGAAATCTACTGTTAAGACATAATATCCAATAACTTTCTTGATTTAACTTGATTTAACATATCCCGGATTCAATCCCCTCCTCATGCTGAACATCTCACCACCTCTAATCCTTTTACAGACAATTTACTGGTGTCGCCACCGTGATGTCCTGGGAAGTGCTTAGATAGACCTGACATGGAGCGTCTTTTACCTGAGGACGTTGGATTATCTCCTGATATGTATTCAGAAATACGTTTCCTTAGAGGTCGACTAGTGCAGCCAATGTACTCCAGGTTACAGGATGTACAAGAGGCCATATATATAACAAATGTGGTTGCGCAGTTGATGTAATTTTTTATTTTAGAAGTCTTACCACTATGTCTGTCCTGGAAGACATCTGTTTTGTTCATGTATTTGCACAGATTACAACGAGACTGACCACACTGACCCATCTATCTCCTTGTTCCCACTTGAAATCCTTTAGGGCATAAAGTAAATGTTTAGTGTCTCTGACATCGACAAAAGAGGAGACAACCAAGGGTTGTAGTTGTTGATCAACCCATTCTGAGAGAGGTTCAATTAAGGAACCAATTCCTGCCACTATGGGTCTGAGGGGGGGTGGGGAAATATACCTTTATGGGTTTTAGGCGTGGAAGATTTTTTTTTCCTCATTACAATTTTCCTGACTTGTGCGGTGGCCGGCCGCCAGCTGAAGCACCTGACCTGATCTTCTGAGAAGGAGGGGTGAGCTTATTCCCATTCCCCTGTCCCATTGAATCTGCTCTGCACGGCTACAGCTCCCTGCCTCAAGATAAAGTGATTTATTTACTCGATATGGATCTGGATAAGAGTGGTCTCAATCTTCATAAAGAACAGCGCCTAAGGAGGGCGGCAGATATCTTCAGCAAGAATGGCTCTGCACCATCAACACCAGCAGGTGATATGTATGCTATCTTTTTAACATTGGAGAAACAAATGATCCAGCATCTGAAAATATCATGGGATCATTTAACACTTGATATGTATGTGGGCCATGCCATGATACCGCAGGGCTTGCGCCTCAGGAAGTCTACTACTGACTATGGGGAGAATTTTACTAAGTAGTGGCAGGACATTCTTTCCACTTGTTCCATTAAACTCATGGAACTGATCATTGCTGAAGAATCAGCGAAACTATCAGCTCTGGAGAAGTCTATAGAAGAGCTTAATGCAACAGCTAAGAACTTTGTGCATCACAAGGATTATTCCTTGTTAAATACTGACTTGCAGAGGAAATGCGCCGAACTAGAGGATTTTATCACAGAAAGTAAAAAGAAAAAATTCTTACGTGACTGTACTGATTATGATACTGATACTGATAATGTGTATAATTGGAAGTGGGTGAGAACAAATAAGCCTAAATCCATCTTAAAAAATCCTTCTAATTCACAACGTTGAGTGAATTTTTCCTCCTCCCTGCTAGATACTAGTGCCAGCTCAATAGGCACTAATTCTACCATGGATAAATCAGCCTTTGTGTATAATGTCTCCCCTTTGAACAAAGGTCCTGCTGCACTCTCTTTTCCTCCAAAAAAAGGGGGAGCAAGAGAAGGGGAAGGAGAGGACGCAGGAGGACCAAGATATCCCAAACGGGCAAAGAGGAGAAAGTATTATCATCATTACTAGATGTCTATCCCCATTGTGACTTGTCTCCTTTTTAAGTTACTCCCACTATGTCAAATGTTTCATCAAAGTTTGATGCAATAAATCTTTCAGCATGCATTTTGATGCAGGATCACTTAAATCTATTAAAGAAAGGTTTGAATTTTGTGTCATCTGGTCGAGCTGATCTGTTTCAAACCATCAAGGATGTAAACAAATTAGTTCGGAATCTCACTATTAAGCGACATTTCCTTGATGGTTCCACGTCAGTTCAGCCCGACTAGACTTCATCCTTATCCATGGGTCATGATTTTTCCACAATTGATGGTCTAATGCTTCAGAAAACATGTTATTGGATCATGACACCTTTGATCCGGACAAACTTGCCCTTTGAGGAAGTGTGCACTTTGTCCGCATTAAATACTTTGCAGAAAAAGGGTGATACTAATACATCAGATTTCACTCACTATAGTAGAGCAACCATGGTACCTAATCCTTATTTTTATCCCATTAAATCCAGGGCTCTCATAATGGATTATTTTCAAACAATTGTAGAGGGCGAGATCAGGAATCTTCTGAATAGGCGAAATGACGCAGTTGATAATCTTTCATCTTCAGATAGATTGGCTATGGAGGATTTAAAACCTAATCCTCATTGTTATCCGCAATTCAGACAAAGGAGGATCCGTGGTGATCCTAGATGCTGCTCTCTACCGTAGAGAGGTTATGGGTATGTTGAGTGACAATGACACATATAAAGTACTAACAGGAGACCCCACAGATAGGGTGAGGGCAGATCTAAAAACCTTGTTGGATGAAGGCATGGCTTTGGGTGTAATTATGGAGAGACAACATAAATATATGTGGGTAACTAACCCGGTATGCCGAATCTTACATGCCTTGCCTAAAACCTATAAAAGGTATATTTCCCCCCCATCAGACCCATAGTGGCAGGAATTGGTTCCTTAATTGAACCTCTATCAGAATGGGTTGATCATCAACTACAACCCTTGGTTGTCTCCTCTCTTGGCTATGTCAGAGATACTTTAGTACAATTACAAGGAAGAAAAAAATCTTCCACGCCTTGCCTAAAACCTATAAAGGTATATTTCCCCCCCATCAGACCCATAGTGGCAGGAATTGGTTCCTTAATTGAACCTCTCTCAGAATGGGTTGATCAACAACTACAACCCTTGGTTGTCTCCTCTTTTGTCTATGTCAGAGACACTAAACATTTACTTTATGCCCTAAAGGATTTCAAGTGGGAACAAGAAGATAGATGGGTCACATTGGATGTGATATCCCTGTACTCCTGTATCCAGCATGATAAGGCTCAGGGATCTTCTCTTTCACAAGACAACTCCTTTTTCCTCCAGACATGTGGTTGTCCAATGGGGGCAAAGTTCTTGTTATACAAGCTGGTATTAAGCCCGAGATTCTTAATGTCAGACCAGGTTTGACCCGGCCACTAAGAATCTCCAATAAAGGGTTAAAAAAAACACAACACAGAGAAAAATTTTTATTAGAAATAAAAAAAAAAGCCATTAGGGACTCCATCTTTAATTAAAAAAAATCCTCTTCCGTCCGACGTAGTCCAAAACGCGATGTCCTCTCTGCTACATCCCCTGTGCATAGATATAGATGTCTATGCACAGGGAATGAGCAGACTGAGAACAATCTCAGCTCTGCTACATCAGGCAGCAGGTGGGCTCTAGGACCCTGGAGCTGCACAGAGCAGACAGCTCTTAAGGCTACTTCACACACACAGATATCTGAGGCGGCCCTCACACGGTGCAATATCTTGAACAATATCGTTTAAGTGATCTGTATTTTGATCGCTTAAGCGATATCGTTTGTGCATCGTTACGTGCGATCAAGCGATTTTACAATGTAAAATCGCTTGATCGTGACATCGCAGATATGAGAGCCGGAGCTCATATCTAGCGATGAACGCTTGAACAATCTGCTTCATCGTGGTGTGTGACACCACGATGAACGATCTCCCAGCAGCAGAGCCTATGCTGGGAGATGGTATCTATGGTACACGTCGGGTTACTAAGCGCCGCGCGGCGCCTAGTAACCCGATGTGTACCATAGTTACCAGCGATCTCGCTGGCCCACATCGCTGGTGAGTCTGTCTGTGTGACATCTCACCAGCGATGTGAACGATATTGTTAGCGATCGTGCGTGCACGTGATCGCTTACAATATCGCTCTCGATCTCGACACGTGTGACGGCCGCCTGAGTCCAGTATCTGAACAGATCTCTGGTTGCAGTGAACTCATGGACACATTGCTACATGTTGTACACAGCCACAAAATGGAACAATGTATCCATGATTTCACTGCAACCAGAGATCTGTTCAGATATTGGACTCAGATATCTGTGTGTGTGAAGTGGCCTTTACTCTGCGAGTTTCCCTGCTATCACTGGCACAGTAGCGAGTCCAATGCAAGACAATGGCAATCCTAGTTTTGTCAGAGTCTGACAAAACTAGGATTGCCATTGATTTGCATTGGACTCGTTACTGTGCGAGTAAACGCTGGGAGACTCGCAGAGTACCGAGTCCTGCGAGTCCCTTACTACTCGCAGAGTAACGAGTCCTAGCGAGTAGATTCGCCCATCCCTAACTGCAACCAGAGATCAGTTCAGAAGTTGGTCACAGATATCTGTGTGTGTAACGTGGCCTTTATTCCAACAACTCAGCATAATGGATTGATTCTAGATTCCTATACAGACACTACTTTCCCTAAAAACACCATAAATCATTTTAAAATTACTCATAAAACATCGCTTTTTCACATTCTAAATATTATTTTGAATTAAATCCCCACAAGAAAAAAAAAAAAATAGTTATTTCTATAAAAAAATAAAAATATAATAATAATAATAATAATAATAATAATAATAATAATGAATAATAATGAAATAAAATATAAATAATAAAATATAATAAATAATAATAATAAAAAAAATAATATACAAAAAAAAATTAAATTAATTAAAAATTAAATAACCTTTTTTTTTTTTTCTTGTGGGGATTTAATTTAAAATAATATTTAGAATGTGAAAGAGCGATGTTTTATGAGTAATTTTAAAATGATTTATGGTGTTTTTAGGGAAAGTAGTGTCTGTATAGGAATCTAGAATCAATCTATTATGCTGAGTTGTTGGAATAAGAGTATGTAGGGGTTAAATTGACCACATGTGTTTCTGCTTTGTAATTGGATGTTACACCATTAAATAGACCATTCCTCACAATTCCTGTAAACCCCCACCTGAGGAAGAAAGCAGGCCGCTGGTGAACCGCGCGTAGTGGACAAGCCCGAATAAACAGGTCTACTTTAATTATTGGTATCTGCTTCTCTTTACTGAGCGCTGCTAAATAATACCAGAATTACTGCCTTTCATTTCTTGATTGTACTCTTACATCCGATCTGGTAAGGATATCACTAATCTATACAGAAAGCCTATATCTGGTAACACATTATTACAGGCCAACAGTTGCCATTCTTCCCACACTGTTAAAAACTACCAGTGGGGGAATTTATCAGAGCGAAACGCATGTGTACTTTAGCTGAGGACTATGACAAACAGGCCGCAGATATAGAACAAAAACTGAAAACAAGGGGCTATAAGGGGTGGATTATTAATCGTGCTAGAAAAATTGCTGAGAGTAAAGATAGAGAACTACTGATAGATTGTCATAAACACTAAAAACAGCACTTTCCACTCCAGAAAAGGAACCAATCGATCACTTTTTCTACCCCTTTCAGTACTGATTTCAACAGCATCGTGAGCATATTGCATAAATACGTTCCGATGCTGTATCAGGATGCTTCACTGCGTAAGGTTCTCAACAATGGTTTCAGATGCGTGTCCAGGAAAGGTCGTGATCTTGTCAGTTATGTGGCACCAAGTGTTTTTAGACTAGCAGATTGTCACAAAAAACCTGCTTGGTTGAGATATACTGGTAATTTCAAGTGCGGCCAGTCTCATTGTAATCTGTGCAAATACATGAACAAAACAGATGTCTTCCAGGACAGACATAGTGGTAAGACTTATAAAATCAAAAATTACATCAACTGTGCAACCACATTTGTTATATATATGGCCTCTTGTACATCCTGTAACCTGGAGTACATTGGCTGCACTAGTCGACCTCTAAGGAAACGTATTTCTGAATACATATCAGGAGATAATCCAACGTCCTCAGGTAATAGACGCTCCATGTGAGGTCTAAGCACTTCCCAGAACATCACGGAGGCGACACCAGTAAATTGTCTGTAAAAGGATTAGAGGTAGTGAGATGTTCAGCACGAGGAAGGGATTGAATATGAGATATGTTAAATCAAGAAAGTAATCGGATATTATGTCTTAACAGTAGATTTCCCGAGAGGATAAATTACAGGAGTGATCTAATGTACTTTTATTGAAGTAGGTGGATTGTAGATTTCTATAATGATACCTGCATACACCTTAAATATCTGTTAGATGTCTTGTCTGGCTAAAGTCTCCCTTATATCTGGTACCAGCTTCCCCAAATCCTCTGTGTACAGTACATGTTTCCAATACCGTCCATGTGAAATAAGTGACCTATTCTCGCTGCGTATAATGCCCTTCATGATCATGATCATGCAAGTTTAGGTACATTCATATAATATTTACATGTGAAATACCCTTTTCTTTTTTGGCAATGCAAATTTTTCCTAGTTACATTTCTTTAGACTAAAATTTTCTTGCCCTATATATGTGTCCAATATTGGAGGTTACTGGACACTATATAGTGTAACTAGGTGTAGCCACTATATTTATGACCTTCTCAGTGCCATCTACAGGTGTTGCACACTGATTCCACAATAATCACATGCATTCAAGAGGCTAATCAGAGGCACTCACCAAGATCTTTGTGCTGTTTTTATTCAGAGTCCAGCAAAATTCTATGGACAATTCAGATGGGGGAGGGGGGAGTGCAGGGACGGCGGACAACAGACTGCTGTTTCGCGGACTGTACCGCTTTGACAGGTCCTGGTATTATTTTCGCTGTGTATAATGCCCTTTATGATCATGATCATGCACGTTTAGGTACATTCATATAATATTTACATGTGAAATACCCTTTTCTTCTTTGGCAATGCAATTTTTTCCTAGTTACATTTCTTTAGGTTTACATTTTCTTGCCCTATATATGTGTGTGTATTTATGCATGTATTTTTACCATGTTTGAAGGGTTTTTCTTGCTGTTGTATATCTTGCAATACAGAGACGTTTCTCTATACATATTGAACTTTTGTATATTACTTTATGAGACCATTTATGTTTCAAGTTTTACTTAATCTCTTCAGGTGACACTCATTTGTAAATTCACAGGTGTATTGTCTTGTATAAATTGCGTGTTGTGTTGGTGCCTCTTTGTCATTGATAAAGATTTTTTAATCGAAACGCGTCTGACGGGGCATGTTTCAGCCACCTAGATGCTTTCATCTTTAATGCTGTGATTTACAGAATAAAGTAAAGCTTTTACATTGGATAAAGGTGCCAGCTTTAGTCCTCATTACAATTTTCCAGATGAGACAAAAGTAGAGCTTTTTGGGCAAAGGCATCAACATAGAGTTTACAGGAGAAAAAAAGAGGCATTCAAAGAAAAGAACACGGTCCCTACAGTCAAACATGGCGGAGGTTCCCTGATGTTTTGGGGTTGCTTTGCTGCCTCTGGCACTGGACTGCTTGACCGTGTGCATGGCATTATGAAGTCTGAAGACTACCAACAAATTTTGCAGAATAATATAGGGCCCATTGTGAGAAAGCTGGGTCTCCTTCAGAGGTCATGGGTCTTCCAGCAGGACAATGACCCAAAACACACTTCAAAAAGCACTAGAAAATGGTTTGAGAGAAAGCACTGGAGACTTCTAAGGTGGCCAGCAATGAGTCCAGACCTGAATCCCATAGAAGACCTGTGGAGAGATCTAAAAATGGCAGTTTGGAGAAGGCACCCTTCAAATATCAGGGACCTGGAGCAGTTTGCTAAAATTCCAGCAGAGCATTGTAAAAAACTCATTGATGTTTACTGGAAGCGGTTGATCGCAGTTATTTTGGCTAAAGGTTGTGCAACCAAGTATTAGGCTAAGGGTGCCAATACTTTTGTCTGACCCATATTTGGAGTTGTGTGAAATGATCAATGTTTTGCTTTTTGCATCATTCTCTTGTCTTTTTTCATTGAAGACAAATTAAATGAAGATAATAATACCAAAGAATTTGTGATTGCAATCATTTTCAGGAAGAAACTGAGTATTATCTAACAGAATTGCAGGGGTGTCAATACTTTTGGCCACAACTGTAGATATAGCCATCATTCGACATTAAGGGTTTAAATGTTCTATGTATAAGCTGTTATAGTCTGGCGAATATTAAACCAGTGGGATACTTTTATAGGTATTGAATTACTTCAAACTCTTTAATTTTTAGAGATAGTTCAGTTATAAGAAAAGTGAACCATAAAATGGTCACAGAAATGGCAGTAGGTAAATTAGAAAAAAATGTTACCAATTACATTGACAGCATCATCTAGGTGCACACTTATGAAATGCTAGCATCAATTCCTTGCAGGTTTGAAGAGGTAACAGATTAATTTAAAAATGATACAATCAAATAAAAGATGTGCTATGGTCACTGAGCAAATCCATTTGTAGAGAAATATAAAAGCCCAAGGAAATTCAAAATCTGCACGACAAACACATCATATATAGTAGTTACTCAAGTAAGAAGGAGATTATGCAATTACAAACTGCATGTGTATTGGGAAGTCCAGGTATATAAATGCAATAAATTAAGAGAATAAAAATGATTGCATTCCTACCGCTTAATTATAATGTTTTATATTATCAATAGTAATAGTTATACTGATATATATTTTTAGTTTAAATATAAAAAAAAGATTTAACATGTCATAACATGACCTATGGTCGGTCCCAATGGCGGCTATGACACCCTGGCCCTTGAGCCGTACTTAGTCTCTCATACCACATGGTATAGTACAGGCTCCAGCCTGACCAGGAACTTACATACCGCACGCAGTACATCATACTACATCCATGGTCCACATACATATTTATACATATATGGTGCTGCTGCCCTCTGAGGCACAGAACAGGGATTGGCAAACCTGAGTTATGGGTGAACCCGGCATCCCCAAGGTCTCCTCCTTACGTCCAAGTGAGCACCCTCCAGGGTCAGCCAAGGCTCCCCTACTCTAGGGACCTTCTTAAGCCCTGCGTCTGGCCACAGACTCTCATACACTCCGTCAGAGGGAAAGATGCCTCCCGCATGGAGAAGGGCAGGCTTCCCTCACGTCCCCAAGGGACGGAACGCCTCTGACCTTCACATCCTCACTGGCTAGATGTTTCTCACAGACTGAACTCCTTCACTGACTGAACACCAGGCAGCTTCTTATCCTGGCTGCCCCCCCACACCTGCAATGTAGTGCTTTCAATCAGCATCCACTCTCCTGCATAGATCTTGTTGCTGTTAACGCTTTGTGTTCTGCAAGGTCTAACAATTATTCAGATTAAAACAGGCTCATGCAAACAGATTTTTGTGCTGTATGCCGGCCATGAGCTAACATGCCAGGCTATACCTCACAAAGCCCATGTGATTCACCCCAGCCAATGGGGCACCATGCCAGGTGTGCCTCACAGTATATACTACAAAATCTGTGTAGATAAAACTGTGGCGCTGATCCATAGACTAAAGATACTGGTGACTGCAAAACTCAAACAGTTACACAATATAATAGTCTATAACTGTACAATAACCCCGCAAGGGGATACTGACCCCAATGCCTATATATATGCACAGCATTATAAGTGTATCTATTAAAAGCAGAAAATTTGTCCTATATAAAATGCAAAGTGCATCAGATTTGATAATATGTGGGCGCTAAAGCGCCACCGCTCGCTGCCATCTTGGATCACCCTGAGCGGGTGTAGTGCCCAAGCCACTTCCGTCGTGTCACGTCATTTTTGTCCTTTGTAGACGGAAGTGGCTTCGGCTTTTATATATATGATGGTACACAATATGTGGTTTATCTCCTCTCCTTGGCCCTGATTATGGCTTTATTGTATACCCTTTGTACATAACTGGTCGGCCTTTTGGTTGCATTATCCCTCTTTTTTTCTATCAGTTTCACACTAAATAATGTTAGACTAAATCACCTACTTTCTGACAATATACATTATTTAGTGTGAAACTGATAGAAAAAAAGAGGGATAATGCAACCAAAAGGCTGACCAGTTATGTACAAAGGGTATACAATAAAGCCATAATCAGGGCCAAGGAGAGGAGAGAAACCACATATTGTGTACCATCTACTTATATAATCGGGAGTTCTGGAATTCGGGCACTGTAGCCGAATCCCAGACTCCTTTGCGCGACTGCGAGCAATGACGCGCAGCGTCATTGCGAGCCGCTGCCGCATTAGGCTGAAGGCACACTGATCCCTCAAAAACGGCGCGTTTTTGAAGCGCAATACTGATGCGAGTTTGATGCGTGTAGTAGTGCTAGTGCGGTGCTAGTGCGGTGCTAGTGCGGTGCTAGTGTGGTGCTAGTGTGGTGCTAGTGCGGTGCTAGTGCGGTGCTAGTGAGATTTTTTCATTCCTACTGCGATCCGACAGACTAGCACCTTCTCCTGGTGTCAAGACTGCACTGATTTGCTGCCACTTATTTGTCAATCAATGGGGTCACTTGTGGGGGAGCTCCAATGTTTAGGCACACAGGGGCTCACCAAACGCGACATTGTGTCAGCTAACAATATGAGCTGATTTCCATTCAAATTGTTAGCGGACACCATGTCGCGTTTGGAGAACCCCTGTGTGCCTCAGCATTGGAGCTCCCCCACAAGTGACCCCATTTTGGAAACTAGACCCCCCAAGGAACAAAACTAGATGCATAATGAGCACTTTGAAGCCCCAGGTGCTTCACAAATTGATCCGTAAAAATGAAAAAAATATTTTTCTTCCACAAAAATCTTATTTTTTTATTTTTACGGATCAAATTGTGAAGCACCTGGAGCTTCAAAGTGCTCATTATGCATCTAGATTTGTTCCTTGGGGGTCTAGTTTCCAAAATGGGGTCACTTGTGTGGGAGCTCCAGTGCTGAGGCACACAGGGGCACTCCATACGCGACATGGTGTCCGCTAACAATTGGAATTGTTAGCAGACACCATGTCGCGTATGGAGAGCCCCTGTGTGCCTCAACATTCAAGCTCCCCCACAAGTGACCCCATTTTGGAAAATAGACCCCCAAGGAACAAATCCAGATGCATAATGGGGTCACTTGTGGGGGAGCTCCAATGTTTAGGCACACAGGGGCTCTCCATATGCAACATGGTGTCCGCTAACAATTGTTAACGGACACCATGTCGCGCATGGAGAGCCCCTGTGTGCAACCAGCATTGCCACCAGCGCAAGGGCAACTGGAAGAGTTGGGGTACAGCACCAGAAAATGGCACCTCCAATGAATGTGCTATTTTCTGAGGTGGCTGTGGGTTGCAATTTGCAGCATGAGGGGCCCACAACATTTGGATCTCTCTATGATGAGGATTGCAGCCCCCCAACTGCCAAGTTGTACCTGGCTGGCAACCAAAAATATGGCAAAGCTCCATGTCATTTTATTGGTAGAAGTAATTAAAAAAAATGACGTGGGGCTTCACCATATTTTTGGTCCAGCCAGGTACAACTTGGCAGCTACAGACTGCCACCAACCCCCAGCTGCCTTGTTGTACCTTGCTGGCAACCAAAAATACAGCGAAGCCCATTTTTTTATTTCTAGAACAAATTCTAGAAAAAAAAAATGACGTGGGGCTCCGCCATATTTTTAGTCCAGCCAGGTACGACTAGACAGCTGGGGGCTGGAATCCGCAGCATGGAGAGGCCCAAGCGTTCTGGGCCCCCCATGCTGCGAATTGCAGCCCGCAGCCGCCCCAGAAAATGGCGCATTCATTGAAGCGCCATTTTCTGGTGCTGTACCCATGCTCTTCCAGTTGCCCTGGTGCCGGTGGCAAACTGGGTAATAAAGGGGTTAATGCCAGCTTTTTATTGGCAGCTGGCACTAAGCCCGAGATTCATAATATTGGGCCAATGTTAGACCCGCCATTAGGAATCTCTGGTAAGTAGTCAATAAATACACACAGAGTAAAATATTTTTATTTGCAAAAAAACAAACAAAATTCAGACTCCATCTTTATTAGAAAGATCCGACGTAGTCCATAACGAAGGTCCCGCGACGCTCGATCGCCTCCGACGTAGTCCACAACGAAGGTCCCACGATGCTCGATCGCCTCTGCTCCAGAGATTGCAGCAAGGGATCAAGTGTCCTCTTCCTACAGTCTCTGGGGTCAGAGTTATGGTGCACTATATGGCAATGATCTGTCATACAGTGCACCATGACTATGATCCCTGAGACTAGAAGAGGACACTTGATACCTTGTTGCATCCATCCATCCATTATCCACGCATGTACACATCCATTCGTGCACACATCCACACATGCAGTCACACATACGCACACATCCATCCATGCACCCATGCATCCACGCATCCACTAACCCACACATCCACTAACCCACGCATCCACTAACCCACGCATCCACTAACCCACACATCCACTAACCCACGCATCCACTAACCCACGCACCCACACATCCACGCATCCACTAACCCATGCACCCACACATCCACTAATCCACGCAACCACACATCCCCGCACCCACACATTCACACATCCACGTACCCACACATCCACGTACCCACGCATCCACGTACCCACGCATCCACGTACCCACGCATCCACACATCCCCGCACCCACACATTCACACATCCACGTACCCACACATCCACGTACCCACACATCCACGTACCCACGCATCCACATACCCACGCATCCACGTACCCACGCATCCACGTACCCACGCATCCACTAACCCACGCACCCACACATCCACTAACCCACGAACCCACACATCCACTAATCCACGCACCCACACATCCATTAACCCACGCATCCACTAACCCACGCACCCACACATCCACTAATCCACGCACCCACACATCCATTAACCCACGCATCCACTAACCCACGCACCCACGCATCCATTAACCCACGCATCCACACATCCACTAATCCACGCATCCACTAACCCACGCACCCACGCATCCACTAACCCACGCACCCACGCATCCACTAACCCACGCACCCACACACCCACGCATCCACGCACCCACACATCCCCGCACCCACACATTCACACATCCACGTACCCACGCATCCACGTACCCACGCATCCACGTACCCACGCATCCACGTACCCACGCATCCACTAACCCACGCACCCACACATCCACTTACCCACACATCCACTTACCCACACATCCACTTACCCACACATCCACGCACCCACTAACCCATGCACCCACACATCCACTAATCCACGCACCCACTAACCCACGCACACACACATCCACGTACCCACGCATCCACGTACCCACGCATCCACGTACCCACGCATCCACGTACCCACGCACCCACACATCCCCGCACCCACACATTCACACATCCACGTACCCACACATCCACGTACCCACGCATCCACGTACCCACGCATCCACGTACCCACGCATCCACGTACCCACGCATCCACTAACCCACGAACCCACACATCCACTAATCCACGCACCCACACATCCATTAACCCACGCATCCACTAACCCACGCACCCACACATCCACTAATCCACGCACCCACACATCCATTAACCCACGCATCCACTAACCCACGCACCCACACATCCACTAATCCACGCACCCACACATCCATTAACCCACGCATCCACTAACCCACGCACCCACGCATCCACTAACCCACGCACCCACACACCCACGCATCCACGCACCCACACATCCCCGCACCCACACATTCACACATCCACGTACCCACGCATCCACGTACCCACGCATCCACGTACCCACGCATCCACGTACCCACGCATCCACGTACCCACGCATCCACTAACCCACGCACCCACACATCCACTTACCCACACATCCACTTACCCACACATCCACGCACCCACGCACCCACTAACCCATGCACCCACACATCCACTAATCCACGCACCCACTAACCCACGCACACACACATCCACGTACCCACGCATCCACGTACCCACGCATCCACGTACCCACGCATCCACGTACCCACGCATCCACTAACCCACGCATCCACTAACCCACGCATCCACTAACCCACGCACCGACACATCCATTAACCCACGCATCCACTAACCCACGCACCCACACATCCACTAACCCACGCACCCACACATCCATTAACCCACGCATCCACTAACCCACGCACCCACACATCCACTAACCCACGCACCCACACATCCACTAACCCACGCACCCACACACCCACGCATCTACACATCCATCCATCCATTCATGAATCCATCCATCCATGAACCCACTCACTCAATCAATCATTAATTAATTAATTAATTCATTCATTCGGTACTTACCTCTGGGCGGAGCAGCACTGGAGGAGGGGCGTTCCAGCGAGGAGAGGAGGCAGAGCGGCAGCTACACCGGCGGGATCGAGGAGCGGTAAGATCGGACACGGGGATGGGGGGGGGTGAACGGCAGGGACAGGTGGGGGCCATCCAGGGGATGGGGAGGGCGAGGGCGTCCGCCCCGCCCCCGCCCCCGCCCCCGCCGCCGAAGCCGCAAACACACCCGGCAACGGGTGGGGGGCAGTGACAGGTGGGGGCCGTTTGGAGAAGGGGGAGCTCTGAAGAGGGGAAGGGCATCCGCCCCCGCCAATAGCAGCGCGGCGGGTGAACAGACCCGGCAACGGGGGTGGGGGGCAGTGACAGGTGGGGGCCGAACGGAGAAGGGGGAGCTCTGAAGAGGGGAAGGGCATCCGCCCCCGCCAATAGCAGCGCGGCGGATGAACAGACCCGGCATCGGGGGTGGGGGCAGTGACAGGTGGGGGCCATCTAGAGAAGGGGGAGGCCTGAGGAGGGGGAGGGCATCCGCCCCCACCACCAGCAGCGCGGCGGTGAAGCCGCACACATGTCCCGGCTGTTGCAGAGATCACAGCCGGGATCACAGCCTCAGTACCGACGGGAGGCTCTGCGCAGCTTGCGGGCTTTGGCTCCCGGTGGTCTGCCGTGTGTGCCGGAAGTGTGGTTTTTCATGTGCGAGACTCGCACTATTCATTGCACGGTGCGTTTTTTTAACGCACCCATTGATTTCTATTGATGGCTCATGCGTACAACTCGCATGCAGTCGCAGCATGCCGCGACTGAAACTCGCTTTGCGAGTTCAGTGCTTCAAATGCGCACCAGTGTGCCTGACATGATAGAAAAGCACTTGTCCTAGTGCAATGCGAGTTTATCTCGCATTGCACTCGTGCGAGGCACTGGGATCATGTCGGATGATGTGCCTTCAGCCTTACGCATCATCGCTCGCAGTCCCGCCGCACTACCTCACACCGCCGCCATCCTGGCAACCGTCGGCCCCGCAAGCCCGACGCTGCCCGGATGCCGGCGGTGCCTTCCGCCCCTCACCCCTCGCCCCTCTCACCGCTGGCGCCTCGGTGCTGTCCGACTTGCGGTGTAGGGGCTGTGGGCTGTGGGCTGTGGGCGGGTGACAGCAGCCACTCACATCCTCCTGTTGCCGCCGCCCGCCAATGGGAGTGAGAGGGGCGTGTCAGCCTGCAAATACTGACACGCCCCGGCAGCCACTCACGTCCTCCTCTCGCCGCTCCCCGGAGCGGCCATACAGCACCCGGTACACGATCCTCCCAGGTACACCCTGCCCCAGACTGTGCTCACCAGCCTCAGTCACCGCTCCTCATCCCCTCTAACACACACCGGCTCCCCGCCGCTCCCGGCCCACAGAGGCAAGAGGACGGCACATCCAAAAACCTGTGTATATATATATATATATATATACACTGCAGAGTGCCATAACCCTGTCCTGTGTATATATATATATATATATATATATATATATATATATATACACTGCAGAGTGCCATAACCCCTGTCCTGTGTATATATATATATATATATACACTGCAGAGTGCCATAACCCCTGTCCTGTGTATATATATATATATACACTGCAGAGTGCCATAACCCCTGTCCTGTGTATATATATATATATACACTGCAGAGTGCCATAACCCCTGTCCTGTGTATATATATATATATATATATATATATACACTGCAGAGTGCCATAACCCCTGTCCTGTGTATATATATATATATATATATACACTGCAGAGTGCCATAACCCCTGTCCTGTGTATATATATATATATACACTGCAGAGTGCCATAACCCCTGTCCTGTGTATATATATATATATTACACTGCAGAGTGCCATAACCCCTGTCCTGTGTATATATATATATATATATATACACTGCAGAGTGCCATAACCCCTGTCCTGTGTATATATATATATATACACTGCAGAGTGCCATAACCCCTGTCCTGTGTATATATATATATATACACTGCAGAGTGCCATAACCCCTGTCCTGTGTATATATATATATATATATACACTGCAGAGTGCCATAACCCCTGTCCTGTGTATATATATATATATACACTGCAGAGTGCCATAACCCCTGTCCTGTGTATATATATATATACACTGCAGAGTGCCATAACCCCTGTCCTGTGTATATATATATATATATATATATATATACACACTGCAGAGTGCCATAACCCCTGTCCTGTGTATATATATTGTGGCAAGACGACTCACTCAGCTGCATTCAGATGTAGACACAGGAATGTGTTTGGCTGCAGGTTTATTAAAACCTCATAAACCCAGCAGAATTGGGCACAAAAACAAAGGAGCGTCACTGGCTTGCAAGGTAAATCAAAAGAAACAAAACGAGTAATCACAGTCCGTATGTGTACAGGTCCGTCTGTACTGACTGGCTGCAGACTGCAGCTACTCCTTAGCTCAGCTCCACAGTCTGGAGCCTCTGCACATCAGTCTCTCTCAAAAACAAGAAAAAAAAAACAGCCTTGTGCTTTTACTGTGGCTCAGCCACACCCTCAGGGGAGGTAGGGGGAATGACCTCCCGCCCTCTTAGTCATTCCCCTAAAACCACACACCCTTTTGAGATTAACTCCACAACACATAACATGCTGGGTAGCTTTTACAGGTTTTAGGTCACACAGGCTAGTAACCTGCGTGACACATACCTCCCCTCAACGACACGGCCAGTGACCGCGTCACACATTCCCCCCCTTTGCCCAAAGCCGGGGGTTTGGGCACCTACCGACACCAGGCAGGGAAGTCTAGAGAGGGCATCAGCATTAACGTGCAACTTCCCCGGCCTATGCTCCACCTGAAAGTCGAAGTCCTGAAGGGCCAGGAACCACCTGGTGACCCTGGCATTGCGTCCCTGCTTTTCCCTAAGCCATCTCAATGGGGCATGGTCTGAGACCAATTTAAACCTCCGGCCCAGCAGGTAATACCTCAGGGTATCTACGGCCCACTTTATGGCTAGACACTCCTTCTCCACCACTGCATAGTGCGTCTCACAGGATGATAGCTTGCGGCTCAGATAGAGAACGGGATGCTCTTCCCCATTTATCTCTTGGGAGAGCACGGCTCCCAACCCCACCTCCGAAGCGTCTGTCTGGACTACAAACTCCTTCGTAAAGTCTGGTGCAACCAGGACCGGCTGTTCGCACAGTGCTACCTTCAATTGCTGGAATGCAGCCTCTGTTACCTCCGTCCATTTCACCATGGTAGATCTGGTGCCTTTTAGGAGATCTGTCAGTGGCGCAGCCATCATGGCAAAATTTGGGATAAACCGCCGGTAGTATCCCACCAAACCAAGGAAGGCTCTCACTTGTTTCTTGGTGAGCGGCCGTGGCCAGGTCTGGATTGCCTCCACTTTCTTGACTTGTGGCTTTATCTCACCTCTTCCGACGACATAGCCCAAGTATTTGGCCTCCTCCTTCCCAATGGCACATTTCCTGGGATTTATAGTAAATCCCGCCTTCCCAAGAGCATCCAAAATGGCCTGCAGTTTCGGAAGATGACTAGCCCAGTCTGAGCTAAAGACCACAATGTCATCGAGGTAGGCGGCTGCATACTTCTTGTGGGGGGCTAGGACTCTATCCATAGCCCTTTGGAAGGTGGCTGGAGCCCCCTGGAGTCCGAACGGCATCCGGGTATACTGAAAACATCCATCCGGTGTTGAGAAGGCAGTTTTCTCCTTAGCCGACTGGGACATGGGGATCTGCCAATACCCCTTTGTCAAGTCAAGAGTGGTGATGTATCTCGCTGGTCCAAGCCTCTCGATTAGCTCGTCGACACGGGGCATCGGATAGGCGTCACACTTGGATACCTCATTCAGCCGACGGTAGTCGTTACAGAACCTCCACTCCCCGTTGGGTTTTGGCACAAGAACGATAGGGCTTGACCACCCGCTTTTCGATTCCTCTATGACCCCGAGGTCTAACATCCTCTTCACCTCGGCCGCGATCACCTCCCGACGTGCTTCCGGAATCCGATATGGCTTTAGATTCACTCTCACCTGTGGATCTGTGAGCACGTCATGTTCTATCACTTGAGTATGCCCGGCAATTCTGAGAATAGCTCCCGGTTCCGCTGTAGTAGCTCTCGACACTGTTGCTTCTGGGCTGGCGAAAGGGTCTCTGCAATAGTGATTTCCTCCACCCTGCCTTCAGGAGCAGCCTCCAAGCAAGAAGTTCCTGCAGGTTCCCGGTCCTGGTACGGCTTGAGCAAGTTCACGTGGTATACTTGATATGCCTTTCTGCGGCCGGGCTGGTGGACCTTATAATTAACGTCACTGATTTTTTCCACCACCTCGTATGGCCCTTGCCATTTGGCCAGGAACTTGCTTTCGACGGTGGGGATAAGCACCAACACACGGTCCCCGGGCTGGAACTGTCTTAGTCTCGCCGATCGGTTATACACCCTAGCCTGGGCTTCTTGTGCCCGGAGGAGATGTTCTTTCACAATGGGCATCACCTGTGCCATTCTTTCCTGTAGCTGGGCAACATGTTCAATGATACTCCGATGCGGCGTGACTTCAGCCTCCCAGGTTTCCTTGGCGATGTCGAGGAGACCTCTTGGATGTCGCCCATATAGCAGCTCAAACGGCGAAAAACCCGTGGAGGCTTGCGGAACTTCTCTGATGGAAAAGAGTAGGAATGGGAGCAGATAGTCCCAGTCTCGCCCGTCTTTTTCCACTGCTTTCCTGAGCATCGCCTTTAAGGTCTTGTTGAACCGTTCCACCAGACCATCCGTCTGTGGGTGATAAACAGAGGTCCGAATCTGGGCTATCCGGAGGACTCTACAAAGCTCCTTCATCACTTTGCTCATGAAGGGGGTTCCCTGATCAGTCAGAATCTCCTTTGGCAGCCCTGTTCGCGCAAAGATATGGACCAGCTCTCGAGCTATGGTTTTGCTGGACGAGTTCCTTAGGGGCACTGCTTCGGGGTACCGGGTCGCATAGTCCATGATCACCAGGATGTATTGATGTCCCCGAGCAGATTTCACTAGGGGTCCCACCAGGTCCATGGCAATCCTCTCAAATGGAACCTCTATCACCGGTAGTGGAACTAAGGGGCTTCGGAAGTGGGGCGAGGGAGCAGTTATTTGGCAGGTGGGGCAGGACCTACAATAATTGAGAATTTCCCGGTAACACCCCGGCCAGTAAAATCTCCTCAGAATCCTCTCCTGCGTTTTTTCGACCCCTAGGTGTCCCCCCAGAACATGTGAGTGAGCCATGTCTAACACTTTCTTTCTATATGGCCTCGGCACTAACAGCTGCTCTACTGTTTCACCACCCCTTAGTTTAGCCACCCGGTATAGCAACTCCCCCTGCACTGCGAAATGGGGGAATCTGGTATCGGCCCCCGGCTCTTGGGCAACCCCATTACATACAGTAACTTGGTCAAACGCCCCCTTTAAAGTCAAGTCCCGAATTTGATCAGTCCCAAAGTTGTCGCCAGATACGTCTAACTCAGGTACGTCCTCCATCTCAGTCTCCGCCTCGCCCTCATCGCCGGCGAGGACACACAAAGGAAAGACCTTCCCAGGAGGCTTTATCGGGGCTTCTTCTCCAAGGACCTGGTTTCTGCGCATGCCACTAAGTCCAGTTCCTCTCCCCCACAAGTCCCAAAACAAGGGAAAGTCACGGCCCAGTATAATGGGATGTATCAGGTCCTTGACCACCCCGACCTCATGGATTTGAGCACCGCAGTCTGTTTCAACGGTCACTCTGGCTACGGGATAGTTCTTGGCGTCCCCATGTATACAGCGGACACCCACGGTTCTGGCCGTGATCAGCTGATGGGGTAGGGTAGCACTAATCAAGGTCACCAGACTTCCAGAGTCCAACAGTCCCAGTACCCTGACTCCATCCACAGACACGTCACACACCTGTGGTCCCTCCCTGGATTGTCCATCCACACTACAGGCCGGATAGGCATAATAAGAGCACCGTCTGCCCAGGCTGCAGTCCATTGGCTCAGGGAACGTAGGGCACCTAGCGGCAATGTGCCCCGGGTTATGACACCGCCAACAAATCACCTCCGCCCTAGCAGACTTTGCTGGCCCATCAGTGGAACTGGGACGCCCTCCATTTGCGGCTTTAGCCCCCTTACGTGGTGTTACGGCCCCCTTTGGGTGCCCCAATACGGAGAGTACATTAGGTCCGGTTTTCCCAGGGACTTTTCCACCACCTGGTACCTCTCTACCAAGCCCACAAGGTCATCAGCGTTCCGAGGGTCTCCCTGGGCAACCCAGGTCT
>JARQOC010000011.1:146321501-146641747 GCA_033576535.1 Allobates femoralis
AGCCTGCTCCCTGTGTCTGCAGCCTGTACAGCCTGTGCCTGCTGTGTGCAGCCTGCTCCCGGTGTCTGCAGTCTGTGCCCGCTGTGTGCAGCCTGCTCCCGGTGTGTGCAGCCTCTACAGCCTGTGCTCGCTGTGTGCAGCCTGTACAGCCTGTGCTCGCTGTGTGCAGCCTGTATAGCCTGTGCCCGCTGTGTGCAGCCTGCTCCCGGTGTGTGCAGCCTCTACAGACTGCACCCGGTGTGTGCAGCCTGCACCCGGTGTGTGCAGCCTGCGCCCGGTTTGTGCAGCCTGCTCCCGGTGTGTCCAGCCTGTACAGCCTCTGCCCTGTGTGCAGCCTGCTCCCGGTGTGTGCAGCCTGTACAGCCTCTGCCCGGTGTGTGCAGCCTGCTCCCTGTGTGTGCAGCCTGTACAGCCTGTGCCCGCTGTGTGCAGCCTGCTCCCGGTTTCTGCAGCTTGTACAGCCTGTGCCCGCTGTGTGCAGCCTGCTCCCTGCGTCTGCAGCCTGTACAGCCTGTGCCCGTTGTGTGCAGCCTGCTCCCGGTTTCTGCAGCTTGTACAGCCTGTGCCCGCTGTGTGCAGCCTGCTCCCTGCGTCTGCAGCCTGTACAGCCTGTGCCCGTTGTGTGCAGCCTGCTCCCTGTGTCTGCAGCCTGTACAGCCTGTGCCTGCTGTGTGCAGCCTGCTCCCGGTGTCTGCAGCCTGTACAGCCTGTGCCCGGTGTGTGCAGCCCGCTCCCGGTGTGTGCAGCCTGTACAGCCTGTGCCCGCTGTGTGCAGCCTGCTCCCTGTGTCTGTAGCCTGTACAGCCTGTGCCCGCTGTGTGCAGCCTGCTCCCTGTGTCTGCAGCCTGTACAGCCTGTGCCCGCTGTGTGCAGCCTGCTCCCGGTGTCTGCAGCCTGTACAGCCTGTGCCCGCTGTGTGCAGCCTGCTCCCGGTGAGTGCAGCCTCTACAGACTGCGCCCGGTGTGTGCAGCCTGCGCCCGGTGTGTGCAGCCTGCTCCCGGTGTGTGCAGCCTCTACAGACTGCGCCCGGTATGTGCAGCCTCTACAGACTGCGCCCGGTGTGTGCAGCCTGCGCCCGGTGTGTGCAGCCTCTACAGACTGCGCCCGGTATGTGCAGCCTCTACAGCCTGTGCCCGGTGTCTGCAGCCTGTGCAGCCTGTGCCCGGTGTGTGCAGCCTGTACAGCCTGTGCCGGCTGTGTGCAGCCTGCTTCCGGTGTCTGCAGCCTGTACAGCCTGTGCCCGCTGTGTGTTAGCCTGTGCCCGGTGTCTGCAGCCTGTGCAGCCTGTGCCCGGTGTCTGCAGCCTGTGCAGCCTGTGCCCGGTCTGTGCAGCCTGTACAGCCTGTGCCGGCTGTGTGCAGCCTGCTCCCGGTGTCTGCAGCCTGTACAGCCTGTGCCCGCTGTGTGCAGCCTGCGCCCGGTTTGTGCGGTGTGCACTGTACAGCCTGTGCCCGATGTGCTTCAGGCAACAGGCAGAGGGAGCGGCTGTGCTGAAGGGGGTGGCGCTATCCCCACACAGTCACTCCCTGCCTGTCGGGCGCTGCCAGGAGCGGTAAGTGAAAGAGCCCTGCACAGCACCCCCCCATGCTCCCTGTTGCCACCTCCCCCCCCCTGCTGTCGGCTAGCCTTCCCCCCGCTCCATCCTGCCCCCATTGCTTCATCCTGCCCCAAGCCCTCCCCCTCCCCCCCCCCCGACTCCATCCTGCCCCACCAGCTCCATCATATGCTGCTCTCCACCATCCATGCGCCCTGCCACCATCCTTCCCCTCCCGCCACCATCCTGCTCCCCCTGCCACCATCCTGCTCTCCCCCGCCACCCATCCCTGCCTCGCCACCTCCATCCTGCCCTGCCGCCTCCATCCTGCCCCCCACCACCATCCTGCCCCCCCACCACCATCCTGCTCGCTCCCCCACCACCATCCTGCCCCCGCCACCGTCCTGCTCCCCCCCCACCTGCCACCATCCTGCCCCCCCACCACCATCCTGCACCACCGGCTCCATCCTACCCCCACTCTCTCCATCCTGCACCCTTCACTCCATCCTGCCCTGCTTGCCACCATCCTTCCCCCCCGCCACCATCCTGCCCCCCCCACCATCCAGCCCCGCCACCACCATCAAGCCCCGCCGCCACCATCCAGCCCCGCTCACTCCATCCTGCCCCGCTTGCTCCATCCTGCCCCCCCGCCTCCATCCTACCCCCCCAACAGCTCCATCCTGCACCCCTCACTCCATCCTGCCCCGCTTGCCACCATCCTGCCCCCCCCCACCATCGGCTCCATCCTGCCCCACCGGCTCCATCCTGCCCTGCCGGCTCGATCCTGTCCCGCCAGCTCCATCCTGCTCCGCTCCCACCATCCTGCCCCCCACCACCATCCTGCTCCTCAGGCTCCATCCTGCCTTGCTCGCTCCATCCTGCCCCGCTCGCTCCATCCTGCCCCCCCGCCACCATCCTACACCGCTCGCTCCATCCTGCCCCCCGCCACCATCCTACACCGCTCGCTCCATCCTGCCCCGTATGCTCCTTCCTGCCCTGCTCACTCCATCCTGCCCCCACGCCACCATCCTGCCCCGCTTGCTCCATCCTGCCCCCCACCATCCTGCCCCCGCCACCATCCTGCCTCCCGCCACCATCCTGCCCCGCTCGCTCCATCCTGCCCCCCCGCCACCATCCTGCCCCGCTTGCTCCATCCTGCTCCCCCCCGCCACCATCCTGCCTCCCAGCCACCATCCTGCCCCGCCGGCTCCATCCTGCTCTACTTGCCACCATCCTGCTCCCCCCGCCACCATCTTCCCCCCCACCTCCATCCTGCTCCACCAGCTCCATCCTGCCCCCTCACCACCATCCTGACCCGCCGGCTCCATCCTGCCCCGCTCGCTCCATCCTGTTCCCCCCGCCGGCTCCATCCTGCCCCGCTTAGTCCATCCTGAACCCGTTACTCCATCCTGCCCCGCATGCCACCATCCTTCCCCCTCGCCACCATCGGCTCCATCCTGCCCCGCCGCCTCCATCCTGCCCCGCCGGCTCCATCCTGCCCGCCGTCTCCATCCTGCCCTCCCCACTATCATCCTGCCCCCCCTGCCACCATCTTCCCCCCCCACCTCCATCCTGCCCCACTTGCTCCATCCTGCACCCCTCCTTCCTGCCCCGCTTGCCACCATCCTGTTCCCCCCGCCACCATCTTGCCCCGCTCGCTCCATCCTGCCCCGCTCACCCCATCCTGCCCCCCCGCCACCATCCTGCTCCTCCGGCTCCATCCTGCCCTGCTCGCTCCATCCTGCCCCGCCAGCTCCATCCTGCCCTGCTCCCACCATCCTGCCCCCCACCACCATCCTGCTCCTCCGGCTCCATCCTGCCCCGCTCACTCCATCCTGACCCGCTCGCTCCATCCTGCCCTGGCGTCTCCATCCTACCCGCCGTCTCCATCCTGCCCCCTTGCCACCATCCTGCCCCCCCCGCCACCATCTCCCCCCCTCACCTCCATCCTGCCCCACTGCCTCCATCCTGCCCCGCCTGCTCCATCCTGCCCCCCTACCACCATCCTGACCCACCGACTCCATCCTGCCCTGCTCGTTCCATCCTGCCCCCCCCACCAGCTCCATCCTGCCCCGCTTAGTCTATCCTGTACCCCTCACTCCATCCTGCCCCGCTTGCCACCATCCTGCCCCCCCACCACCATCCTGCCCACCAGCTCCATTTTGCCCCACCGGCTCCATCCTGCCCCGCCAGCTCCATCCTGCCCCGCTCCCACCATCCTGCCCCCCACCACCATCCTGCTCCTCCGGCTCCATCCTGACTCGCTCGCTCCATCCTGCTCCCCCCCCCCCCGCCACCATCCTACACCGCTGGCTCCATACTGCCCCGCTTGCTCGTTCCTGCCCCACTCACTCCATCCTGCTCCCCCACCACCATCCTGCCCCGCACGCTACATCCTGCCCCCCGCCACCATCCTGCCCCCGCCACCATCCTGCCCCGCTCGCTCCATCCTGCCCTGCTCGCTCTATCGTGCCCCACTCGCTCCATCCTGCCCTGCTTAATCCATCCTGCCCCCCCGCCACCATCCTGCCCTCCACCACCATCCTGCACCGCTCACGCCATCCTGCTCCCCCCGCCACCATACTACCTCCCAGCCACCATCCTGCCCCGGCGGCTACATCCTGCCCGCCGTCTCCATCCTGCCCTCCTCGCCACCATCCTGCCCCCCCGCACCATCTTCCCCCACCCACCTCCATCCTGCCCCCTCACTCCATCCTGCCCCGCTTGCCCCCATCCTGCCCCCCCGCCACCATCGGCTCCATCCTGCCCCGCTGGCTCCATCCTGCCCTGCCGACTCCATCCTGCCCCGCTGGCTCCATCCTGCCCGCCGTCTCCATCCTGCCCTCCCCGCCACCATCCTGCCCCCCCGCCACCATTTTCCCCCCACCTCCATCCTGCCCCGCTTGCTCCATCCTGCACCCCTCCTTCCTGCCCCGCTTGCCACCATCCTGCCCCCCCGCCACCATCCTGCCCCGCCGCCACCTTCTTGCTCCGCCGCCATCATCCTGCCCTGCTCGCCCCATCCTGCCCCCCGCCACCATCCTGCTCCTCCGGTTCCATCCTGCCCCGCTCACTCCATCCTGCCCCGCTCACTCCATCCTGCCCCGCTCACTCCATCCTGCCCCGCTCACTCCATCCTGTCTCACTCGCTACATCCTGCCCCGCTCGCTCCATCGTGCACTGCTCGCTCCATCCTGCCCCACTCGCTCCATCCTGCCCCTCTTGCTCCATCCTGCCCCGCTCGATCCATCCCACCCCGCTCGATCCATCCTGCCCCCCCGCCACCATCCTGCCCTGCTTGCTCCATCCTGCCCCACTCGCTCAATCCTGCCCCCCGCTCGCTCCATCCTGCCCCGCTCGCTCCATCCTGCCCCGCTCGCTCCATCCTGCCCCGCTCACTCCATCCTGCCCCGCTCGCTCCATCCTGCCTCCCGCTGTTCTTACTCCCCCGGCTCCATCCTGTTCCAACGCCTCCATCTTGCCCCCCTCGCTCCATCCTGCTCCTCCGGCTCCATCGTGCCCCGCTCGCTCCATCCTGCCCCACTCGCTCCATCCTGCCCCTCTTGCTCCATCCTGCCCCGCTCGATCCATCCCACCCCGCTCGATCCATCCTGCCCCCCCCACCACCATCCTGCCCTGCTTGCTCCATCCTGCCCCACTCGCTCAATCCTGCCCCCCACCACCTCCATCCTGCCCCACTCGCTCCATCCTGCCCCGCTCGCTCCATCCTGCCTCGCTCACTCCATCCTGCCCCGCTCGCTCCATCCTGCCTCCCGCTGTTCTTGCTCCCCCGGCTCCATCCTGTTCCAATGCCTCCATCCTGCCCCCCTCGCTCCATCCTGCTCCTCCGGCTCCATCCTGCCCCGCTCGCTCCATCCTGTCTTGCTCGCTCCATCCTGCTCCCCGCTGTTCTTGCTCCCCCGACTCCATCCTGCTCCCCCGGCTCCATCCTGCTTTCCCCCCCCGGCTCCTCCTTCTTGCCTCCCCCCCGGCTCCATACTGCCCCCCCGACTCCATCCTGCCCCCCCCTCCGGCTCCATCCTGCCCCCCCCCGGCTCCATCCTGCCCCCCCAGCTCAATCCTGCCCCGCTCGCTCCATCCTGCTCCCTCGACACAATCCTGCCCCCCCCCTCAGCTGATCAGTTTCCCAGGCAACGACAGGTCCTAAAGGCCTGTAGGACCTAGAAGACGGAGGTGGAACGAGCCGGCGGACTGAGGATTTTTTTAATTTTTACTTTTACTGTGGAGGACCGGGGGCCAGGAGGAGCGGGGGGCCGCGGGGAGCAAAATATCGCCATATTACCTAGTGCTGCTATACATCTACTATAATGTACCGCCATGTACCATAGCGCTGCTATACATGTACTGTAATGTACGGACATATACTATAGTGCTGCTATACATGTACTGTAATGTACCGCCCTATACTATACTGCTGCTATACATGTACTGTAATGTACCACCATATACCATAGCGCTGCTATACATGTACTGTAATGTACCACCATATACTATAGTGCTGCTGTACATGTACTGTAATGTACCGCCATATACCATAGAGCTGCTGTACATGTACTGTAATGTACCGGAATATACTATAGTGCTGCTATACATGTGCTGTAATGTACCGCCATATTCTATAGTGCTGCTATGTACCGCCATATACCATAGCGCTGCTATACATGTAATGTAATGTACCGCCATAAACCATAGCGCTGGTATACATGTAATGTAATGTACCACCATATACTATAGTGCTGCTATACATGGTTCACGTTGACTAAACAAGTTCTGTCAGTCACGGTATGTCAACTACATACATATTCTAGAATACCCAATGCGTTAGAATCGGGCCACCATCTAGTTACATATAAGATCTCTACAAATAAGAAGGAAAAGAAGCGCACATAGAGTAATACCTTCGGGTTTGATGGTCACACGGACTCCCACAATACAAACTCACCTGGTCTGGTTGTGAATGGTCACAACTCTCTTGGACAAGCACGTATGGTCGCAGCAGGCTCCCGGCAAAAAGTAAGGATCCACTTGGAGAAAATAGAACCAGATGGATAGAAGCCGAATAGGGCTGAATAAACAGAGTGTGTGTTTTACTCTGTTACTCTTATTGTGGTCAGAGCGGCTTCTATCCATCCGATTCTAATTTCTCCAAGTGGATCATTACATTTAAGAAAAATACTGAGAGGGATTCTTAATGTTATTATACTATAGTTGTTATACTAAATAAGACACAAGTATGTAGCAGGTGCATGCAAATTACAAACCACTAGTGACAAAGAGATATGTAGTAAAAGACTGACGGTAAGAAAAGACGCCCTCGCAGTCACTTCTATGAGGCAAGTGCCAGGCTGCAGCAAGTAATGCTCTGAGGTGCAGAATTACCAATCCTAGGAGGGATGCAGGCTCACCCTGACGCGTTTCGCCCGTAGCTTCTTCTAGAGGGTGCTGCTGTTAGGTGGTATCGGCTATTTATAATACTGCACACTCCTGTGCTAATTAGCAGCACACTGTTCCCCAGAACTGAAGCCGGAAGTACCCGGCTTGGCGTCTGACACCACTTACCACATCCTCCCACCATATGTGTCATAGAAGGAGGAGAGGAAAGCGGCGTGTGTATGACACATTGCCTAAGAAAATGGCAGTTAGAGCGGGAGCCAGAGTGCACAGCACATTGGAGTGGAATTCACTCAGGCAGATATACAATGAATCAGTGTAACGAATAGAACTATGGGAAAGGAAATAAATAGAATGTTTGGACAGCAAGAAGAAAAATTACATTAGGGAAAAGTTTTGAGGATGGATATGTTTGTGAGAATGATTCTAGAAACATTTTTTATAGAGAAAATTACTAAAGAAAAATAATAAAAAAAGAAAAAATAGTCTATAAAAAATTAATAATGAAAAACATTAGTTACAGAATAAGAAAATAAAAATAAATGCACATTTTAATTATTTTAACTTACAGGTGGTGTAAAGTTAGAAAAAGGTGTCTGAAGATGCATCACATTTACAATCAAAATATAAGTGTTGTACTTAGTGATGAGTGAGCGTGCTCACTTTTGCTCGAGCATCGGGTACTCGGGCATGCTTGTTACTCGATCAAGTATCGTGGGTGCTTGAGCGTTATGCTTGAGTCCCTGATCCACATGTTTTGTAGTTGTTATACAGCCGAACAACAGGGGGTGATTGCTTGGCATACATGACAATGCCTCAGCCATGTTGGCTACTGGCACTACTGGAATTGGCCAGCCACATCACGTCATAGGAGTCTTATATAATACCAAGGGCCACAATGCTCATCCCAGTGCATAGCATTTAATAAAGTCAATTTTTGTTTAATGAAACTACTGGTGTTTTGCATATCCCTTCACCAGTTTCAGCATGTTAAGCTGGCCATATCATGGACTAGTTTTGCCCTTCGAAGTGGAGACATTTTATTAGAGTGTAAGGCTTTTGCTATAATTTTTGTTATAGTTCAAATGATACCAGATATTTGTCCTGAGAGCGTGAACTTATTGCTCTGCACAAAATTGACCAATCATAAGAAAGAAGCAACACACAGCAGAAAAAAGAGCTTTCTTACTTCTCATCACTGATCTCTTTACTGTGTACAGATAAAGTAGAATTGAGTTATGTATCAGCACTAATATCATCACACTTCAATTAGTGTGTGCCGTTATGGTACATTTACACGCGGCCACAGGAAGGTAGGAACAGGCAGGCATCGGACACAAATTGTGCCTGTTGCCTTGAAAAGACCTCGATGTGGCGGCGTGTAATTCAGGACTTTCCTTCCTTCAGGGAAGACACAGGAAGGAAAGTCCTGAATTACACGCAGCCACATCATGGTCTTTTAAAGGCAACAGGCACAATTGTGTCCGATGCCGGCCTGTTCCTACCTTCCTGTGGCCGCGTGTAAATGTACCCTAAGAGCTAACAACTCATTATATGCAGGATTGCCTATAGAAACTTTGGGCCCTTTTGACTTTACACTTCATAGTAATTTAGGATCAATCCTTGACTATATGATAAAAGTCAATAATTCTATTGTAAGAATTAAATGTTTACAAAGGAAACAAAGGTATCTAGCTGTTTAGATATAAGCATCATCAATTTATTAGTACAGCTTAAAAGGTTCCAGGTATATTAAAAATACTTGCATAAACCGATTCTGGACACAAAGCTCTGTTACCATGGTATTTATGTACATGTTGTCAGAGATTAACAAAAACAAACTAAAACAACCAGTTAAAAATTGATAGTTTCCATGTGTATTAAACTTGATCAGTATAGGACATGTACTGAGTTTAATTAAATTGTTATGGTGATTTAGCACTCACACAGGTAACACATTAAACACTGCATCGGACCCTACTGGTCCCTGTGCAGACTAGAAACCCAACCTCACTGTCCCTACTGGTACCTGCATGAGCTGGGATTGCTCTGACTACGGACTGAATTATGGCAAATCTGTCCTATTTTGTCTGGTCGGTCATCAGGCGCATTACGTTCCTCCTAAAGAACAAGAGGGCAGGGCAGAGTGCATTTTACCTACAGAGGGAAAGGTGTGATACGGTAGAAAGTGATCCTAGAGAGAGTAAAACTAACAATGAAATTAAAAATACAAGTGAAGGTTTATACTGCAAAAGAATATGATGCCTACTTACTAACAACAACAAAAGGTAGGAGCTTAGTAAAGGACATAAACTGGAGAAATATGAGTCCTAGCTGGTCTCTCACTAACATACAAATAGCAGTATAGATGGACATCTAAATGAGAATATTACTAGCAGGAAATACTAGCAGGGGTAAAGTATTTAAAGCCGCACATGAAAAGGTGATTGCAAAGACAAACAAATAAATGAATACACCTGTTACCTAAGGGCCCTCTTACACGCTGCAACATTCCAGCGATCATGACCGCGATCCAACCTGGTCGGGGATTGCTGGTGCGTCGCTACGTGGTTGCTGGTGAGCAGTCAAACAGGCAGATCTGCTCAATGATGCAGCAATGATACGGACCCCCATAACAACCTCACAGGTTGTTGGAGACGTGTCACGCAGCAGCTAATTTGACAACTCACACCTATGTTAGGGGCGTGGTGTTTGACGCTGAAGTCACCTAGGTGTGCTTTACCACGTCCCCTAAGCTCTGATTGGTGCTCGCTAGTGCGTTCTGTTTGGTCGATCAAGCTTGAAAAGATGGCCAAAAGTCAAGCTTGTATCCTTTGCTTGTGTTGGTTGGCGGATCTTTGTAGAGTTCTCTGTGCTGCGACTCCACACTGGTTCATCTGGTTCATGTATACAGTTTCTATACAACTATAATCCATCTGCAGTACCGCAGCCTGGAGACCTCTCAACTATGATCCGCAAACCAGCACGCTCAGGAACAAAGTAACTTTAGAACAAAGGACGGAAGCGCTACTAAGTTGCCTTCTTTTCAGTCAAAGCCACACAATCTGAACACAGTAGCGGGCACCTATCGGAGCTGAGGTGGTGGAATAGGCAACTCAAAAGCACACCTATGTGGCCGGGTTCTGAGGCGCTAACAATGTTGTTGTTAAGGTGTCAAACACCGCGGTGCACGTTGCCCTGCGGGAGCGCGTCAACCAACAAATGGTCCTGAACAATTTGTAACGATCAGCGATCTCACAGCAGGGGCCTGATCGCTGCTACGTGTCACACATAGCGAGGTCGCTGGCGAGGTCGCTGTTACTTCACAAATCCTGTGACGTTTTAGCGACATCATTAGCGATGTTTCTGTGTGTGAAGTACCCCTAAGATGAAATAGTATAAACTGGGCACACTAAGTAAAAAGATGCAAATTCCACGAGAGGATTATGGTGCAAAAAAAGTGTTATTTTTATTTTCGCCACACAGCACAAAAACCATAGACCAACGTTTCGGCTCGCAGGCCTTCCTTAGGGTACTAACAAATCAAATTTCAAAAACACATAATATAATTAGTAATGTACATCTAAAAATCTGTACTTGTGAAAATGGAGTGCCCATGTGGGTTCGCCGTATAGTGACAAAAGAAGAAAATAACACTTCGTGTCGTGTATAAAATGTCGTGCTGTGACTGGTTGTGAGTGGGGTCATCTAAGAACACTACATCTGTGCAAGTTCAAGCCCGGGACTCGCTACTCGTTGCGAGTCTAGCGAGTCCAATGTTAATGAATAGGGAAGCGAGTAATAGCGAGTAATGTGCGATTTAAAAATCGCAGATGTGTCTCGGAAAGCGCTCGCATTGCCGTTTTGGAAATCCCACTCGCAACAGTTTTTTGCTGCTGTGTCCAAGGGCAAACTCGCATGTGTTTGTCTTATTTTGCGCCGATCACGCGAGGCAAGCAATTTGCTCCAGCACACACCATGCTTTTTGCAAACAGGAAATAAGCCGACTCGTGCTGACAGATGCACACACACACAAAGCAAGCATGGCCCGTGTCAACACGCTGCAGTTTATTGACCTGGTGGAGGCTCGACCCCTGCTTTGGCTGCCCACTGATCCTGCCTATGGGGATAACATCCAGCGGACTACAGCCTGGAGGGAGATCGCTCAAGTCATGTTCCCTGCATTCCAGTGGCCAGGATGCACAAAACAATATGGGTCAGTTAAATGTGTTCACACGTTATATTTCATTTACCGTATATACTCGTGTATAAGCTGACCCGTGTATAAGCCGACCCCCCTACTTTTGCCCCCAAAAACTGGGAAAACATATTGACCGCCATCCTGGTATACAGCGGCTATCACTGGTAGACAGCCCCCCAGCAGAGTATCCAGCTCCCCCTGCAGAGTATACAGGCCCCCCAGTAGGTATACATGCCCCCCATATTAGGGTATACAGGGCCCTCAGTGGGTATACAGGCCCCCCAGCAGTGGGTATACAGGGCCCCGTGGGTATACAGGCCCCCATAGTAGGGTATACAGGGCCCCGTGGGTATACAGGCCCCCCATAGTAGGGTATACAGGGCCCCCATGGGTATACAGGCCCCCCCATAGTAGGGTATACAGGGCCCCCATGGGTATACAGGCCCCCCAGCAGTGGGTATACAGGCCCCCCAGCAGTGGGTATACAGGGCCCCCGTGGGTATACAGGCCCCCCATAGTAGGGTATACAGGGCCCCCGTGGGTATACAGGCCCCCCATAGTAGGGTATACAGGGCCCCCATGGGTATACAGGCCCCCCATAGTAGGGTATATAGGGCCCCCATGGGTATACAGGCCCCCCAGCAGTGGGTATACAGGGCCCCCGTGGGTATACAGGCCCCCCCAGCAGTGGGTATACAGGGCCCCCGTGGGTAATCAGGCCCCCCAGCAGTGGGTATACAGAGCCCCGTGGGTATACAGGCCCCCCATAGTAGGGTATACAGGGCCCCCGTGGGTATACAGGCCCCCCATAGTAGGGTATACAGGGCCCCCATGGGTATACAGGCCCCCCAGCAGTGGGTATACAGGGCCCCCGTGGGTATACAGGCCCCCCATAGTAGGGTATACAGGGTCCTCAATGTGTTATCATGCGCTGTCGCATGGTTGCCTATATTTGGATGGGGTCACAACAGTACACTTAGTTTAAGGGCTGGTCCACCTGGCTCTGAAGGCCAGGGGTTTGGGTGTATATTAATACCACTAATGAGCGGAGTCTGGTGCCCGCACTATTACATTCTCTATGCGTTGACATGTGCCCTGCCTCATTTGTGAATGTGGTGACGTGAGCTCAATGTCCGTAATGCTGTTGATGATGTTCCACACTGTCGTGTCACTTTGCCTTGTATACACATTACACACACAACATGAATAAAATGTTATTGTTGATTTGTACACATACTTTTTGTGTTTCAAATGTTACACAAGTCTAAACCCGGTTTGAAATCATTTCACAGTTGACCTGCTTATAAGACAGTGGAAGAGCTGCCGTGATCAGCACAAAAAGCAGCGCCGAAAGATCTTGGAGAGGGGCCTGGAAGCAGATCCAGGGCAGATATATCGCCACTATGACCGGTTGTCACTCTGTCACGTCCTACTGACGGACCCCACACGTGGACCCACTGGACCGCGTAAAGCGGATGCTGATACCTGGTTGATAGAGAGGCGGACCAGTACAGTCGAGTTAACGGGTTTATTGAACAGAACAGAATAGAACCCACGCCCCAGGGGAGGGCCACACGGCCACAGCACCGGAACACCAGCGAGGGAGACCCTGGAGCTCTTGACACCTATACAGGGATACCGCCGGGACCAGCCTCGAAGGGGCCAATGAAGCGGACACGTGTGTTAAACCGACCCAAGGCGACGTGGAAACAATACAGCAACCGGGTAAGATAGAACACAGAGATCCGGAAACACAGAGAACCCGGAGCAGGACCTGAATCAGCAATTCAGCTTGGAAGGGATCCAGGAGGGTGACCCGGAACACGGGAGTCAGCAAGGAGCCGGTAAGGCGGAGATCTGTAGGGGGAAACACACAGAAATCAGTTAACCAGCAAAACAAGGAACAACCTGACCAGACCAGGATTAGCCACTTCAATAGGTAGAAGTTGCCCTGGCAAAGACTGACAGGAAACAGGAAGCTTATATATCAGCAGGGTGGTCCTGATTGGCAGGACACAGAGGCTAGGCGATTGGCTGAGGGGAGGAGCATGCTCTCTGCAGTCTCTCCAGAAGAAACAGGTTTGGAGATGTTGTTTCATGTGCTCAAGCAGTAGCCATGTAATTTGAGGAGCTGAGTGGCGCTACTCCAGCAGAGGGCGCTGGAACGTGGGTGCCAGGCGGGGAGTTCTTCTCTGGCTGCTGAGGGTGCAGGGAGAGGTCGCTGGAACGCTGCAGCAGACCTCCGGGTGGTAACAGTACCCCCCCTCCATGCCCCCCCCGGACGAAAACCGTCCAGGAACCCGAGCAGGAGGCGCGAGACCGTGACATCCACCTCCATGGCCCCGAGGGTACCGGAAAGGGCAGAAGGGGCCCAAGGGCAAACGCTTGGGCGGCTCGCGCCGAGCACAGGAGGAACAGGCGGAAACATAGTCGGTGATGTCCTGTCACATCCGCGACCACCAATAGTACCGACCAATCAAGCGCAGGGTCGTCGTCACCCCCGCATGGCCTGCGAGTCCGGATGCATGGCCCCAGCGAAGGACGCGCCCCCGATCAGCGTCGGATACCAGCGTCTTACCTGGGGGCGGCCGGGACAGACGGAGGGGCGCCGCCATGCAGACGTCGGACAGATCGACAATGGAGCGTGGCTCCTCCTCTTGACATTCGGACATTGGAGCCCCTGGTACCGGATCAATGGGACAGTCAGAGGGACCATGCGGAGGCAACGTCTCAGCCTCCCCCTTGTCGAAGACGTCAGCATACGACCGATAGGCCGAGGGCAGACCGGGTAGCGCTGCCGGTGAGGGTGGCAACCGGACCGGGGACACGGGAAGAAGGTAACGACTATGACAAGCCTGCCCCCACCGCAGGACCTGACCTGTTCACCATTCCAGAACCAGTTCATGAATACGGAGCCATGGAAGACCGAGCAGAAACGGAGGAGACAGGACCGGCAGGACATAGAAGGTAAGACGCTAAGTGTGACGAGGACCGACCTGTATTTTCACCTCTCCGGCGACACCCGTCACGGCGTCTTGTAAGGGTCTCCCATCGACCGAGGTGATGACGCGGGGATGCTGCAGGGGGTATATGGGAATACCGTAGCGTTGCGCCGTCTCCAGCTGCACAAAGTTACCTGCGGACCCGGAATCCAGACCAGCCAGCTCCGAATGGCGTACGTCTCCAACCGTGACCTGGATGGCAATAGTGAGAGGTGGAGAGAGCTTGCTCTCTGTTAGGTGAGCCTCTCTTACCTGCCCTAGCTGGAGGTTCTCTGGCCGCTTGGGGCATTGGCGGCGAAAGTGGCCAGACTCTCCACAATAAAGGCACAGGCCCCGGGCGATCCTCTCCTCCCTCCTCTGGGTCCGGAGCTGAACACGACCCAACTCCATGGCCTCGTGCCCTGCCGGGAGTACCGAGGTCTCCGGAAGAAAGGACCCTCTCTCCAGTGGCCTCTCCTGGGTTCTCTCCTGGAACCGCTCCTGAAGACGACGGTCAATTCGGACAGCGAGGGCGATGTACTCCTCCAGGGAGCTGGGTAAGTCCTGAACCGCAAGTTCATCCTTGATACGGGTAGACAATCCCCGGCGGAAGACTCCGAGCAAGGGCTCATCCGCCTAGCAGAGCTCGGCAGCCAGGGTACGGAATTGGATGGCATATTGCCCCACAGACAGGTTACCTTGTCGCAGGTTAAAGAGCGCCTCGGTGGCGGACGCCACCCGTCCTGGCTCATCGAAGGTCCTTCGAAAGGTGTCCAGGAACGCCCGCAGGTCGGACACGATGGGATCCTCACTCTCCAGCAACGGGTTGAACCATGCCAATGCCTCCCCCTTGAGGTGCGAAGCCAGAAACGCCACTTTCGCCTCATCCGTCGGGAACTGGTGTGGTAATAACCGGAAGTGGAGCTGGCACTGGTTAATAAACCCCCGACATGCTTTAGAATCCCCAGTGTACCTGGTGGGCTGGCACAGCCGTAGTGAAGACACAGCTCCAGTCGGAGCTTCAGTTGGCAGCACGGGAACGGAACCTGGGCTTCCTGTTGTTCTCTGTAGGCTGCTGAGCCGCTCATCCAAGGAGGACATATGGGATAAGATCCGAATCTGTATCTCACTCAGACGGTCCACCTGCTGGTGGAGACTCAGCACCTGGGAAGAGAGAGTGGGATCAGTGGTAGAGGGCGCCCCCAAGCGGGCCTCTAGGGACTGGATAAACGCCACAACCTGGTCGTGACTCTGGCGGAGTGCGGCCAGCTCTCTTTGGGCATCAAACCTGGAATCAGCGGGGCTCATGGCCAGGGCAAACTCTGTCACGTCCTACTGACGGACCCCACACATGGACCCACTGGACCGCGTAAAGCGGATGCTGATACCTGGTTGATAGAGAGGCGGACCAGTACAGTCGAGTTAACGGGTTTATTGAACAGAACAGAATAGAACCCACGCCCCAGGGGAGGGCCACACGGCCACAGCACCGGAACACCAGCGAGGGAGACCCCGGAGCGCTTGACACCTATACAGGGATACCGCCGGGACCAGCCTCGAAGGGGCCAATGAAGCGGACACGTGTGTTAAACCGACCCAAGGTGACGTGGAAACAATACAGCAACCGGGTAAGATAGAACACAGAGATCCGGAAACACAGAGAACCCGGAGCAGGACCTGAATCAGCAATTCAGCTTGGAAGGGATCCAGGAGGGTGACCCGGAACACGGGAGTCAGCAAGGAGCCGGTAAGGCGGAGATCTGTAGGGGGAAACACACAGAAATCAGTTAACCAGCAAAACAAGGAACAACCTGACCAGACCAGGATTAGCCACTTCAATAGGTAGAAGTTGCCCTGGCAAAGACTGACAGGAAACAGGAAGCTTATATATCAGTGTCTGCAGCACTGTTGTGTACTATTATTATTATTATTATTTATTTATATAGCGCCATTAGGTTCCATGGCACTTTACATGAGGATAAGGGTTAACGACAAAAAACATTAAATGAAGACAATCATGTCATACAGGTACAAGAGGAGAGGACCCTGTCCACGACGGCACACAGTCTACGTATGAAGCTCTATAATGAGTGTGGTGGTTTACATACCCACACTGGGGTTTGTTTCTGCCATGGTGCAACAGAATTCTATTACCTTTGGCAATGATCCAGGACATACACATTTATAGTCACATTGTGACGTTGGGACACATAAGCAATGTTCTGCAGGGTGGTCAGACACAATGTTCCGTGACCTCACAATTAGCTATTATTGTTGGCATGTTTGTGGAACAAAGCCATGTTCTTCCCTGCAATGGCCTTTAAGGTGTGTGGCCTTGTCTGGTTTGCCTGTCATAAGCCTCATTTGTATCAGTTCCTAATGGCCTCGACTTGCATAAGGGCCACATACATCCCTACATGTTTAGTTGTGGGTGTTTTTTTCGGCTAAATAACGTTGCAAGGATATACCCCTTTTGCACTAAATTGTTTGTACACCATCCCAGATTGTTGACACAGTCACACACATTTGAGGACATACCCTGTATCACTACAAATACGTGTGGGTGAGTTTTCCCATGGGTATATTTGGGCCTGCAAGGTGATGGTGTAGATATTAGGGCCCACATGTCAATCTTATTTTTTGGTCGTTAACTGATGGCCACATTACAAATCCTCTGGAAAACATAGTGTATTAATGCTGTATAAAATCAAAGTAAAGAGGGCCATATTTTAAGTGCAACAGGCTTTTATGTCCAAGGTCCTTTAGGAAACCAGAAGTTTGCCCTTGCTGCTCCCGGCTTTGTGTTCGACCCCGTTGGAATAATTGTCAAACTGTCCATCTGTGCATACCATCTTGTTTGGCACCAACGATGTGTGACCTGCTGCTCAAAAACAACCCCATACTCTATGTCCATTACAGTCGTTTCAAAAGCCAAGCCATATGTTTTGTGGGTTTTATTTACCAAGACATTCCTGATTAGCATACATGGCAGCAACAAGGAGTGTAGGCCACTAACGCCGAATGCTCATGTGTCACCTATGCTGCAGGACTCCATTTCCTGTCTTGCTCACCTGCCCTCTAGATCTGGGTTATGTGCATTGAGACCAAGGCCGCCCACACTGCGTCTTTTAGTGTCCATCTGATGGCAAACAACCCTGAAGAATGTGTTTCCCTCACAGTGTCAGGCTATAGCTTTGTCCACATAAAGTTACAATAATAAGTCAATGCAATAGTTGTGGCCACTAATATGTCTTCAAGTGCCTAAATAGCTGTCCTGCCTAAGGCAGGGCACAGTGTAATTGTGCAGACAAATTTTTAAATTTCTAATGTAATGGCAAAAAATCGAGGACCATCACTACCCACACATAGAATGTTGGTTGAGGCATGAGCCAAAATGTCCTTCATTTATTTGCTGCAATTCCATCTGAAGGCCAACAATGAAAACACAGAATACACAGATACACAGAGTCAAAAAAGCGTGCACATTTTAGGTTTGGCCTATGTTTTGGTTTCCAAACGCAACCCATTCACCCAATTTTTTTTGCATTTACCCACAGAGCTGCTCACTACCACAGGCGGCGTTGAAACCCTCCGGCACAGCTGGCTGAAGAGGCGAGGGAGGCCCCTGAACCACCCCGACTTGGAGTGGAGGAACGAGGCCTACCACCACCATCACCACCACCACCTTTGGGGCATGGCCAGCCACAAGAAGAGGAGGTTCAAGGGCCACAACCACGCTCTCCCCACCAAGGCCAACCTCCTGCAGTGGCGGAAGCTGGATGGCCAACTGGCAGCAGTGTGGGGACTCTGCAGAAGAACAGCAGCCATGGTCAGATGCCGGTGGCACAAACTGACCAGCTTGGACATTGTGATGCTGACTTTGCCCGCAGTCTCATACCTTTCCTGACTCTCATTCCATTGGAGAGACGACTGCGGGCAAGGTCAGCAATCCACATTGTCCTTGATGCCTGTCGGCCCCCAAACCACCCTGGCGAGGTATTTAGCTATTTGGAGGGGTGGCAACTGTCAACCTCCAGTAGGCTGGACAGGCCCACACCCCGGGACAGCTATGTGCCGACCCAGAGGCCTATTCCACCTTTGTGGCCACCCAACAGGGACCTCCTAAGACAAGGCCATTTCCCCATAACGGCCCAGATGACCCACGCTACAGGGTTACAATCTGTGGCGGAGGCCATACATGGAGCCTTTGACCTCCTCCAGGACCATGGTGATGGTGGGCAGGTAGAGCCTACCCCACCCAATCAGCCCACCTACCACCAGCTGTAGGTTAAATTTTTGTTTCCTTTTTTATTTTTTATAAAAAATGTGCAGTGCACTATTTTTTTTTTTTTTTTTTTTTTATATATATATTGTGCGTTTGTGAAGTAAAAGCTATTTTACATCTTTGCCATTTAGGCATGTTAATACACAGTTTGAAAAAACAGCTTTGTGTCTGTCTTTTTTCAGGGAATGGATGTGTAGGTTGTTTTGTGGGTGGGCTTAAAGTCTTTATCATTAGCAAGTACTTTACGGCCCGCATGGCGCATGAAGGCACCTTGGTTAGTATGTGTAAAATCATGACTCCACATACAAATGTTGCTGACAAATAAATAGTGCCTGTGTTTGGGGGGGTAACTAAATGCCTCGCTATGGCAACAAGGCTAGGAACACAGATGCGAGAGGCTGGCCTGGGACGTCTACTTGCAACACAGCGCGTCTACGTGTTTTCTCCGGAGCGTACAGTGGGACCCTTGGCCAGGCTCCAGCAGGATCATAGTACAAGCAACGCCCACGATGCAGGCATAGGCTTGTTGCCTCAAAAAATTAGCTCAAAGGGCTTAATAAAGTCTTTTTTGAAATAGAGGAGGGCGCGTGTCCCCTAGTATATACTTGCTTGTCCTACGAGCATAGTACAAGCAACGCCCATGATGCAGGCATAGGCTTGTTGCCTCAAAAAATTAGCTCAAAGGGCTTAATAAAGTCTTTTTTGAAATAGAGGAGGGCGCGTGTCCCCTAGTATATACTTGCTTGTCCTACAAGCATAGTACAAGCAACGCCCACAATGCAGGCATAGGCTTGTTGCCTCAAAAAATTAGCCCAAGGGGCTGTATTGTATTGGATGGAAAAAAAAAAAAAGAAAAATGCTCACAAGCGGATGCACTTCTAAAGTAAAATTATTTTTACTGATTGCGTAGTTTTGTTATCATGCAGCAAATGTTGCAGGAACATGACTTATCACATCGTCTGAGCTGAGGGACATGCCAATACTTCCTGGCTTAAAAGGGCATAAAGTTAAAAGAACAATCTTCCAATCATATTAATTATGATTTGGTTACTCTTAGTGATGGGCGAATCCTAAATTACTCGGAATCGCTTGACTCTAGCGAGTCCGAGCACAGGACTCGCTACTCGTTGCGAGTCTAGCGAGTCCAATGTTAATGAATGGGGAAGCGAGTAATAGCGAGTAGTGTGAGATTTACAAACCGCAGATGTGTCTCGGAAGCTTCAGCCTGAAGCAATCCTAGTTTTGTCATTTATTTGCATTGGACTCGTTTACTTTGTAAGTAATCGCTGGGAAACTCGCACAGATAAGAGTCCTGTCTGCTCAGTGTGCTGGCTGCCAGCTCCAGGGTCCTAGAGTCCGCCTGCTGCCTGATGTAACAGAGCTGAGATTGTTCTCAGTCTGCTCATTCCCTGTGTACAGACATGAATGTCTCTGCACAGAGATGATGTAGCAGAGCTGAGATTGTTCTCAGTCTGCTCATTCCCTGTGTACAGACATGAATGTCTCTGCACAGAGATGATGTAGCAGAGCTGAGATTGTTCTCAGTCTGCTCATTCCCTGTGCATAGACATCTATATCTATGCACAGGGGATGTAGCAGAGAGGACATCGCGTTTTGGACTGCGTCGGACGGAAGAGGATTTTTTTAATTAAAGATGGAGTCCCTAATGGCTTTTTTTTATTTCTAATAAAAAATTTTCTCTGTGTTGTGTTTTTTTTAAAACAATTTAATAGAAATTCATGGCGGTCATGTATAATATTGGCGTGAGCACCATAAATTTTGGGCTTAGGGCCAGCTGATAATACAAAGCTGGCCCTAACCTCTTTATTACCCAGCGTGCCACTGCTACCAGGGCCGCTGGAAGAGCGGGGTTCAGCGCCAGAGGATGGCGCTTCAATTAACGCGCCATCTTCTGGGGCGGCTGCGGGCTGCAATTTGCAGCGGGGGGTGCCCAGAAAGCTTGGGCATCCCTGCGCTGCGGATTCCAGCCCCCAGCTGCTTAGCTGTACCTGGCTAGACATAGAAATTGCGCGGAGCCCCACGCATTTTTTTTAAATTATTTCATGAAATTCTGAGATTCTGACTCTGAGACTCTGACTCTGAGACTCTGACTCTGAAATTCATGAAATAATAAAAAAAAAATGCGTGGGGCTCCGCGCAATTTCTATGTCTAGCCAGGTACAGCTAAGCAGCTGGGGGCTGGAATCCGCAGCGCAGGGATGCCCAAGTTTTCTGGGCACCCCCCGCTGCAAATTGCAGCCCGCAGCCGCCCCAGAAGATGGCGCGTTCATTGAAGCGCCATCCTCTGGCGCTGAACCCCACTCTTCCAGCGGCCCTGGTGGCGGTAGCACGCTGGGTAATAAAGGGGTTAATACCAGCTTTGTTATACAAGCTGGTATTAAGCCCGAGATTCTTAATGTCAGGCCACGTTTGACCCAGCCACTAAGGATCTCCAATAAAGGGTTAAAAAAACACAACACAGAGAAAATTTTTTATTTGAAATAAAAAAAAAAAGCCATTAGGGACGCCATCTTTAATTAAAAAAATCCTTTTCCGTCCGACGTAGTCCAAAACGCGATGTCCTCTCTGCTACATCCCCTGTGCATAGATATAGATGTCTATGCACAGGGATGAGCAGACTGAGAACAATCTCAGCACTGCTACATCATCTCTGTGAGCAGGCGGGCTCTAGGACCCTGGAGCTGCACAGAGAAGACAGCTGGACTCGGCTCGCAAAGAAACAGCAGTTACTTTGCGAGTTTCCCTGCTATCACTGGCACAGTAGCCGAGTCTAATGCAAACAATGGCAATCCTAGTTTTGTCAGCGTTTCTGACAAAACTAGGATTGATATTGATTTGCATTGGACTCGTGCGAGTAATCACTGGGAAACTCGCAGAGTGCCGAGTCCTGCGAGTCCCTTACTACTCGCCGAGTAACGAGTCCTAGCGAGTAGATTCGCCCATCCCTAGTTACTCTACATTTGGGTACTGTCGTCTGGGGTGCTTACGAACTGCGATGGTATCCAGTCCTTGTTGAACTTAATGAGAGTCAGCCTGTCGGCATTTTCAGTAGTAAGCCGTGGCCTTCTATCAGTGACTATACCCCCAGCGGCACTGAAAACACGCTCTGATGTCACACTAGCAGCTGGGCAGGCCAGCACCTCCCAGGCATACAAAGAGAGCTCTGTCCAAGTGTGAAGCTTGGAAACCCATTAATTAAAGGGTACAGAAGGGTCGGTTAGGAAGCTGGTACTGTCACTGACATACTCGTTCACCATGTTGGACAATTGTTGTCTCATACTCAAGGTGACGGTAGGCATGATCCGTTGTTGATCGGAAGGTCTGTTGAACATCGCCCAGTTGGTGGACATCTTACCCCCACCTCTTCTTGACATTGATGGCGTTTGTGTCCCAACCAAAGGCTGCTGTTGCAAAGAGCTGGTTCTTCGGGGTATAGTGGAGTCAGACGGTGATATGGACATCAGATTGTCAACAACAACCCTCTTGAAAAAATCCATCGTTAAGCCCCTGGTTGACTGCAACAGCAGCGACGGAAATTTGTCTTTGTACCGTGGGTTCAAAAAGGTTGACAACCAGTAGAGGTTGCTGTCATAGATGTGAATGACGCGTGGATCTTGGGAGAGACATTGAGACATTACGTCAGCCATGTGTGCTAAGCTGCAAAGACTCATCTCCTCGGTTACAACAGAATGAGGATCACTACGCATCATGGCCTCTAAATCGGTCTCCGCCTCCTCCTCTTCAGCCCACCCATGCTGTACCGACATAAACATAGGGTTGGGAGTACCATCAGGGTTCACATCAGTACCACAGAAAAATGAATCTTCTTCATCATCACCTTCATCACCTTCTTCTTCCAGACCCAATGTAGTCTGCTGATATTGGCTTGGCTGGCTAGGATCAGCGATGTTAAATCCTGGCTCCATAGCCATCCGCTGGGCCCTCAAAGATTCTGTTTTCAGATTCAGGAGCGATTCTTTAAGTAAACAGAGCATGGGGATGGTGAGACTGATAATGGACTGATCACCGCTGACAAGTTTGGTGCAGTATTCAAAGTTCTCCAGCAACTCGCAAAGATCAGCGATCCAGACCCACTCAAAAGTACTAATGTGTCTGGTCTGACTTCCGGGGGTGACGGGCATGTTGCAGCTGATATTCCGCTATTGCCCTCTGCTGCTCATTAAACCTTGCCAACATATGGAATGTTGAGTTCCATCGCGTGGGCATGTCGCAAATTAGCCTGTGTTTAGGCAAATTTAATTTGTTTTGAAGGGCTGAAAGACTTCCAACTGCTGTGTACGAAAGTCTAAAATGGGCGCAAATTCGCCTCACCTTCTCCAGTAGGTCAGATAACTCGGGGTATATTTTCAGGAATTTCTGAACTATTAGGTTCAGCACGTGAGCCAGGCAAGGCACGTGTACAAGGTTACCATGCTTTAGTGCCGCCACAAGGTTTCGTCCGTTATCGCTAACAACAAGACCTGGTTGTAGTTGCAGTGGGGCCAGCCACTCATCAGTCTGTTGTTTAAGACCTTTCTACAGCTCAGTTGCAGTGTGAGGTGTGTCACCTAGACAGATAAGCTTCAGAAGAGCCTGTTGTCGCCTTGCTGAAGCACTACTGCAAAGCTCCCAACTTGGACGTGATGGTGCGGGCAGCTCAGCAGTGGACAAGGAAGTTGCAGAAGCAGATTGTGTACTGGACATATATGATGAGGCAGCCACCCGGAATGATGTTGTGCCCGCTATTCGTGGAGTTGGTAGTATCTCAGATGGTCCACTTTGAGAAGTTGGGACACTGTCCACCAGGTTGATCCAGTGAGCCGTTACTGAGATGTATCTGCCCTGTCCACAACTACTTGTCCACGTGTCCGTTGTTAGGTGGACTTTGGCAGTTACAGCATTTGTTAGTGCACGCTTTAAGTTGGTAAAAAAGTGCTGGTGTAACGCGGGTACGGCACTACATGAAAAAAAGTAGTGGCTGGGTACAGAGTATCGTGGTGCTGCCACAGCCAACAACTCCCGAAAAGACTCTGTACCCACAAGCCTAAACGGCAACATTTCCACAGCTAACAACTTTGCAATTTGCGCAGTCACTTTTTGGGAAAATGGGTGTGTCGATTGGTACTTCCGCTGCCTTTCATACAGCTGTGGCACAGACAACTGGACGTTTGGCGCACACTGACCAGTGGCTTGACTACTGTCATGTCTCTCTTGTACCGCAGCTTGGGCGGAGTACGTTTGAGCAGGAGCTGATGCCTGAACACTAGCTGGTGAAGGATGGATCTGAGGTGGCCTGAAAGTGTTGGGATCAGAAGGCACTGATTTTGAACCCTGATGGGCCGACCACTGAATTGGGTGCTTAACAGACATATGCTTACGCATACTGCTGGTGCTCATGTTTCCTTTTCCCAGGCCTCTGCTTAGCTTTGCATGGCAGATGTTACAGATAACCATATTTGGTACAGATGTCGCATCCTTAAAAAATTGCCAGACAATGGCTTTTCGTCCTTTATGTTGAATTGGAGGCAGAGGAGGATGACTCTGTACAACACCAACTGTTGACACAGTTTGGGCAACTGTGTTTACAGTTTGTGTCAACAGTTGTTACAGTTTGTGCAACTGTTGACACAATTTGGGCAACTGTTGTCACAGTTTGTGTTCTGGAGAAAGGAGTAAGCCTTGGTGCTTTTGGCAGTGGTACATAGCCACTTTCCTCCTCCTGGCTGCTCTGTTGGCTATGCATGCCAAGAGTCCAGGTAGGATCTGTGGTCTCATCATCCACGCCTTCCTCTTCAAAGTCTTCTGGATAATGTGACTGAGCAGGCTGGCCAGATGAGATGTGTGTCTCATCATCCTCATCATCATCCACCTCCTGAGATGCTGTATGCCTTTGGTGAAAGTGGCTTTCTTCAGTACGAGGTGCTTCAAAACTTTGGCCATGAATAGACATTACGTCTTCTTCAAGTATCTCGTCAGGCACTGACAAAGAAAGGCCAGATGCAATCGAGGGCTGATAAGAACCAAATAAATCATCGGAGTGACCAAGGTCGCGCTCCAATTTTTCCTCTGGCTGCCGATGGGTTGAGGAAATAGGAAGACTTTGAGGATTGGATGGCCCTGCGCTGTCTGTAGCTACACTAGACTGTGTTGGCAAGGACAATTATGTACTGCAAGAACCAGTGGTCGAGGTGTTATCAGCCATCCAAGATGTTATCTGGTCATGCTCTTCTGGCCTCAAGACAAGTTTTTGTTGAGTACTGGGAATTTTAGACAGGAGAAAGAGAGATCTATCAATTCTCATCTGTCTACCTGTACCAGTGCCTTCTTGGGCACGACTGCTACGGCCACGACCTCGTCCCCGTCCCTTTGCAACCTCTTTTTTGGGAAATTGTGGTTTTTGTGACATTGTTGACAAATGCACAGTCACCAAGATGGAGTTAGGTGTTGCTGTAGGCGTCACCTGTTGACGGGTTAAGTGCGTGCTAACACTTGGCAGTGAAGCAGCACACTAGTCCCTGCAAAAATTATTAAGTGCGCACAGCCACCGAAATGGAGTTAGGTGTTGCTGTAGGCGTCACCCCCTGGCAGGTTAAGTGCGTACTAACACTTGGCAGTGAAGCAGCACACTAGTCCCTGCAAAAATTATTAAGTGCGCACAGCCACCGAGATGGAGTTAGGTGTTGCTGTAGGCGTCACCTGCTGGCGGGTTAGGTGCGTGCTAACACTTGTCAGTGAAGCAGCACACTAGTCCCTGCAAAAATTATTAAGTGCGCACAGCCACCGAAATGGAGTTAGGTGTTGCTGTAGGCGTCACCTGCTGGCAGGTTAAGTGCGTACTAACACTTGGCAGTGAAGCAGCACACTAGTCCCTGCAAAAATTATTAAGTGCGCACAGCCACCGAGATGGAGTTAGGTGTTGCTGTAGGCGTCACCTGCTGGCGGGTTAGGTGCGTGCTAACACTTGTCAGTGAAGCAGCACACTAGTCCCTGCAAAAACTATTAAGTGCGCACAGCCACCGAGATGGAGTTAGGTGTTGCTGTAGGCGTCACCTGCTGGCGGTTTAAGTGCTTGCTAACACTTGGCAGTGAAGCAGCACACTAGTCCCTGCAAAAATTATTAAGTGCGCACAGCCACCGAGATGGAGTTAGGTGTTGCTGTAGGTGTCACCTGCTCGTGGGTTAAGTGCGTGCTAACACTTGGCAGTGAAGCAGCACACTAGTCCCTGCAAAAATTATTAAATGCGCACAGCCACCGAGCTGGAGTTAGGTGTTGCTGTAGGCGTCACGTGCTGGCGGGTTAAGTGCGTGCTAACACTTGGCAGTGAAGCAGCACACTAGTCCCTGCAAAAATTATTAAGTGCGCACAGCCACCGAGATGGAGTTAGGTGTTGCTGTAGGCGTCACCTGCTGGCGGGTTAAGTGCTTGCTAACACTTGGCAGTGAAGCAGCACACTAGTCCCTGCAAAAATTATTAAGTGCGCACAGCCACCGAGCTGGAGTTAGGTGTTGCTGTAGGCGTCACGTGCTGGCGGGTTAAGTGCGTGCTAACACTTGGCAGTGAAGCAGCACACTAGTCCCTGCAAAAATTATTAAGTGCGCACAGCCACCGAGATGGAGTTAGGTGTTGCTGTAGGCGTCACCTGCTGGCGGGTTAAGTGCGTGCTAACACTTGTCAGTGAAGCAGCACACTAGTCCCTGCAAAAATTACCGTATTTTTCGCTTTTTAAGACGCACTTTTGTTTCCCCCAAACTGTAGGGGAAACGGGGGTGCGTCTTAAAAAGAGAATGTAAAAAAAAAAAAATGTAAAATTTAATAAAATTAACATTACCGGGCCGGGGGGTGCGGGTGCCAAGCGGGGGTGTCGGGGGCAGGTTCCGGAGGGTGAGGGGCACGGGTGTAGGACCGTAAGTGCGGGGGAACACCGGTGGCAGCGAGCGCTGGGCGCCACCATGTTTTTTGTGGGCGGCTGCATTCAGTATGTGCAGCCGGCCGGTAGAGGTAGACACTGCAAATTGGCCGCGGGTCTCCTCTATGGGCGCGGCCATTTTGTTGAAGTCTATGTTGCCGGCTGCATATAGTGAATGCAGCCGCCCACAAACAAACATGGCGGCGCCCAGCACTCGCTGCTGCCGGTATATCTGTACAGCTCCGGTCCTACACCTGTGCCCCTCACCCTCCGGAACCTGCCACCATCGGTAAGGCAATATACAGGGGATGGGGGGACATAACAGGATGAGGGCAAATATACAGGATGGGGGCATATACACAGCCCTGGGGGAACGTGTGCCAGCCCTGGGGGAACGTGTGCCAGCCCTGGGGGAACGTGTGCCAGCCCTGGGGGAACGTGTGCCAGCCCTGGGGGAACGTGTGCCAGCCCTGGGGGAACGTGTGCCAGCCCTGGGGGAACGTGTGCCAGCCCTGGGGGAACGGTGGCCAGCCCTGGGGGAACGTGTGCCAGCCCTGGGGGACTTGTGCCAGCCCTGGGGGAACATGTGCCAGCACTGGGGGGCATGTGTCAGCCCTGGGGCACTTGTGCCAGCCCTGGGGGGCATGTGCCTGCCCTGGGGGGCATGTGTCAGCCCTGGGGGACTTGTGCCAGCCCTGGGGGGCATGTGCCTGCCCTGGGGGGTGTGTGCCAGCGCTGGGGGGCATGTCAGCCCTGGGGGACTTGTGCCAGCCCTGGGGGCATGTGCCTGCCCTGGGGGAACGTGTGCCAGCGCTGGGGGGCGTGTGTCAGCCCTGGGGCACTTGTGCCAGCCCTGGGGGGCATGTGCCTGCCCTGGGGGGTGTGTGCCAGCGCTGGGGGGCATGTGTCAGCCCTGGGGGACTTGTGCCAGCCCTGGGGGGCATGTGCCAGCGCTGGGGGGCATGTGTCAGCCCTGGGGGACTTGTGCCATCCCTGGAGGGCAGGTGCCTGCCCTGGGGGCGTGTGCCAGCGCTGGGGGGCATGTGCCAGCCCTGGGGGGCATTTGCCAGCACTGGAGGGCATGTGCCAGCCCTGGGGGACGTGTGCCAGCCCTGGGAGGCATGTGGCAGCCCTGGGGGGGGTGTGCCAACCCTGGGGGGGTGTACCATCACTTGGGGACGTGTGCCAGCTGTAACCAGAATAAGGGGGCCATATGTAGGATGTGGGGCTATATCCAAGGACGAGGGACCATGTACCAGGAAGAGGGGGCTATGAGGGACATATACCCTATATGATTTGTAAGACGGACATTGACATTATAAGACGGACCCCATTTAACATTAAAAATTATTTTTTCCTCTTTTCCTTCACCAAATTTGGGGGTGCGTCTTATAATCAGGTGCGTCTTATAAAGCGAAAAATACGGTATTAAGTGCGCACAGCCACCGAGATGGAGTTAGGTGGTGCTGTAGGCATCACCTGCTGGCGGGTTAAGTGCGTGCTAAAACTTGGCAGTGAAGCAGCACACTAGTCCCTGCAAAAATTATTAAGTGCGCACAAGTAGTCGCACAAGTAGGTGGCGTACGTGCTATTTGCAGGTTGGAGAGCAGCAACGCACTGGTCTGCCACAGAGAAAAGAAAGCTGAAGGGGTTATTATGACCCAAAATCTGTCAGGTGCAAAAAAATAGGAAATAGTACCTCAGCTAAGCCTCTGACTTCAGCTATTAGGACAGCTGAGTGAGTAAGCTAAGCTATGAGGTCGGTCCTGTGTGCACTGTAAGGCTGCTCCTCCCTGCCTGCCTGCCTACAGTCCTCTACACAGTACTCCTCTGTCCTCCTGGTAGCTCTCAGAAGAGCTGTTTGGGTTAAATATAAGGAATCTTGAAGTTTCCCTACACTGACTGACACTCCCTATGATCTGCTCCAGCATCTACCTCACCCTGCACTAGCTCAGATCTTCACAGGAATGTGGAGAAAATGGCGGTGTCAAGGCTTATATACAGCCTCACCTCTCATACATGACATAGGCATCACGATGGACAGAAGCCAATTATAGTCCTGCCACAACCACAATGGCTGTGGCATTACTGAATATGATTGGCTAACATGCTTGTCCATCTTCACAAGTTTTCTGACCTAACACGCTAGGCTGTCTCGGAATCTTTGTCGGAACATAACAGATTCTGTATTCGTGAGCCCCGAATACAGTATACAGGACTCGGATTCGTAGACTCGCTCAGACTCGCTCAGACTCGCTGCTGACAGCGGGTATACGTGAAGCGGTGCGATTGTTTAAACGATTTGGGGAGATTCAAGCTACATAGCGATGTGATATAGTGAGTCTAGCGAGTGAGAAAAAGTAAACTCTGACAAAATTAGGATTGCCATTGACTTGCATTGGACTCGTTACTGTGCGAGTAATCGCTGGGAAACTCGCCGAGTACAGAGCCCTGCGAGTCCCTTACTACTCGCCGAGTAACGAGTCCCTGATGGGCCGACCACTGAATTGGGTGCTTAACAGACATATGCTTACGCATACTGCTGGTGCTCATGTTTCTTTATCCCAGGCCTCTGCTTAGCCTTGCATGGCAGATGTTACAGATAACCATATTTGGTACAGATGTCGCATCCTTAAAAAATTGCCAGAAAATGGCTTTTCGTCCTATATGTTGAATTGGAGGCAGAGGAAGATGACTCTGTACAACACCAACTGTTGACACAGTTTGGGCAACTGTGTTTACAGTTTGTGTCAACAGTTGTTACAGTTTGTGCAACTGTTGACACAATTTGGGCAACTGTTGTCACAGTTTGTGTTCTGGAGAAAGGAGTAAGCCTTGGTGCTTTTGGCGGTGGTACATAGCCACTTTCCTCCTCCTGGCTGCTCTGTTGGCTATGCATGCCAAGAGTCCAGGTAGGATCTGTGGTCTCATCATCCACGCCTTCCTCTTCAAAGTCTTCTGGATAATGTGACTGAGCAGGCTGGCCAGATGAGATGTGTGTCTCATCATCCTCATCATCATTCACCTCCTGAGATGCTGTATGCCTTTGGTGAAAGTGGCTTTCTTCAGTACGAGGTGCTTCAAAACTTTGGCCATGAATAGACATTACGTCTTCTTCAAGTATCTCGTCAGGCACTGACAAAGAAAGGCCAGATGCAATCGAGGGCTGATAAGAACCAAATAAATCATCGGAGTGACCAAGGTCGCGCTCCAATTTTTCCTCTGGCTGCCGATGGGTTGAGGAAATAGGAAGACTTTGAGGATTGGATGGCCCTGCGCTGTCTGTAGCTACACTAGACTGTGTTGGCAAGGACAATTGTGTACTGCAAGAACCAGTGGTCGAGGTGTTATCAGCCATCCAAGATGTTATCTGGTCATGCTCTTCCGGCCTCAAGACAAGTTTTTGTTGAGTACTGGGAATTTTAGACAGGAGAAAGAGAGATCTATCAATTCTCATCTGTCTACCTGTACCAGTGCCTTCTTGGGCACGACTGCTACGGCCACGACCTCGTCCCCGTCCCTTTGCAACCTCTTTTTTGGGAAATTGTGGTTTTTGTGACATTGTTGACAAATGCACAGTCACCAAGATGGAGTTAGGTGTTGCTGTAGGCGTCACCTGTTGGCGGGTTAAGTGCGTGCTAACACTTGGCAGTGAAGCAGCACACTAGTCCCTGCAAAAATTATTAAGTGCGCACAGCCACCGAAATGGAGTTAGGTGTTGCTGTAGGCGTCACCCCCTGGCAGGTTAAGTGCATGCTAACACTTGTCAGTGAAGCAGCACACTAGTCCCTGCAAAAATTATTAAGTGCGCAAAGCCACCGAGATGGAGTTAGGTGTTGCTGTAGGCGTCACCTGCTGGCAGGTTAAGTGCGTACTAACACTTGGCAGTGAAGCAGCACACTAGTCCCTGCAAAAATTATTAAGTGCGCACAGCCACCGAGATGGAGTTAGGTGTTGCTGTAGGCGTCACGTGCTGGCGGGTTAAGTGCGTGCTAACACTTGTCAGTGAAGCAGCACACTAGTCCCTGCAAAAATTATTAAGTGCGCACAGCCACCGAGATGGAGTTAGGTGTTGCTGTAGGCGTCACCTGCTGGCGGGTTAAGTGCTTGCTAACACTTGGCAGTGAAGCAGCACACTAGTCCCTGCAAAAATTATTAAGTGCGCACAGCCACCGAGATGGAGTTAGGTGTTGCTGTAGGCGTCACCTGCTGGTGGGTTAAGTGCGTGCTAACACTTGGCAGTGAAGCAGCACACTAGTCCCTGCAAAAATTAATAAGTACGCACAGCCACCGAGCTGGAGTTAGGTGTTGCTGTAGGTGTCACGTGCTGGCGGGTTAAGTGCGTGCTAACACTTGGCAGTGAAGCAGCACACTAGTCCCTGCAAAAATTATTAAGTGCGCACAGCCACCGAGATGGAGTTAGGTGTTGCTGTAGGCGTCACCTGCTGGCGGGTTAAGTGCGTGCTAACACTTGTCAGTGAAGCAGCACACTAGTCCCTGCAAAAATTATTAAGTGCGCACAGCCACCGAGATGGAGTTAGGTGGTGCTGTAGGCATCACCTGCTGGCGGGTTAAGTGCGTGCTAAAACTTGGCAGTGAAGCAGCACACTAGTCCCTGCAAAAATTATTAAGTGCGCACAAGTAGTCGCACAAGTAGGTGGCGTACGTGCTATTTGCAGGTTGGAGAGCAGCAACGCACTGGTCTGCCACAGAGAAAAGAAAGCTGAAGGGGTTATTATGACCCAAAATCTGTCAGGTGCAAAAAAATAGGAAATAGTACCTCAGCTAAGCCTCTGACTTCAGCTATTAGGACAGCTGAGTGAGTAAGCTAAGCTATGAGGTCGGTCCTGTGTGCACTGTAAGGCTGCTCCTCCCTGCCTGCCTGCCTACAGTCCTCTACACAGTACTCCTCTGTCCTCCTGGTAGCTCTCAGAAGAGCTGTTTGGGTACCTTTACACGCCGCTACTGGAGGATGGATACAACCCGCTACAGGCTACAAATGTAGCTTGTAGCGTCAATATAGCCCGTAGTAGCGGCGTGTGAAGACGGGACGTGACAGCCGGCAACAGATACATCTGTTTCCGAGCACTGCTCGAAAACAGATGGCTACAAAGCCGATTGTAGCGAGCTGTATCGGCGTGTAAAGAGTCTACAGAAGGGATGTCTATACACCAGGCGATGTACCTGGTATGTAGCTGGGGCGTGACACAGCCTCCGGGATACCGCGCCCCTTCAGCGATCATTGGAGGAAGCTCCTGCGTTGCGATTGGTTGTCGCTGCACAGGGCGGCATATTTAAGGAGCTGCCCAGTCACACTACACAATTGCTCGAGCGTCATGTATTAAACAGCCTCCTGCGATGCCTGCCCAATCATGATGTTATTGCATTGTCCTATCACCGAACAGACGTCTCGTAATCCATAATTGTGGCACGCCTATGTGTTGTCCCTGCTGCACCAGGTCCGCCCATATTAGCTTGTTGTAGCGGTGTGTAAATGAGGTAAGATGAGCTACAGATGGCTACTTGAGACACCCGGCGATGTATCTAGCTATAGATGTAGCGTAGCGTAGGGCACCTTGTGGCGGCGTGTAAAGGAGGTGCGTTTACCGTTTGTAACCGTTTGAGCGTGCTCGTGCACGTGAAGTAGCGGGTTGTATCCATCCTCCAGTAGCGGCGTGTAAAGGTACCCTTTGGGTTAAATATAAGGAATATTGAAGTTTCCCTACACTGACTGACACTCCCTATGATCTGCTCCAGCATCTACCTCACCCTGCACTGCTTGAGAAAGACCGGGTACAGGTCGAAACGTTGCACCACAAGGGGCTGCATTAAAGCTGTGATTTTCTGGATGAAACGTTGGAGTGCTGCCTGTTTTTTTGGGAAGTATTAATTTTGCATTGGACATTGCAACTTACGGGATATTTGCACCCAGTTTTTGAGTGGAAGTTTGTGCTGATTTCTTTTTCTTTTATTTATTTCACCCTGCACTAGCTCAGATCTTCACAGGAATGTGGAGAAAATGGCGGTGGCAAGGCTTATATACAGCCTCGCCTCTCATACATGACATAGGCATCACGATGGACAGAAGCCAATTATAGTCCTGCCACAACCAACATGGCTGTGGCATTACTGAATATGATTGGCTAACATGCTTGTCCATCTTCACAAGTTTTCTGACCTAACACGCTAGGCTGTCTCGGAAGCTTTGTCGGAACATAACAGATTCTGTATTCGTGAGCCCCGAATACAGTATACAGGACTCGGATTCGTAGACTCGCTCAGACTCGCTCAGACTCGCTGCTGACAGCGGGTATACGTGAAGCGGTGCGATTGTTTAAACGATTTGGGGAGATTCAAGCTACATAGTGATGTGATATAGTGAGTCTAGCGAGTGAGAAAAAGTAAACTCTGACAAAACTAGGATTGCCACTGACTTGCATTGGACTCGTTACTGTGCGAGTAATCGCTGGGAAACTCGCCGAGTACAGAGTCCTGCGAGTCCCTTACTACTCGCCGAGTAACGAGTCCTAGCTAGTAGACTCGCCCATCCCTACCTGTAAGGCCTCATGGAGACAATGAGTATTTCTAGAGTTTTACTTCAGTATCTGTAAGGCCTTGTGCAGGCGATGAGTATTAGGTGCAGTTTTTACTGCAGTATGTGGAAGGCCTTGTGCAGATGATGAGTATTAGGTGCAGTTTTTACCGCAGTATCTAGAAGGCCTTGTGCAGGCGAGGAGTATAGTGTCACATTTAGGGGACTACAAGAAGAGTCTCCATTTTTTCCCAAAATTTGGGCACAGACAACACTTCTGTGGCATCAATTGCCCCACAGTTGCAAAGTTAAAAAAGGTTTTATTCTCCTCAGGATGACACAGGGGTAGAAAAGTCCTTGCGGATTCATGCCTTGTTCATCTTTATAAATGTTAGTCTGTCCACATTCTGGGTGGACAGACGCGTGCGCTTTTCTGTCAGCACACCACTAGTAGTGCTGAAGACACGTTCCGAGAGAACGCTGGCTGCAGGGCACGACAAGATCTCCAAGGCATGAGTGGCGAGCTCAGACCATTTTTCCAGATTGGAAGCCCAAAATGAGCAAGGCTTCACTTCACCAGTCATGGCATCGATGTTAAATTGGAGATACTCATGTACCATCCGCTCCAGGCATTGACTATGTGTCAGACTCCTCGTGTCTTTAGGCCTTGCAAATGATGGTCAAAAAAAATTGTGAAACGAGGCCACAAAATTGCTGTTACCACTACCAGATATGGCGTTACTGGTACAGTGTGAGTGATGATAATTCGACAGTCCCACGGTTGACAAGTGAGAACTGTGAGATTCACTCTATGTACCACTGGTGGTTTGTGGAAGAGCCGATCGGAGATTATGTATCAGCTTCTGCTAATACTCCTGCATGCATTCGTCCCTTTGTATGGCAGGAATGATTTCTGCAAATTTGGTCTTGTACCAGGGATCTAAGAGTGTGGCAACCCAGTAGTTGGCATTGCTTCTAATTTGGACAATCCGAGGGTCATGTTGCAGGTAGTGCAGCAAGAAGGCGCTCATGTGTCTTGTGCATCCAGGAGGACCAAGTCCTTGTTGTGTTAGTGGTGGGGAGATGAGAATGATGCTTCCTCTGCCCTCTCCCCACAACCTCGCACAACAGAAATGTCATCAAGGTCTTCCTCATTTGCTGAGTCTTCCATGCCCATAGCCAGTTCGTCCTCAATTTCTTCCTGGGCTCCTGCATCTTCCTCAAGACTTTGTTTGCTAACATGCGCCCTCGTTAATCCGTCTCCACCACCCTCCCATGCCTGCCGTATTGGTGCTGCCGACCGTGAGGACTTTGGAGATGTTGTCATCCCTTCCGCATAGGACTCCTCCTGTACTTCCTCCACCTCCTCTTGTCCGACCACCTGACTCCGAATATTGTTTAGAGTGTGCTCTAGCATGTAGATGACCGGAATAGTCATTCTGATAATGGCATCGTCAGCACTAAACATCTTCATTGCAATCTCAAAACTGTGCAGAAGGGTGCATAGGTCCTTGATCTGAGACCACTCCTGCAGCGTGATCTGCCCCACCTCTGGATCTGGTTGTCCCAGGCTATGCGTTATAACATATTGCACCAGGTTTCTGCGGTGCTGCCACAATCACTGCAACATGTGCAGAGCAGAATTCCAGTGTGTTAGCACATCGCATTTCAACTGGTGAATGGGCAAGCCGAAAGACTTCTGGAGCGAAGGAAGTCGTTGAGCTGCGGGATGCAAACGGCGGAAGTAAGCACACAGCGACTGTGCCCTCTGCAGAAGCCCATCTAGGCATGGATAATGTGTCAAAAATTGCTGGACAACCAGATTCAAGACGTGAGCCATACAAGGCACGTGTGTGATATTGCCCCGGCGAAGGGCCGCACCCAGGTATGCAGAATTGTCGTACCTTCCCTGGCTGCAGGTTGAGTGGAGACAACCATTGCTGAAACTCAGTCGCCAGAGCTGACCACAACTCCTCAGCTGTGTGACTCACGTTTTCCAGGCATTTGAGGATAAAGACCGCTTGATGGCATTGAGCCCTGCTGCCAGCATAGTAAGGAGGTGTGCAGGATTCCTTCTCTGCAGTTACAATGTGGGTGACATTACCAGACAGGCTTTGGGCGGAGGTGGAGGACCGAGACGAGGTTGAGGAGACAGAAGCAGTGGAGGAACTACTACCTACAGAAGATGGACGAACAACTCGTGGGGACAGCAAAACCTGGACAGCAGACCCTTCTCCAGCTCTCACCATAGTTAACCAGTGCCCAGTGAGTGACATGTAACGCCCCTGTCCATGCTTACTGGTCCAAGTGTCTGTGGTGAAATGCACCCTGTGACACAATGAGATTCTCAAGGAAGCAGTGATGTTGTCTGTGACCTGCTGGTGTAGCGCAGGCACACCTTTCTTGGAAATGTAGTGGTGACTGGGCATCTGGTACTGGGGCACTGCAACGGACATAAGGTCTCTGTGTCCACCAGGCGGAAAGGCAGCATTTCTGTAGCCAACAGCTTGCAGATGGTGAAATTCAAGCGCTTAGGCTGAGGTCACACATAGAAATCCGTTTTTGGAAGTGATTTTCATCACCAATCCGTTTTTTTCTGGGTGCTTTTTGAGCCTCCTGCACTCCTGAACGTTTTTGGACTTTTCATTAAAAAAACGCATGCGCGAACGCATGCGCAAACGCAAGTGCGCATTTGCATGCGTTCGCGCATGCGTTTCCCATAGGGCCCCATGTTAAAAAAAACGCATGAAAAACGCATGCGTTTTATTAAATGATGCCAAAAACGTTGCTAGCAACGTTTTTGACTCAAAAACGGACAGGGCAATGTTTGGAGCTCCAGAGAAAAACGGACAGGGTGTTTATTACATCCAATCCGTTTTCTGTCAGTTTTTGGACTTAGAAAAAAAAAATGAGAAAACTGAAGCCAAAAACGGACTGAGGGCTTATGTGGAACCCCAGCCTTAGCCTTCTCATGGATATGAGGAAATGGTCTTTTACTTGTCCACATCTGAAGGATGGAGGGCTGGCTGCTGTGCTGAGATGCGGTTGAGTAGGGTGTCCCTGGCAAACTGCAGGTCTGTGAGGGAGGTGCAGGCGAAGACGCTACCTAACCTCGTTGTCAGTGGCATCCTCCTCCACCACTTCTGCTGATTTCATCGACTGGCTGACTGTGGGTTGACAGTAAGTGGGATTGCCAACCTCATCACCATCCTCTGTGTTCTCAAACCCCTAGTCCTCAGAGACAACCGCTTCCTGCCTTGACTGAAAACTTGATTTTTCAATCAAATCCGGTATCTGAGTCTCATCAGCATCATCCTCCTTGTGTCCACCATGAGTAGTTACAGGTAGGGAATGAGGGTCTACATGAAGGTCAGAACCTTCTTCATTTGGGGCCCGGCCTGGATCTGACTCACACAGCTTCTGGTCATCAGGGCAGATCATTTCCTCGTCTGGACTCAATGCTGCTTTGGAGCAGACCTCTGATTACCAGGCTATTGTGTGACTGAACAGCTCTGCAGACTCAACCATGTCTGTTACCCCAGACTCAGTAGGGCGGCTAGAGACTTGGGAGCTGGAAGGAATGAAGTGCTACTGGGCTGACACCTCAGATAACTGGAGGGTTTGTGATGTAGAAGTTGAGGTGGAGGAGAGGCCACTTGATGGAGCTCTTGCGATCCATTCAAGCACCTGCTGTTTTTGTGCCTCATTTACGAGTGGTATCGATGATTGTGTCCAAAAGAAGGGGATCATATCCGATAGGCCACGTACAGAAGTAGACATCTTACTTTGGCTGGAAGATTGTCTTTCTTCAGCTGATGATAATGTAGCTTTAACATTTACCCAACGGACACAAAGTTTTTTGCCCTTTCCACCACGTCTACTCCCCTCTCCACCATCAGCAGGCCTTTTGCCACTCATTTTGCATGTTACAAAATTAGGAACTGTGCAGTTGGCCAAGACAAAGTTTGCTGTAAATCAAGCAGAGGTGACACAACCAACACTGCTACTTGACCCGAAGTGAGACCTGGGCAAGATGCAGTAAAAAAATTAGTAGAATCAACTACACTCAAGGTGTACTTGGTTGTATTACACGTGGCCTACAGTAATGTTTTTTGTGGACACTGCTTTTAGGCAAAAACTGACAGATTTGCTAGGTGCAGTTAAAAATTAGTAGAATGAACTACATTCAAGGTATACTTGGTTGCATTACACATGGCCTACAGTAATGTTTTTTGTGGACACTGCTTTTAGGCAAAAACTGACAGGTTTGATAGGTGCAGTAAAAAATTTGTAGAAGGAACTACACAGGCGGTGTAGCTTCTCTCACAAGTGGGCTACACCACTGTGGGACACTGCTAGTCTGCTACTAGCCCAAACAAAGTGCCTAGCTGCAGCAAACAAAATGCCTAATTAAGGCAGGTGGTGTAGATTTCTTCACAGCAGTGCTACACTACCTGCCCTAATGGATTCAAAGAGCTGTATTACTGTGGCCAGATGCTGTGAGAAAGACTTGCACAGAACTGGCACACACCTGCCACACATCTGCATGGCAAAAACTAATAGAGACTGCTCTAACCTAACCCTCAAAAGGGCTGCAATTAAAACTAGTCCCTGCTTCTATGAAGTAGCTCTGAAAAGGGCTGATAGACTATTAGTCCCTATCCGTAATCGCTACTCCTATGGAACAGCCCTAAAAAGGGCAGATATTACTAAGATTCGTACCCTCCCTCCAGTCCCTACTCCCTAAACCTATCTATCTAACTTTGTATTCGCTCACTAGCTGACTGAGAGAACACAATTTAGAGTTTGCACTTTTTAGCACGCGCACATAGCTGCAGTGGTGCCGTCTAACACCCTGCAGCAGCTATCAGCAAAATGGTGGAGATCGTTAAAATGGCCGAGTCTTATAGGGCTATTACATGTGACAGACACAGCGAATGACGACTTTGGTTGTGTGAAATAATACACTTTGCAGTGTGGGACTGTGATTGTCTAGCAGCCTGAACCATCCCACTGTACATGCTTTAGGAGAAAAAAATAACAACGAGAGCCAGTGGCGTAACTTGAGGCCCAGGGGCCCCGATGCGAAAGCGCCAACGGGGCCCCCAATTATTCCAAAACTTTAATAGTATTATTCTTTTTCCATAGGCCAAAGGGACTTTTGGGGCCCCCCTAGGCTGCAGGGCCCGGGTGCGATCGCAACCCCTGCACCTATGGTAGTTACGCCCCTGACGAGAGCGACCTTATTGTTGCAGCTCTGATACAATCCCCCCTGCACACTATACACCCAAACTGGATATTAACATTGCAGTATTAGGGTTAGGTTTAGGTTTAGGAAGATTAAGCTTTTGGTGATCAAAGCGTTATCGAACATATACTAGAACTGCCGAATTTCAAGCAAATTGTTCTAATTCAGCGAATGACTCGAACACCGCCAAAAACAGCTCAAATTTGAGATTGGCGAACAATTCAAATCGAACATCGCTCATCTCTATAGACTATGCATTAATGAGAAAAAAATGAACTTTTTGATTTTACCAAATTGCTGAAATGAAACAAAGAGTTAAAAATTTAAAGGGTTCTGAATACTTTCAGTCCCCACTCTATGTTGATGTATTTTGTTGCTTCACATTTAGCAGTCTTTGCATCTATTGTCTTTGCAGCTTTACATTACTCTCAAAATAACTGTATTTGAACCTTGTGTTTAAAGTGTAATCATCCTTTCTGGGGAGCTTTTCACATAATGTCTGTAGCTGCATCAAGCTCTTTGTTACATATTCCCCTTTCCTGTCCATAGAGCTTTATAAACAGCAACTATCTCTTGCAGTTGGAAAATCTGTCGTCAATAAACAAATTTTATCCTTCAATCGAGAATACTTGGAATATTTCTCTAGCAAGATATATTAGAAAGTTTGTTATTTTCATGTGTTATATTGATTTATGGAAGACAAGAAAACAAAACAAGGTTACGCTGAAAATTAAATTATTAATTGCAAATGTTATTTTTACAGCTTCAGATATGTGGAGAAGAATATGTTTAACTTGTATCAACCAACACATCTTTAAATGCTGAGGATATTTTCAGCCCACTCCGTTGATTTAACTTTATTGTTTCCAGAAACCAAACACTTTATAGCATAATGCCATAGAAACTAACCAAGACATACATTAAGTAACACCAACAATTGAAGGTGCTTTTTCTTTTAACCGATGTAGCTTTTACAGTAAATGAGGCTTTTTATTAATCAATACAACTATTGACTCGGAAATTAGGTATGCTGAGAAGTATTTACTTTATTTATTTGCTATAATGTAGGGGTATATTACAAATAATTCATATCCAAAACATAAATCTGTTAGACGAAAAAGGATAAAATATGTGTTCCACCTCGATAGCTGAATATAATATCTTAAAAATGCAAAATTATCATCAAGCACTGCTTCTTAAAAGTTGTGTTATTTTGTACACCAAAACAAAAACACATCTATTATATACCGTATATACTCGTGTATAAGCCGACCCGTGTATAAGGCGACCCCCCTACTTTTGCCCCCAAAACCTGGGAAAACCTATTGACTCGTGTATAAGCCGAGGGTGGACCCCAGCACAGGTATACAGCCCCCAGCAGTGTGGTATACAGCAGCCTCCCCAGTGGTATATACAGCAGCAGCCCCAGTGGTAGTATACAGCAGCCCCAGAGGTATATACAGCAGCCCCAGTGGTAGTATACAGCAGCAGCCCCAGTGGTATATACAGCAGCCCCAGTGGTAGTATACAGCAGCAGCCCCAGTGGTATATACAGCAGCATCCCCAGTGGTATATACAGCAGCAGCCCCAGTGGTAGTATACAGCAGCCCCAGAGGTATATACAGCAGCCCCAGTGGTAGTATACAGCAGCCCCAGAGGTATATACAGCCCCAGAGGTATATACAGCCCCAGAGGTATATACAGCAGCCCCAGTGGTAGTATACAGCAGCCCTTAGGTAGTATACAGCAGCCCCAGAGGTATATACAGCCCCAGAGATATATACAGCCCCAGAGGTATATACAGCAGCCCCAGTGGTAGTATACAGCAGCCCCAGAGGTATATACAGCCCCAGAGGTATATACAGCAGCCCCAGTGGTAGTATACAGCAGCGCTTAGGTAGTATACAGCAGCCCCAGAGGTATATACAGCCCCAGAGGTATATACAGCCCCAGAGGTATACAGCAGCCCCAGAGGTATATACAGCAGCCCCAGTGGTAGTATACAGCAGCCCCAGAGGTATATACAGCCCCAGAGGTATATACAGCAGCCCCCCCATATCAGTATACAGCCCCCCCTTGGGTAGTAATCATGTAAAGGAAGAGATTAGTATACTTATCCCTCCGCTGTCCCGCTGCCGCTGTCCCGCCGCTGCCATCGCGCTCTTCCGTCTTCATCCAGCGTCTTACGTCTTCTTCCGGCTTCTTCCTCTAGCGCGCAGACAATGACGTCATTGCCTGCGCCCACCGGAGGAAGCCGTAAGAAGACGGAAGACGCTGGATGAAGACGGAAGAGCGCGATGGCGGCGGCGGGACAGCGGCAGCGGGACAGTGGAGGGATAAGTATACTAATCTCTTCCTTTACAGGATTACTACCCAAGGGGGGGGCCTGTATACTGATATGGGGGGGGCACTGTATACTGTATACATTGTATACAGTATACAGTGACTCGAGTATAAGCCGAGGGGGGGACTTTTCAGCCCAATGTTTGGGCTGAAAAACTCGGCTTATACGCGAGTATATACGGTAATCAATGCCGCCATATTTAAAAGACACTCACTACACTGAGTACACTCAGTACAGTGTACAGTACACTGTATTTGAAGGATGGCGCCATACAGCGCGCCGCTATTCTAATTGGTCGGTGCGCTGAACGCGGCGACCAATCAGAATAGCGGCGCGCTGTATAGCGCCTTACTTCAAATACACTGAACTCAGTGTATTTCAAATATGGCGCCATAGAACCCGCCGCTATTCAGATTGGTCGGCGCGCTGAAGGTGCCAACCAATCAGAATAGCGCCGCGCGCTATGCCGCCATATTTTAAATACACTGAGTACAGTGTATTTGAAGGATGGCGCCATACAGTGCGCCGCTATTCTGATTGGTCGACGCCTTCAGCACGCCGACCAATCAGAATAGCGGCGGGCGCTATGCCGCCATCTTTGAAATACACTGAATACAGTGTATTTGAAGGATGGCGCCATACAGCGCGCCGCTATTCTGATTGGTCGGCGCGCTGAACGCTGCGACCAATCAGAATAGCGCCACGCTCTATGGCGCCATACTTCAAATACACTGTACTCAGTGTATTTCAAATATGGCGGCGTAGCGCCGCCTCTATTCTGATTGGTCGGTGCGCTGAAGGTGCCAACCAATCAGAATAGCGCCGTGCGCTATGCCGCCATATTTGAAATACACTGAGTACAGTGTATTTAAAGTATGGCGCCATACAGCGCGTCGATATTTTGATTGGTCGGCGCCTTCAGTGTGCCGACCAATCACAATAGCGGCGGGCGCTATGCCGCCATCTTTGGCTGAATGAGGCGACCAATCAGAATAGCGCTGCGCTCTATAGCGGCATACTTCAAATACACTGTACTCAGTGTATTTCAAATATGGCGGCATAGCGCCCGCCTCTATTCTGATTGGTCGTCGGCAGCCGCGAGCGACCAATCAGAATAGCGGGGCACGGAGTGAGCGCGAGGTAGCCGGAGCTCGGCTCCCGGCTACCTCGCGCCGGGGATCTCGGTGTCGGGCATATCCGCGGCTCAGCTCCGGGGAGCCACGAGGCAGCTGGGATTTGCCCGGCAGTGGCGCCGCAATTATGATTGGTCGCTCGCTTGTGACCAATCAGATTCAAGCGGTGGCACGGCGCCATGTTTCAAAATCTAAGAATGTTAAAAAAAAAAAATGTAAAAGATGGCGGCGCTCTTCTCATTGGTCGTCGCTAGGCGCGAGCGACCAATGAGAAGAGTGGGGTGGGGCTCGGCACCGTATTTCAAATTCAGCGGGAACTTTGGATTTCAAATATGGCGCCGTGGCCCGCCCCACTCTTCTCATTGGTCGCTCGCGCCTGACGGCGACCAATGAGAAGAGCGCCGCGAAACACGGTGGTTTCTTTCAAATATTTTTTTTTAACTTCTTAGATTTTAAAACATGGCACCGTGGTGCGGCTTGAATCTGATTGGTCGCGACCAATCAGAATGGCGGCGGCGGTACCGGGCAAATCCCGGCTGGCTCGCGGCTCCCCGGAGCTGAGCCGCGGACCTGCCCGGCACGGAGATCCCCGGCTCGCTCCGCTGGCGCGACGTTGCCGGGAACCGACCTCTTCTCCCGGCTAACACGCTTCCGCTCCGTGCCCCGCTCCGCTATTCTGATTGGTCGCTCGCGGCTGCCGGCGACCAATCAGCATAGCGCCGCGCCGAACAGCACCATCTTTAAAATCTATTTTGTAACATCAGATTCAAAACATGGCGCTGTTTCTCGCGGCAGGCGCGCTTCTGATTGGTCGGCGCCTGCCGCGAGTGACCAATCAGAATCACGCCGCACTGCGACACACTCCGCCCGCCATTTTAAGGAGCGCATTTTGATTTTTTACCTCAGACACAGTTTCTACTGCGTGGAGGCGGTCCCAGTGACATCGCACTTCAAGCTGCTGCCTAATTTCGTCAAAAAAGAGCTAAGACTATTTACCTACACTATATATATTTCGTTGTGAAGTGCTTCAGTGACATTTTCACACCAATATTGAACTTCTGTTTGGTGTTTTCTCTATATATACTGCCTATTGTTCACTGACTGTTATACTGAGAGACTGCCGTTTATTAACCTCTTCTGTGCCAACTCTGCACACTGGTTATATTGCTCTATTATTTGCCACATAAGGACATTGTCCATTATTGCTGAGCAATTTCTCTGCAATATAAACTGCCTATTATTAATATCTGCATTCCTGCAAAGAACTATTGCCTATTATTAACTGGCTATTTTCCTACTACCTGACGCTGCATCTTATTAACCTGTTGTTTGCCACTACCACGCTTAAATTCCACCCCACCTCCCAACCTATCCATCTGCGTCAACGACTGCCCCCTCTCCCCAGTCCCCCAAGCCAAGTGCCTCGGGGTAATCCTTGACTCCTCCCTATCCTTCAAACCCCACATCGAGGCCCTCACCACATCCCTCCGGCTCCAGCTCAAGAACATCTCACGGATCCGCTCCTTCCTCACCCACGACACCGCTAAAACACTCATCCATGCTCTTATCATCTCCCGCCTTGACTACTGCAACCTCCTTCTCAATGGCCTCCCGGCTAACTCCCTCACACCTCTCCAGTCTATCCTCAACTCCGCTGCCCGACTCATCTATATGTCCTCCCGCTACTCCCCTGTCTCCCCCCTCTGCCAAGCCCTTCCCTGGCTCCCCGTCTCCAAGAGATCCCAATTCAAAACACTAACCATGGCGTGCAAAGCCATACACAACCTGGCTCCACCATACATCTCCAACCTGGTCTCCCGATACCTACCCTCACGCAACCTCCGCTCCTCCCAAGAACTCCTCCTCTGCTCCCCCCTCATCACCTCTTCGCACAACCGAGTCCATGACTTCTCCCGGGCATCTGCCTTACTCTGGAACTCCCTACCCGAACACGTCAGACACTCTCCTACCCTGAGTAGCTTCAAGTGTCACCTGAAGACTTACTTGTTCCGTCAAGCCTACAACCTGCCATGAGACCCAGGCGAACGCCCCATACCTGACATTCATCCATCCTACTGTATCCTAACCCACCCCTCATAGACTGTGAGCCCTCGTGGACAGGGTCCCTGCCCCTCCTGTACCTGTACGTCCTGATGGCCTAGATTTAGTGTACTTGTTCTTGTCTCCCTCATCCTCATGTAAAGCGCCATGGAACCTAATGGCGCTATATAAATAAATAATAATAATAATAATAATAAAGCTCTTTACCTTTGCCAACATGAGCTCTAATAGCAAGTATACTAATGACACACAGCCAAAAGCTGCTGATGCCGCACGTAATATCAGGTGTGATAGAAAGTATACTAATGACGCAGAGCGAAAAGCCGCCGATGCCGCACGTAAACGCAAACAGCGTGCTAACAAAAGTACAGAGGACAGATGCAAGACCCTGGACACTGTTATGTATACTAATGACACACAGCTAAAAGCTGCTGATGCCACACGTAAGATCAGGTCTGATAGAAAGTATATTAATGATGCAGAGCTAAAAGCCGCCGATGCCGCACGTAAGGCCACACAGCGTGCTAACAAGAGTACACAGGACACATGCAAGACCCTGGACACTGTTATGTTACTAATGACACACAGCTAAAAGCCGCTGATGCCGCACGTAAGATCAGGTGTGATAGGAAGTATATTAATGACGCAGAGCTAAAAGCCGCCGAAGCCGCACGTAAGGCCACACAGCATGCTAACAAGACTACAGAGGACAGTTGCAAGCGCCTGAACACTGTTAATACTGCTTTCATTAAACGCGTCACTAATGAGTCTTTTGAAGAAAAAACTAATCGATTAACTAATAAAGCTGCTGCTGCTGCACACCGTCAACGTTGCAAACATAATATTTCCACGTCCTCAGTCATAGATTCTGCCCACAGTACAGCTTCTATGTCTCCATTCATTGAAAGTGCGCTGCCTGAACCTCCTGCAACCATTGGTAAATCTGCACGTAAGCGCAAACACTGTCCTACCGACACTCCAAATGATAAACGCCGTCGCCTGCACACTGTTAACTCTGCTTATAATACATGCTTCACACCTGACTCTTCTAAGGCAACAGCTGCTGCACGCTGTGAACGGCGCAAAAAAAACCCTTGCACCTCCACATTGATAGACCCTGACCACGATATACCTTCTAACTCCTCAGTGATTAAATCTGTAGACAGTGAAGATCCTCCACCAGGTCCACACTTTATATATGTTGGCTTACAGAACTATTCCAATGCTCCGTTACCACAACCTCTACATCCTACAGGTTTTACTAATGATGACAGTACTGTAGTAGAACACACCTGTGGTCCTATGAACTATTTATGTCAACATTGTGAAGCATTCCATTTTAATGCTGAGATACCAGCAGATAAAAATTTTACTCTGTGTTGTCATAAGGGTAAAGTCCATATACCTATACCCCAATATCCCGAGGTCTGTAAACGATTGCTGACAGGGGAGAGTGAGTTCAGTAAGAATCTCATGGAAAACATCCGTAGTATTAACAGCTCATTTGCTTTCGCCTCCATGGTGCCAATATTTCCCCTCCACCTGGACATGGCCCTTACTGTTTCCGCATACATGGACAAATATATCATCGTACTGGAACACTACATCCCTCTGATGATCAAGTTCCAGTTTATGCCCAACTGTATATTTTGGATACTGATACTGCGAATGAACAACGTTTAAATTGTCAACAAAATCAAAAATGTCATCCCATTTTGATGAGTATAATTGCTTTTCAATTAGACAATGTAAATCCCTTTGTTGCTGCTTACAAAATGTTACGGGATGTGGAACATGAAGAACATCTTAAAGCTGAAGCTAATGGCACTCTCATGCCAAATATCATCATGGCCCTTAAACAAGATCGGAATCAAGACCCTCGCCGATATAATAATCCAACTGTCAATGAAGTTGCGGTCGTATTTGAAAATGACAATGGAGAGCCACCATTCCATCGTGATATTTTAATACATTTAAAACCTGACCCCAAAAATCCTTTGGTGCCAAGAACACAACAGGTCAGCATTCTACACAGTAATTTAGATGCTTTACTCTATCCTTTATTTTTCCCTTACGGAGACCAGGGCTGGCATGATGGACTCAAACATCAAGGGCAAAGTCCACGCAGGATTACACAACTGCAATATTATTGCTACGTGCTGTCTGTCCGTAATCAGTTTAATCCAATCCTGAATGGTGGCAAACTCACTCAGCAGTACTTAGTGGATGCTTATGTGAAAATCGAGGCTAATCGCCTAAATTATATCCGTCAACACCAAAAGGATTTGAAAGTAGAGGATTATTGCGTACTCCAGGAACATCTCCAAAAAAAATCCATTGAGAAGGGCATCCCCATTGGAACAACGGTCATTTTACCATCTTCGTTTGAAGGCAGTCCCAGGAATATGCAGCAGCGGTACCAGGATGCCATGGCTATTGTGACTAAATATGGTTGCCCTGATCTATTCATCACCATGACCTGTAATCCGAAATGGAGTGAGATTACTCAGAATTTGGAGCCTTGGCAGCGTGTGGAACACAGACCTGATTTGGTAGCACGTGTTTTCAAAATAAAACTGGAAGCACTCTTGAAAGACATTCACAACGGATTATTTGGGAAAGTTTGCGCTATGGTTCATGTAATTGAATTTCAAAAACGTGGCCTTCCACATGCTCACATTTTAATTATTCTAGACAGCAACTCCAAATTAAGAACTAAGGAGGATGTAGACAATACCGTCTGGGCAGAAATTCCTCATCCTACCGACTACCCTCAGCTCCATAAAATTGTTATGCAACACATGATACATGGTCCCTGTGGAGAACACAACCCCAATTCTCCCTGTATGGATAATGGAAAGTGTACGAAAGGTTTCCCAAAAGATTTACAACCATCTACCATCATTGCTAAGGATGCCTATCCTACTTATCGCAAATCCATGGGTCCTTCATTTGAACACCATTCCAAGATGATTAATAATTCTTGGATAGTGCCATACAATCCTTTCCTATTATTAAAATACAAGTGCCATATTAATGTGGACGTTTGTGGTTCCATTCAAGTGTGAAATATTTATTTAAGTACGTGTATAAAGGACATGATAAAGCCAATCTTGAAATTTGCCAGACGAACATCCAACATGATGAAACACATCAATTCATGGATTCAAGATATGTTAGCGCACCAGAGGCAGCTTGGAGAATCTTTGCTTATCCTATGCATCAGCAATCTCATAGCATAATTTGCCTTGCCGTCCATCTGCCTCATTCTCAACAACTCTATTTTCATGAGGATGACTCCATTCCAAACATCAAACAAAAGCTTCATACCAATTCTACACTTATGGCCTACTTTAATCTTAATAAGGACGACCAACATGCTCATAAGTATTTTTACCACAAAATTCCTGAATGGTATGTTTGGCAACAAGGATCTTGGGAAAAAAGAAAACGATCAGGTAGCTCTATTATTGGCAGAATGTATACTGTAAGTCTCAAAGACCAGGAACGTTACTATTTACGGTTGTTGTTATTGCATGTGAAAGGTGCAACCAGTTTTGAGAGTCTTAAAACTGTCAATGGAGTCATACATCTAACCTTCAAAGAAGCAGCATTAGCACTTGGATTACTATTCGATGATAGTGTCTGGAGAAATACCTTACTTGATGCCTGTATTCTTAACATGCCTGCACAGCTTTGCGACCTCTTTGCCTATATCTGTATATTTGGTCCTCCAGCTAATCCTCTTGAGTTGTGGGATGAATTTAAGGCGGCCGTCACAGGGTGCAATATTGCGAACGATATCGTTTAAGCGATCTGCTTTTTGATCGCTTAAGCGATATCGTATGTGCATCGCTGCGTGCAATCAAGCGATTTTACAATGTAAAATCGCTTGATCGTGACATCGCAGATATGAGAGCCGGAGCTCATATCAAGCGATAAACGCTTGAACAATCTGCTTCATCGTGGTGTATGACACCACGATGAACGATCTCCCAGCGGCAGAGCCTATGCTGGGAGATGGTATCTATGGTAAACATCGGGTTACTAAGCGCCGCGCGGCGCCTAGTAGCCCGATGTGTACCATAGTTACCAGCGATCTCGCTGCTCCACATCGCTGGTGAGTCTGTCTGTGTGACATCTCACCAGCGATGTGAGCGATATTGTTAGCGATCGCGCGTGCACGTGATCGCTTACAATATCGCTCACGATATTGCAGCGTGTGACGGCCGCCTTAAGAACACTTTGTACAAGACTACTGACGTGCATACCACTCCAACATTTAAGACTGTATAAATTGTGAAGGATATGCTATGACAGATGTCCAAGATGTTCTAAAAGTTCACGGGAAAAGTTATACTGATTTCAATTTACCACGCCCAGCTAAGAAACCACAACTGCTCCCGCAGTATGATAAGGATTATGAGCTAAGAACAGCTGCTGAGATGAAAGCTACTCTCAATGAGGAACAACTTTTGGCTATGATACCATTAATCAGGCTTTAGAAGACAATAATGTAACATCCAAGTGCTTTTTCCTTGACGGTCCTGGAGGTAGTGGAAAAACCTATCTATATCATCTCCTCCTACATCTTCTAAGGGGACAAGGAAACATTGCATCACCTGCTGCCACTACAGGAATTGCGGCTAATTTACTACAAGGGGGACGAACAATACATTCTCTCTATGGCATTCCAATACCTGTGAATGAAACATCTGTTTCCAGGATTAAAAATGATACCGATGCGGCTAAGCATTTGCATAATCCGAAACTTTTTATTATTGATAAGTGCCCAATGCTATCTAAACATGCCTTGAATGTCATCGATAGACTTTTATGAGACATCATGACAACGAATGTGGCTAAGAAAGAGAAAACACCTTTTGGAGGAAAAGTTATTGTTCTTGGAGGAGACGTTCTTCCTGTTATTGCTCATGGATCAAGAACAGATATTGTAGAGAGCTGTATTAAATATTCACAAACATGGCAACTTTTTGCTTGACTGCCGCTTATCAACAACATGCGCTCCATTGATCCTGAATACAGCAGTTGGTTGCTTCGACTGGGAAATGGACAGCTGTCAAATGAAGATAACCTTGGAGACGATGTCTTTGAAACTCCTCCAGACATGGTGTGCACTGGCTGTTTAATCACTGATATTTTTATAGATAAACTTTCTATTGATGTGAATGACACCGAGAGCATAAATATTGCTGCTTCTCATGCTATTTTATGTCCAAAAAATGAAGACGTTGAGAAAGTCAATTCTAACATCATAGATCGCTTGCCAGATGACTATAGTGAATATATCAGTGATGATTCCATCGATCCTGATGAAGCTGATGACCTCAACCAATACCCAGTGGAATTTTTAAATTCACTAACACCAACTGGAATGCCTTCACATCGGCTAAAACTTAAAGTTGGCACCATTGTCATGTTATTACGAAACATCAACACCAAGAAAGGTCTCTGCAATGGTATTATTATTATTTATTTATATAGCGCCATTAGGTTCCATGGCGCTTTGCATGAGGATAAGGGAGACAAGAACGAGTACACTAAATCTAGGCGATCAGGACGTACAGGTACAGGAGGGGCAGGGGCCCTGTCCACGAGGGCTCACAATCTATGAGACTCGGCTGATTGTCACTGCGTTACATGCCAATATCATACAAGCTAAAGTAATTTGTGGCTCAGCAGCAGGAAATGTGGAATTCATTCCACAAATTGATTTGTGTCCATCAGAGACTGGATTACCTTTCAAATTACGACGTAGACAATTTCCGATTAAGCCAGCATTTGCAATGATCATTAATAAATCACAAGGGCAGACCCTCAATCGAGTTGGAATATATCTACCAGAACCAGCATTTGCCCATGGTCAACTCTATGTTGCATTTTCCAGAGTCAAACAGCTATGCAATGTCAGGGTCAAAGTGGTCAATACACCACTTCAAGGACAATTACTGCCTGATAGTCCCAAAGTTTTTACACGAAATATTGTGTATAAAAATGTTTTAGTTTTAAATTTTTTTTTTTTTAGTTTACTCATAGATATATGTAGTTTACTAATAGATATATATATAAAAAAAAATTAGTTTAGTCATAGATATATAAGACAAAAAAACCAAAAAAAACAAAAAAAATTGTTTAGCCATAGATATATAAATTTCAAGTACTTAATTAGGAAATAGCCACGTAACATATATAGTTTTTAGTTTTACATCTTAAATCCTTTATTTAGACAGTTCATAGTATATATATACTAGATGGTAGCCCGATTCTAATCCATCGGGTATTCTAGAATATGTATGTACAGTAGTTTATTTATGAAGATGTAAGAATAATGCAATGCGAAGCTGGGTATAAATTCTGCGCCACTATATATAGCTGATTGGTCGCGGTCGCAGCGGTGTTGGTGTGCAGCGGTGTCAGTGTGCAACGGTGTTGGTGTACAGCGCTGTCGGTGTACAGCAGTGTTGGTGTACAGCAGTATCAATGTACAGCAGTGTCGGTGTGTACCGGTGGCGGTGTACAGCAGTGGCGGTAGGCAGCGGTGTCGGTGGGCAGCGGTGTCGGTGGGCAGTAGTGTCGCTGGGCAGCAGTGTCATTGTGCAGCAGTGTCGGTGTGCAGCAGTGTCGGTGTACAGCGATGCCGATGTGCAGCGCTGTTGGTGGCCAGCGGTGTTGGTGGGCAGCGGTGTCGGTGTGCAGCGGTGACGGTGTGCAGCGATGATTGTGGCCAGTGGTGTCGTTGGGCAACAGTGTCGTTGGGCAGCGGTGTCGCTGTGCAGCAGTGTCGTTGTGCAGCAGTGTCAGTGTGCACCAGTGTCAGTCTGCAGCAGTGTCGGTCTGCAGCAGTGTTAGTATGCAGCAGTGTCAGTGTACAGCACTGTCTGTGTTCAGCGGTGTTAGTGTACACCAGTGTCGGTGGGCAGCACTGTGGGAGTTCAGTGGTGTTGGTGTGCAGTGGTGTCGGTGTGCATATTTAGTTTACTGATATATATATAAAAAAAAAAAAAATAGTTTAGTCATAGATATATAAGACAAAAAAAAAATTGTTTAGCCATTGATATATAGATTTCAAGTACTTAATTAGGAAATAGCCACGTAACATATATAGTTTTTAGTTTTACATCTTAAATCCTTTATTTAGACAGTTCATAGTATATATATATACTAGATCGTGGCCCGATTCTAACGCATCGGGTATTCTAGAATATGTATGTACAGTAGTTTACTTATGAAGATGTAAGAATAATGCAATGCGAAGCTGGGTATAAATCCCGCGCCAGTATATAGCTGATTGGTCGCGGCCGCAGCGGTGTTGGCATGCAGCGGTGTCGGTGTGCAGCGGTGTTGGTGTACAGCGCTGTCGGTGTACAGCAGTGTTGGTGTACAGCAGTATCAGTGTACAGCAGTGTCGGTGTGCACCGGTGGCGGTGTACAGCAGTGGCGGTAGGCAGCGGTGTCGGTGGGCAGCGGTGTTGGTGGGCAGTAATGTCGCTGGGCAGTATTGTCATTGTGCAGCAGTGTCGGTGTGCAGCAGTGTCGGTATACAGCGATGCCGATGTGCAGCGCTGTTGGTGGGCAGCGGTGTTGGTGGGCAGCGGTGTTGGTGTGCAGCGGTGACGGTGTGCAGCGATGACGGTGGCCAGCGGTGTCGTTGGGCAGCAGTGTCGCTGTGCAGCAGTGTCGCTGTGCAGCAGTGTCGTTGTGCAGCAGTGTCGTTGTGCAGCAGTGTCAGTGTGCACCAGTGTCAGTCTGCAGCAGTGTCGGTCTGCAGCAGTGTCAGTGTACAGCACTGTCTGTGTTCAGCGGTGTTAGTGTACACCAGTGTCGGTGGGCAGCAGTGTCGGTGTGCAGCACTGTGGGAGTTCAGTGGTGTTGGTGTGCAGTGGTGTCGGTGTGCATCAGTGTTGGTGTACAGCAATGTTGGTGTTCAGTGGTGTTGGTGTACAGCGGTGTTGGTGTACAGCGGAGTTAAGCAGGGATGAGTGGGTGCTGGGCGAGGGTGACTGGGTGCTGAGTGGGGGTGAGTGGCTGCTCTGCAGGTGAGTGGGTGCTGAGCGGGGGTGAATGGGTGCTGAGCGGGTGAATTGGTACTGAGATGGGTGACTGGGTTCTGAGAAGGGTGACTGGGTGCTGAGTGGGGGTGACTGGGTGCTGAGATGGGTGACTGGATGCTGAGATGGGTGAGTGGATGCTGAGACAAGGGTGACTGGGTGCTGAGCGGGGGTGACTGTGTGCTGAGCGGGTGAGTGGGTGCTGAGCGAGGGTGAGTGGGTGCTGAGCAGGGGTGAGTGGGTGCTAAGTGGGGGTGACTGGGTGCTGAGACGAGTGAGTGGATGCTGAGATGGGTGAGTGGATGTTGAGACAGGTGACTGAGTGCTGAGCGGAGGTGACTTGGTGCTGAGCGGAGGTCACTGGGTGTGACTGGGAGCGGGTGAGAGTGGGGTTCAGTGCGCAGTGTGGAGTGAGAGGATGCAGCGTGGGTTCAGTGGTGGTAGTGTGGGGGCAGTGTGGGTTCTGTAGGGGCAGTGTGGGGTGAGAGGGGTAAGCAGGGGTAGTTAGGGGTGAATAGCAGGATGGAGGAGGCTCCACTCACCCCGACATTGTTCCTCTTCCTCCTCTTTTTTTTCTTGCTGCAATGACGTTCCGTAATGAAAGGCCGCTGGAGGCGGGGTTAAAACAGGGGGTGTAATAGTGGAGATCATCTGTTCATTTCAAATAACAGGGCGAGAAAGGCGACAGTGAAGTCAGCTTTCCTGCCCACTATGTGAGTGTAGTGCTGTCACAGCAATCCTACCTTGCTAATGCGTCGCCGTCGCCAGGTTTTGAATGCGTGCGGCTGTTTTGCCTATGCTGCGCTCATTGGTTGCTGCGGCTGGCAGCGACCAATGAGCACTGGCGACCTGGCGCGTGATTTCAGCCTCAGACAGACATGATTAGGCAATTATATAGTAGATATGAACCAGGGTCGGACTGGGGTGTCTGGGGCCCACCAGGGAAATTGATTTCAGGGGCCCACCCACCCTTCAGCTATATGTAAATACCTGGTAGCTGTTATACCCATTATATTGGCGGCTCCTGCACATCACTCTGCACTCAGCAGAACTGCCATGTACAATTATTGTACTTTATATTAAAGAGATTCGTTGGTGAAAACAAGTTATCAGTGATCCACAGGTTCAATAGGTGATCACTTATTTATTGGTGGAATCCGACCTGTGGAAACCGAATCATCAGAAGAATGTGGGACTTATATCCCAATTATTAAAGGGGTTTTCCCATAAACAAAATTAATTTTAAAGTTCATTTTAATCAATAGATTTTGGAATAATAATTTGCATAATTGGAGGTGTTTAAAAATAATGTTCCTGTGTCAAGAGAATCCCTGTACGGTCAGACACATCCATTACACAGTACACAGCAGGGACACATACTGTATATAAGTTTATCTCAGCCCAGGAACATTTTCTTTTAAACACATCCAATTATAGAAGTCATTATCATTACAGGGTCTACTTATTATTAAGATGAACTTTAAATTAACCTTGTTCATGGGAAAGGCCTTTAAAATGCAGTGGCTGGTAATGATGTAAGTATTGCGCATGTGTGAGGTGTACTTTACCGCAGCTCATCAGATGAGCTGCCGTAAAGTATACCTCACGCATGCGCAATGCGCAGCTTGAGGTCTGTCGATACACCGAAAGGGTGTATCGACGTCAGCAGCGCCTGAAATGACGCGATTAGCGTCATATCGGCTGATCCGCCCATGGGTGAGGGCGAGGAGGATTCAAATAGTTTATCACGCCCATCGGGGCGTGAATACAAGCACTAAAGGCGGCGATAAGAAGTCACAGGGAACGCCATGTGCGACTTCTCAGGAGACAAGCAGCCGTAGTTGTAGAGGTATCAAAATCACTTTTTGAAAGTTTCAAACTACACAATTTTTACACAAAGGGATAGGTAGAATAGCATAATGATGGTGCAGGGACAGGTATTAATAGGATGGGGAGTGATTTTTAGGGGCCAGGTTCCCTTTAAAGATTACAGCATCCACATGACTACATCACCAGAACCACAGTCAATACAATCACATATCACTAGAACCACTGTCAATACAATAATACCTCACCAGAACCACTGTCAGTATATCACCAGAACCATTGTCAATACAGTAATACATCACCAAAAACAGTCAATACATCACCAGAAACCCCATCAATACAATACATTACTATAACACCTGTCAGTACATAACCAGAACCATCAGCAATACAATAATACATAATCAGAACCACCGTCACTACATCACCAGAACAGTACGTTCCCTATATAAATGTGTATGTAGATTAAATGTCCCATACTATTCATACTCCTTCCACATGTCCCATACTGTTCATCCTCCTCTCACATGTCCCATACTGTTCACCCCCGATGTGTCCCATGCAGCTCATCTTACATCCATATGTTGCATACAGCTCATCCTCACCCCCATTCCCCTGAATCCCATGTTGCTTATCCTCCCCCAATATGTCTCATGCAGCTCATCCTTCCCCACCATCCCCCTTCCAGGTTACATGCAGCCTCTCACCTCCCATGTTCCACGCAGCCTCTCCCCTCCTATGCACCACGCAGCCTCTCCCCTCCCTTGTTCCACGCGGCCTCTTCCCCATCCCTCATCCATCTAGCTTCTCCCCTCTCCCATGTTCCATGTAGCTTCTCCCCCACATTCCATGTAGCTTCTCCCCCCGACGTTCCATGTAGCTTCTCCCCCATCCCCCCACCCTCCATGTACCTTCTCCCTTATCCATCCATTTTCTCCCCCTTTTTCCATGCCGGCCCCCATCCATCCATCCAGCTACTCCCCCCTTTCTATGCCGCCCCTATCCATTCATCCATCCCGTTCTCCCCCCTTTTCTATGCCGCCCCCTATCCATCCATCACGTTCTCTCCCCTTTTCCATAATGCCCCCCACACATCCATCCCATTCTGCCCCCTCTTCCAGGCCACACCATCCATCTATCCATCCATCTATCCCACTCTGTCCCCCCCAGGCTACTATCTTCGGCTGTAACAGCGCCTTTCCTGACTCCACGTTTCTGATCCCGGATCCCGGCAGCTTCTTCCTCTGCAGCGCTTGGTCTCTCGGTCACCGGCACCAGGAACCCGGCACCAGGCAGCTTCTTCCTCTGCAGCTCCTGGTCTCTGGCACCAGGAAGCTTCTTCCTCTGTGACTCTCGGTCTCCCGCTCGCCGGCACCAGGCAGCTTCTTCCTCTGCGGCTCCCAGTCTCCCACTCGCTGGCACCAGGAACCCGGCACCAGGCACCCGGCAGCCTCTTCCTCTGCAGCTCCTGGTCTCCGGCACCAGGCTATGGGGGGCAAAAACACGCTGCTGCTATGGGGGGGTCACAGACATACTGCTACTGCTGGGGGTGGGGGAGCACAGACACACTGTTACTGTTGTGGGGCACACAAATATTGCTGCTGGGGGGCACACTGATTGCTGCCGCTGGGGGGCACATATTGCTTATGCTGCTGGGGGTCACACATATTGCTTATGTTGTTGGGGGGGCACACATTTTGCTGCTGCTGTTGGGGGAGCACACATATTGCTGCTGCTAGGGGGGGCACACTTTATGCTGTTGCTGGTGGAGACATATTGCTGCTGGGGGCAGGGCCGGCTCCAGGTTTCTGCGGGCCCCGGGCGAAAGAGTCTCAGTGGACCCCTTTAATACATACTGCCGCATCATGTATATATATATATATATCAATCTCAAAAAAAGAGTAGAAAGGTCGAACTTATATATTTATTCTTTTTTCTTCTAAAGTTTGTTGAACCCACCTTAACTACCCCTCCTCCTCTGTTTTCCCTCCTAATTTCTCCTCCTCACCCCCCCTTCTTGACCAGCATCTCAATTTAACTGCTTAACTGACGCCGTAATGATGAAACTCCTGTCCCTAAACGCAAATGGTCTAAATTCACCACAAAAACGATTTAGTGTATGGAAGGAGCTAAACTCAAACCACGTTGACATAGCTGGAATTCAGGAGACAAGATTCCCTCTACATAATCCTCCTAAATTTAGTAATAAAAGATTCCCCCATGTATACTTTTCATCTAATTCCAAAAAGAAAGCGGGAGTAGCAATAATCATAAAAGGAACGCTGAAGTTTGAGGAAATTGAGCTGATCAAAGACGACGAGGGCAGGTACATAATCCTGATCTGTAAGGTTAACGAAGTAATCCACACTCTTGTAAACGTTTACACCCCTAACAATGGCCAAATTACCTTCCTTAAACGTCTCTTTACCCTAATACATGAAAAACAGAAAGGGATGCTTCTGATATTTGGCGACTTCAATTCTGTCCCGAACCCCCTATTAGATTCGTCTAATAAATCAAGGAATCTGAATACGAAATTGGACCCACTTTTACAAAAGGAGGAGCTCTTTGACGTATTTAGATGTTTACATACCTCCTCTTTAGAGTTTACTCACTATTCTAACGTCCATAAATCATTTTCCAGAATCGATTTGGTACTAACAAACATACACTCACTGTCAAAATTTAAAACTATATCCATTCTACCAAGAACGTGGTCGGACCACTCTCCCATCCTCTTTGAGATTTCTAACAGCCCTCCTTTCAACTCTCTTTCTCCATGGAGAGCTAATTCATATCTATTTACCCACCCACAATATAAATCTGAAATCCAAGATTCACTTAAATTATATTTTCAAGAAAACGATACTACAGACATTTCCTTGTCCACCCTATGGACTGCCCACAAAGCGACCATAAGAGGTAATCTGATATATCTGAACATGAAACATAAAAAAGCTCAGTTAGCTAATACTAAAAAACTTACTCGACAAATTGCCTTGTTGGAGGAGGAAATGGTAACTAACCCCTCTGAAAGCAAACATAAAGATCTACTTGAGCTTCGGGTACAACTTAAATCCCTCCTCTTATCTGACTATGATAAATTGGCCCGCATATCCAAATCAAATTTCTACTCAAATATGAATAAACCATCTAAAACCTTCGCAAATTTGATCAAAATCCATAGATCAAAAACCAGTATATATCAAATCAAAAACAACCAAAACCACATTAAAAAAACCCCATTAGAAATATCTAATGCCTTTGTTGAATATTATAAAGGCCTATACAACCTCAAAGATGATCGCTCAGAACCTCAACCCACAACACAAAATATCAAATCCTTCCTAGACTCAGTCACGCTTCCTACGATCTCAGAGGAGGATCTAAACAAACTCAACCAACCTTATACTGAGCAGGAAATAAAAGATATTATACGTAAACTTAAAAAGAACAAATCCCCAGGACCCGATGGTCTTCAGAACGAATATTTTTTAGCGTGCGAACATTTACTCACCCCTTACATCACTAAACTAATTAACTCTTTTTCTGATGGTAGCCAGCCGATCCCACATGAGATGCTCCAAGCGCTTATAACAGTTATTCCCAAAAATAAAGGGGACAAAGACTTAGTTTCTAATTATAGACCCATCTCCCTCCTGAACACAGATATTAAAATTATATCAAAAGCGATTAATTCTAGAATGCAAAAAGTGATCCCGACCTTGATCCACAAAGATCAGACTGGATTCACTCAAAAAAGGAATTCAACAGATGCGACAAGAAGACTCTTAAACTTGACAGCGTATGCTGAGCTCTCGAAAGCCCCTATGATAGTGGTCTCTGTCGACGCAGAAAAAGCGTTCGACAGAGTCCACTGGGGATACCTGTTTGAGGTTTTGCATAAATTTGGACTTTCAGGACCCATATTCAATTCCATTCAAGCTTTATACACCACACCATCAGCAAGGCTCCTTACTAATAATCATATGTCCGCCCCTTTCTTGTTGACAAATGGCACAAGACAAGGCTGCCCCCTCTCGCCCTCCCTTTTCAATTTATTTATTGAGCCATTAGCAGAAAAGGTAAGATCTAGCCCGTCAATTTCTGGTATTTCCCTGAATCGAGAATCATATAAAATCAGTTTGTTCGCTGACGATATAATACTAACCCTCACAAATCCGGCGACGTCTATGCGGGACCTTCTCTTACTCATGAATGAATTTGCTGCGATTTCCCATTACAAAATCAACATTGCCAAAACACAAGTACTCAGCTATAACCTCACAGATCAGATATTTCCTCCCTTCAACAGGGCAATGAGCTGGATTGGGATAAAAAGTATCTAGACTACTTAGGAATCATAGTCACTAAACCCACTTCCAAAATATATGATGCAAATCTAGGAAAGCTGTATAAAGCTCTTCAAATGGACTTAGCTAACATTTCCAAAACTGAACTAACGTGGTTAGGCAAAATAGAGGCATACAAATTATTTATACTGCCCAAAATACTTTACATTTTTCGTTCAGTCCCCCTTCAGCTTAACTCAGCTTGGTGCAAAAAAATTCAAGCTCAATTATCTAACTTTATTTGGGGGGGAAAAAAACCCAGAACCTCTCTCTCTATTCTAGAAAAAAGTAAACTACACGGAGGTCTAGCAGTGCCTAACATCTCAGCTTACTATAATTCAGCGCTTATCAGACTTAGCCAAAATTGGTGGGGAGGAGAAGAAGAGAAGCCGAGATGGATGGAGATAGAGAAAGCACTTAATCACTCGAGAGATCTCCAATGGACACTACTCGCTTATTTATGCGACAAGACCAAGAAATTACCTAAAGAACCAACGTTAAAGGCTACCATACGCTCGTGGAGAACTCTCACCACGAAATTATACGCAACAAATCATAAACCTTCTCCACATTGGATCTCAGTTTACCTCCTACCAGCTCTATCGGCAGATATAGATGTAAGTGTATGGACCAATTGTGGAATCCATACTCTCTCAGACTTACTTGATGACAATATGCAACTCAAATCCTTTGCAAGTCTTAGAACCAAGTTTAATTTGCCAAGCGAAGAGGTTGGGAACTGGAACAAAATAAAACGTACACTCAATAAAAATAATCTGAGTCTCCATCTCCCGCTAAACATAACTCAACTCTTCCGTTTTAACCAATCGAACATCTTTTGGTCTTTCAAGTCTATTTACAAAGAATGGAACCTTGATTCTTCATTTTCCAGCGCTTCTAACATAGGTGCATGGAGTAAGGAACTCCAAATCTCTCTCCCTGCTGATCTAATTGAAGATACACTCAAAATAGTTTACAAAAGTCTCTCATCTTCAGTTCTTTTGGAATCTTACTACAAAACCTTGACTAGGTGGTATTTCACCCCTACAAGACTCCATAAATTTTCAGAAACTATATCACCATTGTGCTGGAGGAACTGTGGAAAACCTGGCACAATGTCTCACATATTCTGGGACTGTCCCATCCTGCGCCCATTTTGGGGGAAAATACAACTTCTAATCTCCGACATAACAGGGATCGACTTGGACCTCTCGCCAGAACTCGCGCTGCTCCTGATAGGAATAAATGTAGTACCACCTGAGCTCAGAGCGCTCATCATACACATTTTGATTGCCTCAAAAAATGGTGTAGCGGCTCGATGGAAAGACCCAGATCCACCAACGTTTGAAACAATACTGGGGACTATTGCAGCTCACAATGTGTATGAATACACGTTCGCTCTGAGGAACAATCTTCAAGGAAAGTACAGTAACAAGTGGTTAACATGGAACCAGTTTTTCTTTCAACAGGATGCCCCCATAATATAAACTTGATCGAATTAGCTTTCAATATGCTATGAGCGAAGTTTAGTTGAGCATAACTTTAAAGTATTTTTCCCTCCTTCCCTCCCTTCTTCCCCCCCCCCTTCCTTTCCCACCACCCACCCTCCAACCGCATGTGTTTATAAGAATGACACAATTGGTTATGGTTTATTGTTAGTTGTTAACTTGACTCTTATCTTCTAATGTGTGATTATCTTAATGTATTGCTACTTGTTATGACCTCCTTGTAAGTTTATATCTAATTCAATAAAAAAAAAACGTTGAACAAGAAAAAAAAAAAAAAAGAGTAGAAAAACTGGGCACTATCCGTGTACAACAACCGGTGAAATCCAGGGTAATCCTTTCTGACCGAAGGTATTAGGCAAATGGAGGTGCACACTTAGCGTAAGTGACCAAATATAAGTAGCAGGAAAAAAAGACAGTGCCACCGTCTTTTTTCCTGCTACTTTATATATACTGTGTATGTATAATATATATATATAATATATATATATATATATATTATAGTCCGCAACCTATATATATGTATATATAGATATATCCCTCGCAAATGTATTCCCTACCATGCTGTCTCTCCGATCCTGTGCATATCTCTCCCCTTGAGCGGTCTCTCCTCTCTATGTGCAGTCTCTCTCCCCTGTGCGCTGTCTCTCACTTGAGCCTGTCTCTTACCTGTGCTTGTTCCCCTCCCTGTGCACTGTGTCTCTCCCCTACACTTGTCTCCCCCTTTGCATGTCTCTTTCCTGTCCGCTGTGTCCCCCCTGCGCACCTATCTCCCCCTGCGCGCCTGTCTTCCCCCTGTGCCTATCCCTTCCCCTGTACGCTGTGTCTCCTCCCTGTGCCTGTTTTCCCCGCTGGTGTAATTTGCCCCTGACAGGGCCCCAAGTGCTGCCCCACACCGCACCCTCGGGGGCCCCTGAGTGCTGCCCCCACACCGGGGGGCCCCTGAGTGCTGCCCCCACACCAGGAGGCCCCTGAGTGCATCCACTACACCAGGGGGCCCCTGAGCGCTTCCCCCCAACACCGGGGGGGTCCCTGAGCACTGCCCCCACACCAGGAGGCCCCTGAGTGCATCCACTACACCAGGGGGCCCCTGAGCGCTTCCCCGCAACACCGGGGGGGCCCCTGAGCGCATCCTCCACACCAGGGGGCCCCTGAGCGCATCCACCACACCAGAGGGCCCCTGAGCGCTGCACTTACACTGGGGAGGCCCTGAGCGCTGCACCTACACCAGGGGGCCCCTGAGTTTTGCTCCCACACTGGGGGGCCCCTGAGTGCTGCACATACACTGGAGGGGCCCTGAGCGCTGCATCCACTAAGAGCTGTCTCCCTTCTAACCTTAAAGGGAACCAACCACCTCAGATCACCCTAATACACAGTTAGTACATGTCCCTGCACCCTAAGGATACCTTTCCAGCACTGTTTTTGTGTAAAATCTTGCATTAGTATAACTGATATAAAGAGTTTATAAACTTACTAGCCTGGAGACATCTGGGAGTATCCCTCCTTCTGTTATACTTCAGGGCTGTGCATTCATTGCATGGCTGCGCTCCCCCTCCCTCTGTGCAGAGGAGATAACAATCACGCCCATCAGGGCAGGGCAGCAGGCACGGAGGAAGGGGGAGCACAGACATGCAATGCACAGCCCTGAAGTATAACAGAAGGAGGGATACGCCCAGATGTCTCCAGGCTAGTAACTTTATAAAGTCTTTATATATCAGTTATACTAATGCAAGATTTTACACAAAAACAGTGCTGGAAAGGTATCCTTAGGGTGCAGGAACATGTACTAACTGTGTATTAGGGTGATCTGAGGTGGTTGGTTCCCTTTAAGGCTGCAGCCAGTGATCTCTCAGACCTCTCCTGTCATGTAGTGTGAGCTGCCTGCAGCTGCTCTATTTCCTGTGTGCAGTAATACAGGAAATAGACGGCTGCAGTGATATAAAAGCTAAGGAGTGAGTCAGAGCAGCTCCTCAGCACAGTTCAGGCCCCAGATTATTGTTTAACAGGATAGGTGCAGATCAACTCAGGAGACAATGATAGTTTACTCACAGGAGTGTGGGGGCTGTGGAGTCTGTGTCCCTTGCAGAAAGACCTGTCTGCCCTCTCTTTCAAGCTGCAGTGTCTCAGCCTGTGCTCTTGCTGGGCTAGCAATGTGCAGCCATGGCTGTGATCCTGCTTCTCAGTGTCACTGAAGGCTTCCCTCTCTGCTCCCTCCAAGAGGAGCAGGAACTGGAAGAAAACGACGTCACATGGAGGGGGAGGAGATCACAATGCTCGCTCTACCCGGAGGAGATCCCTGAACAGCAGCATAGTCAGTGATGTAGAGCAGGGGGTAGTGAGAGGCGGGGCTAGGTGGGCGGGGCCTCTACACCTGAGGGCCTCCCATCACTTTTGCCCGGTTACCCGGCAGAGCAGTCCGAGGCTGATATGAACACACATTTAGTAAAAGATGATAGATTTGTATCATCCAAATTTATCGTTTTGGTGATATGAACCACAATCTTAAGCTCCAGCACTATAGGTGCTGAGAAATTTACATTTCTTTTTTCACTAGGAGAGGTTTTTGTAAACACCTGAGAGACGGGTAAGATGGCTGTTCACACACATCTCCATCTCAAGGTGTGTTCTGTACATATAGATACATAGTTTCATATATAGATAGAAAATTATGGATTTAGCTTTAACATCAGCATTTTTCGGCTATTTGTGGAAGTTTAGGTGGAAAAAAACACAATTTCTGCACTTGCTGCCTAAGGCCTCATCTACAGCACACTTGCCATAAGCTGCATGCAATTTATATGGAATTTGTGGTTCACTTGCGGCAGATGCCACATACGTGGTTACGGCAGTTAGCAGCTGCATTTCGTCCACGTGCCGAGGCCACGTGTGCTGCATTTACAGCAGGTTAAGCACAAGTTCCATATACATTGCATCAGAATTGCTGCAAGTGTGTCGCAAGTAAGCCCTTAGGTGTCAAGTACGGAAATTGTATTTATTATATCCCCACCTTCTACAAATAGCTGAAAAATGCTGCTCTAAAACAGCTTTTAGTCTTCATAAATAGGAATTAGTTAGAGTAGGGACCCATGAGACGTAGGGCCACCTTGACGTGGTTGATGGGCAAACAAAAACTGGCTGATACGCAGAATATCAATATTGATTTTTTAAATGAAGCTACTTACTAAGTATCAAGTATTAACCAGTCGGTGTACCAAGAGCCCTACAATATAATAATTCCATTGTACAAAAATAATATTCATCCTACAACTATACATAGTTCATGAATAGATATCATGCATTAATTGTATTATTCTTAATTTTTTTAACAATAAACTATATATGGATTCTAAACTACCCGATTCTTTAGAATCGGGCCGCCATCTAGTTATATATAATGCAAATATCTACTCAACCAATATGGCAGAGATGCAGCAAATTCAAGCATGTTCACAAAATTAGAGATGGACAAACTGATCATTTTTTGAAGGGTTCGTGATTGGCGTTGTCCTGTTAAAGAAGAGATGTTTTTGTGGTAGAATGACTGCTAGGAAACGTGACACAATAATTTTACATGGGTTTCATTTGAGTGTATGTAAGGTGTTAGTGTATTTTGTAATAATTGTATATTTTACTGTTTTTTGTATTTATAGCTTTTTGGAAAATACTTATAATTATAATTTGAAATAGGCAGGTCTCATGAGATTTCAAATTTGCCAAATCTACCTAGGTTTATCAAGAAATTCAATTCACAGTAAATGTATTCTCCATGAGTAGGGATGGGCGAACCAGAACTGTAAAGTTCTGGACCTGTACCGAATACATACTATTCGGTCACATGGTCCCGAACACGAATTTCTAAGGAAAATCCGTGTTACAGTTTGGGCCAGTTCAAGGCCAGGGGCTGTAAAAGAATAAAATAAAAAACATAATTATACTTACCTGTCCAGTGACGCGTCCTCCAGTCTCCTATCACGGCCGCTCATTAACGTCCAGGATTATTCACTGCACTCGGCAGTCTTTGGCTTTTTCCGGCAATGTTCATGCGGTGACGTCAGGGTTCATTTGCGGTCATGACTCGAGATATGACCTCAGTTAAACTCTGACTGTCACAGTCAGTTTCAGTCTGTTCTCGCTCTGGATAGACGTGTGTCTATGCAGAGCGATGTAGCAGTGCTGACATTGCTTCTCTTTTGGACTATGTCAGACTGAAGATTGTTTTTTATAATAAAGATGGAGCCTCTAAAGGTACCGTCACACGCGGCAATATTGCTAGGCAATTTCACTGGCAATTTGTTGGTTGCAGTGAAATCATGGACACATTGTTCCATTTGTACACAGCAACAAAATAGAACAATGTGTCCATGATTTCATTGCAACCAGCAAATTGCCAGTGAAATTGCCCAGCAATATTGCCGCGTGTGACGGTACCTTAAGTGTTTTTTTGTTTTATTTCTAATAAAATATTTTTTCTCTGTGTTGTGTTTTTTTTTTAACATTTTACTAGAAATTCATTGTGGTCATGTCTAATATTGGCGTGACCCCATGAATTTTGGGCTTAGGTCCAGCTGATAATACAAAGCTGGCCCTAACCCCTTTATTACTCAGTGATCCACCACACCAGGGCCCTGGATGAGTCGGGTACAGCACCAGAAGATGGTGCTTCTATGAACGCGACATTTTCTGGAGCAGCTGCGGATTGCAATTCGCAGCGAGGGGGGGAAGCCAGAAATCTTGGGCCACCCTGCGCTGTGGATTCCAGCCCCCAGCTGTCTAGTTGTACCTGGCTGGACCCAAAAATAGGGCGAAATTCATGAAGTAATTAAAAAAAGGGCTTCCCTATATTTTTGTTTCCAGACAGGTACAAATAGGCAGCTGGACATTTGGGGCAGCCCGTACCTGCCTGCTGTACCTGGCTGGCATACAAAATATGGCAAAGCCCACGTCAAATATTTTTTTTAATAGTTCATTAACCCCTTCACGACCCATGATGCAGCATATGCGTCATGAAACCAAGTTTGTTCCCGACCTTGAATGCATATGCTGCGTCATTGCGGCTTTCCCTTCCTGCGGCTCTATTAACCATGGTCACTAAGGGGTTAATAGATCCGCAGGAACGTGACAACCTATACTTTAGCCCAGGGGGGTTGGCTTAGCCCCCACCGTGGCTAAGGTTACTCTGATTGGCAGGTTTTTTTTATTATTATTATTATTATTATTATTATTATTAATTTATATAGCGCCATTATATTCCATGGCGCTTTACATGTTAAAAAGGGCAGACTAGGACAAGTAACATAGTAACAATACAAGTAACAATAAATGTTGACAATTCAGTTGTACAGAAACAAGAGGGGAGAAATCCTGTCCACAAAGGCTCACAGTCTACGAGGGGCGGGTGGGGATACAGTAGGAGGGGGAAATTCCAGTCATGAGGCGGTGTGGTGGACCGGGTCTTATTGCAGGTGGTAGGCTTGGCGGAACAGGTGGGTCTTCAGGCTTCTTGAAGGTTCCCAGGGTAGGAGAATGTCTGATGTGTTGGGGCAGTGAGTTCCAGAGTCTGGGTGAAGCACGGGAGAAATCCTGTATGCGGTTGTGTGAAGAGGAGATGAGGGGGGAGTAGAGGAGAAGCTCTTGGGAGGATCGCAGGTTGCGTGAGGGTAGGTAACGGGAGACCATGTCAGAGATGTATGGAGGGGACTGGTTGTGAATGGCTTTGTATGTCATGGTTAATGTTTTAAACCGGGATCTCTGGGAAGCAGGGAGCCAATGAAGGGCTTGGCAGAGGGGGGAGACAGGGGAGTAGCGGGGAGACAGATGGATTAGGCGGGCAGCGGAGTTCAAGATAGATTGGAGAGGTGCAAGGGAGGTATTGGGGAGGCCGGTGAGCAGGAGGTTGCAGTAATCGAGGCGGGAGATGATGAGAGCGTGAATAAGGGTTTTAGCGGTGTCGTGGTCAAGGAAAGTGCGAATCCTATAGATGTTTTTGAGCTGGAGTCGGCAGGAGGTGGCGAGGGCCTGGATGTGGGGCTTGAAGGAGAGGGAAGAGTCAAGGATAACCCCGAGGCACTTGGCATGGGGGACTGGAGAGAGAGAGCAGTCGTTGACGACGATGGATAGGTCAGGTAGTGAGGGGGAGCGTCTTGGGGGGAAGACTATGAACTCGGTTTTGTCCATGTTCAGCTTAAGGAAGCGAGCAGAGAAGAAGGATGAGATGGCGGACAGGCAGTGTGGAATTTTGGATAGAAGGGAGGTGATGTCAGGACCAGACAGGTAGATTTGGGTGTCGTCGGCGTAGAGGTGATATTGGAGGCCATGGGACTCAATGAGTTGCCCTAGACCGAGAGTGTAGATCGAGAACAGTAATGGTCCAAGAACTGAGCCCTGGGGACGCCGACAGATAGGGGGTAGGGCGAGGAGGATGTGTGGGAGTGGGTGACGCTGAAGGTGCGGTCTGTTAAGTATGAGGAGATCCAAGAGAGGGCAAGGTCCATGATGCCAAGGGATTCCAGGATCTGTAGTAGAAGGGAGTGGTCAACAGTGTCGAAGGCGGCTGACAGGTCGAGGAGGAGGAGAACAGAGTAGTGGCGCTTGCTTTTGGCAGTCAGTAGGTCATTTGTGACTTTGGTCAGGGCTGTTTCAGTGGAGTGGAGGGGTCGAAGCCAGATTGCAGGCGGTCAAAGAGGGAGCAGGAGGAGAGGTGAGAGGACAGCTCAGAGTGGACATGCTGTTCAAGTAGTTTAGAGGCGAAAGGGAGGAGAGATATAGGGTAGTACTTGGAGACAGTTGTGGGATCGAGGGAGGGTTTGAGGGGAAGGTGCCAGTGGTAAGTGATAGGTTGAAAAGATGAGTTAGGGCTGGGATGATAACGGAGGTGAGGTTAGGAATGAGGTGGGATGGGAGCGGGTCGTGGGCACTGGTGGTGAGGTGTGATTTTGACAGAAGGGAGGAGATCTGGTCTTCAGTTATAGGGGGGAAGCAGTTGATGGACGTAGAGGGCAGTATAGGTGAAAGCGGAGGCTGTGGGGACAGTGAATCAAAGCTGTCTCTGATTCTGTCAATCTTTTCTTTGAAGAAGGAGGCAAAGTCTTCTGCAGAGATAAGGGGAGAGGGAGGGGGAGCAGGCGGGCGGAATAAGGAATTGAAGGTTTTGAAAAGTTGTTTGGGATTGTGGGACAAGGAGGTTATTAGGGATAAGAAGAAGGTTTGTTTGGCGTTGGCAAGTGCAGTCTTGAAGGCGATGTGGGACTGTTTGAACAGTGCAAAATGCTCAGTGGAAGGTGATTTTTTCCATCTCCTCTCGGCGATCCTGGATGCCCGTCTCAGGTCTTTAGTGAGGGTGGTGTGCCAGGGTTGCCTATTAGTGCGTGGAGCGTGGTGTGTGAGGGGGGGCTGCTAGGTCGAGTGCCTTGGTTAATGTGGTGTTGTAGAGGGTGGTGGCAGTGTCTGTGTCACGTATAGATGTTATGTTGGCGAGAGGGAGAAGGGATTCTGAGAGTGAGTGTAGATCAATGTGTTTTAGGTTTCTGCGGGGATGATCAAGTTTGCAGAGAGGAGGTGATGTAGTAGGGGAGGAGAGGGCGGAGAAGGTCAGCAGATTGTGGTCAGACAGGGGGAGGGTTGAGTTTGTGAGATTACTAAGGGAGCAAAGACGGGTAAAGATGAGATCCAGCATGTGGCCATCTTTGTGGGTGGCAGAGGAGGACCATTGGGAGAGCCCGAAAGAGGAGGTCAGGGAAAGAAGTTGAGAGGCGGTTGGGTGGGCAGTGTCAATGGGGATATTGAAATCACCCATAATGATGGTGGGGATGTCAGTAGAGAGGAAATCAAGTAGCCAGGTGGTAAAGTGGTCGAGGAAGGTGGGGATGGATCCAGGGGGGCGGTAGATGACGGCTAGCTGGAGGTTACAGGGGGAGAAGATGCGGACAGAGTGGCCTTCGAAAGATGGGAGAGTAATAGAGGGGGGTAATGGAATAGGGGCGAAAGAGCAGGTGTCGGATAGGAGTATGCTGACACCTCCGCCATGTTTGTCAGAGGGGCGGGGTGTGTGGGAAAGATTGAATACGCCGTAGGATAGTGCAGCAGGGGAGGCCGTGTCGGAGGGGGTGAGCCAGGTCTCTGTGATGCCAAGGAATGAGAGTTTATTAGAAATAAAGAGTTCATGGAAGTCTGTGAGCTTATTACAGACTGAGCGGGCATTCCAGAGTGCGCCTGGCAGGGAGATTAGAGGAGCAGGGGCTGGGGGGATGGGTCTAAGGTTGGTCAGGTTGCGAGGGTGGGTGATGGTGGGGTTATGAGAGTTGGTGATGGGACGTGGGGGTGGGGTGTAGGAGACTGTGGGGATGTGGCGGGGGGGCCGGGATTAGGGGAAATGTTGCCAGCGAGTAGGAGCAGCAGGGAGAGGGTTAGCAGGTGGGAGCATGAGAGTTTACGTGGTGGCCGTGCCTGATTGGAGATGAAGGATTGAAAGTGCATGAATAGTTCAGAGGAGTGGGTGAGGTGCTTAGGTAGGATGGAGGGTGAGAGAAGTACTTTGTTGCTGGGTGGATGGATGAGCGGGGGTAGCGGGAAGTGGAGAAGGATGGGAGTGAGAGTGCAAAAGAGGGGATACATTGTGGATGGTGAGCAGGGGATGGGAGTAGCTTGGGTCAGATGCAGTGGGAAGGAGAGCTGTAGTGGTGGGTGAGAGGTCAGTAGTGATGAGTAGTCTGGGGTTTACATAGTTAATACATAATTGCAGTACAAGGGAACCAAATGCATATCTGTTTGTTTGTCTTGCATGACTTACCCGTTTCCAGCCCCGTTTAACTGCCCGGTGTAACTGCACTTCTACAGTTGGCACTTATGCAGGTGGCATGATTGCAAGACCCCGCATGATTGCACCCCTTTAGGTGGCTCTACATATATAGTGAGTTTCTACTTAGATCTAGGTCTATTACACTTGTTAATCAATCAATCAAAGAAACTCAGCACAGCAGAAGGTAATAAATGCAAGACAAATAAACAAGAGTTTCTGTCCATCCTGGGTCATAAACACTTTTAAACCAAAGATGACCTCTGAACATCCCACATCACACACAGTAAGATGATTTCAGTATATTACATTATTAAAAGACAAGTATATTGTTGATTGAAGTGATAGATTCATCTACCCCTCTTGTGAAGAGAGCCAGGCAGGAAAGATGAGTGAATTGAAGTGACAGATTCATATACCTGTATGAAGAGAGCCAGGCAGGAAAGATGAGTGAATTGAAGTGACAGATTCATATACCCGTATGAAGAGAGCCAGGCAGGAAAGATGAGTGAATTGAAGTGACAGATTCATATACCTGTATGAAGAGAGCCAGGCAGGAAAGATGAGTGAATTGAAGTGACAGATTCATATACCTGTATGAAGAGAGCCAGGCAGGAAAGATGAGTGAATTGAAGTGACAGATTCATATACCTGTATGAAGAGAGCCAGGCAGGAAAGATGAGTGAATTGAAGTGACAGATTCATATACCTGTATGAAGAGAGCCAGGCAGGAAAGATGAGTGAATTGAAGTGACAGATTCATATACCTGTATGAAGAGAGCCAGGCAGGAAAGATGAGTTTGAAAATAAAACTGCCATCAGAGCGAATCATAGAGATTTACCACTCCAGATCTGATTGGAACTCTCCAATCAGATCTGGAGGGACAGATCTGTGGGTACCCTCCCCCTTCTCAGCCCCCTCCAGCTCCAGAACACATTAGGGCCCCACCATTCTCTCCCATCCACCCCCCCGCCCCTCAGATCATATTTATCTGCCGGTGGGCCGCACCACCGTTGCACCCCCCGGTCATCCTCTCCAGCGCCCCCACTCCCTTCCTCCTCCAGCACCCCTGTGTCCTGTCCCCCCTCCCTCCAGCCCCTCCTGTGTCTGGCTTGCCTCCCTGTGTCCCCGCCATCCGCCCGCCCTCCTCCTTTTGTACCATATCTGCCGGCGGGCACATGTGCCCGCCGGTCAGACTGCAAGGCCCCCTCCTCCCCCGTTCATCACCCCCTTCCCCTGCTCACCACCCCATTCACCTTCCTAGCCCCCACCTTCCTAGCCCCCCACCTCTAGCCCCGCTCACCTATCCCCTCGGCCTGCTCTGCAGCTCAGGTGTGGCTCCTCCTCCTCATCGGTAGGTAAGTATGAATGAATGAATGAATAGATGGATGGGTGAATGGATTGATGTGTGCGTGCATGGATGTGTGCGTGCATGGATGTGTGCGTGCATGGATGTTTTTGCATGGATGTCTGTGCATGGATGTCTGTGTGCATGGATGTGTGTGCATGGATGTGTGCATGCATGGATGTCTGTGTGCATGGATGTCTGTGCATGGATGTGTGCGTGAATGGATGTGTGCGTGCATGGATGTCTGTGCATGGATGTCTGTGCATGGATGTCTGCGTGCATGGATGTCTGCGTGCGTGGATGTCTGCGTGCGTGGACGCGTGTGTGGGTGGATGGGTGCGTGCGTGGATATCTGCGCAAGTGGATATCTGCACATGTGGATGTGAGCACGCGTGGGTGTGAGCGTGCGTGGATGTGAACGTGCGTGGATGTGTGCATGGATGGATGTGTGCGTGCGTGGATGTGTGCGTGCGTCTATGTGTGCGTGTGTGGATGTGTGCGTGGATGGATGTGTGTGTGGATGGATGTGAGCGTGCATGGATGTGCGTGGATGTCAGTGTGCGTGGACTTGTGCATGTGTGGACACGTGCATGGATGTGTGCATGCTGTGAAGTGTGCGTGCGTGGATGTGTGTGTGTGTCGATATGTGCATGGATGTGTGCGTGCATGGATGGATGGATGTGTGCGTGGATGATGGGTGCATGCGTGGATGATGGGTGCCTGGGTGGGTGGATGGATGGGTGCAACAAGGGATCAAGTGTCCTCTTGTTGTAGTCTCTGGGATCATAGTCATGGTGCACTGTATTACAGATTATTGCCATACAATGCACCATAACGCTGACCGCAGAGGCTGTAGGAAGAGGACACTTGATCCCTTGCTGCAGTCCCTGGATTGAGCAGAGGCGATCGAGCGTCGTGAGACCTTCGTTGTGGACTACGTCGGAGGTGATCGAGCGTCGTGAGACCTTCGTTGTAGACTACGCCGGATCATTATAATAAAGATGGAGTCCGAATTTTGTTTGTGTTCTTTTTTCAAATAAAAAGATTTTTCTCTGTGTGGTGTATATTTTTCTTTTACTATTTACTAGAGATTCCTAATGGCTGGGTCTAACACTGGCCCGACATTATGAATCTCGGGCTTAGTGCCAGCTGCCAATAAAAAGCTGGCATTAACCCCTTTATTACCCAGTTTGCCACCGGCACCAGGGCAACTGGAAGAGCCTGGGTACAGCGCCAGAAAATGGCACTTCAATGAATGCGCCATTTTCTGGGGCGGCTGCGGGCTGCAATTCGCAGCATGGGGGGCCCAGAATGCTTGGGCCTCTCCATGCTGAGGATTCCAGCCCCCAGCTGCTTAGTTGTACCTGGCTGGGCCAAAATATGGTGGAGCCCCAAGTCATTTTTTTTTCTAGAATTAGTTCTAGAAATAAAAAAAATGGGCTTCGCTATATTTTTGGTTGACAGCCAGGTACAACGAGGCAGCTGGGGGGGCTGGAATCCTCAGCGTGGAGAGACCCGAACGTGGGCCCCCACGCTGAAAATTGCAGCCCACAGCCACCCCAGAAAATAGTGCATTCATTAGAGGCGCCATTTTCTGATACTGTATCCCATCTCTGCCAGTTGCCCTTGTGCTGGTGGCACGTGGGTTCTCCATATGACATGGTGTCCGCTAAAAATTTCAATGGAAAAAGTAGCTCCAATTGTTAGCGGAAACCATATCGCGTATGGAGATCCCCTCCCTGTGTGCCTGAACATTGGAGCTCCCCCACAAGTGACCCCTTTTTGGAAACTAGAACGCCAAGGAACATATCTAGATGCATAGTGAGCACTTTGAACCCCCAGGTGCTTCACAAATTGATCTGTAATAAGGACAAAGTACTTTATTTTCACAAATTTTCTTTTTTACTTTTTACTGATCAATTTGTGAAGCACCTGGGGGTTCAAAGTGCTCACTATGCATCTAGATAAGTTCCTTGGGGGGTCTAGTTTTCAAAATGGTGTTACTTGTGCGGGAGCTCCAATGTTTAGACAATAGGGGCTACCCATACGCGACATGGTGTCCACTAGCAATTGGAATTGTTAGCGAACACCATGTCGCGTATGGAGAGCCCCTGTGTGTCTAAACATTGGAGCTCCCCCACAAGTAACCCCATTTTGGAAACTAGACCCCCCAAGGAACATATCTAGATGCATAATGAGCACTTGGAACCTCCAGGTGCTTCACAAATTGATCCGTAAAAATGAAAAAGTATTTTTTTTCCACAAAATATTTATTTTTTCATTTTTCCGGAATAATTTGTGAAGCACCTGGGGGTTCAAAGTGCTCACTATGCATCTAGATAAGTTCCTTGGGGTTCTAGTTTCCAAAATGGTGTTACTTGTGCGGGAGCTCCAATGTTTAGACAATAGGGGCTACCCATACGCGACATGGTGTCCACTAGCAATTGGAATTGTTAGCGAACACCATGTCGCTTATGGAGAGCCCCTGTGTGTCTAAACATTGGAGCTCCCCCACAAGTAACCCCATTTTGGAAACTAGACCCCCAAGGAACATATCTAGATGCATAATGAGCACTTGGAACCTCCAGGTGCTTCACAAATTGATCCGTAAAAATGAAAAAGTATTTTTTTTCCACAAAATATTTATTTTTTCATTTTTCCGGAATAATTTGTGAAGCACCTGGGGGTTCAAAGTGCTCACTATGCATCTAGATAAGTTCCTTGGGGGGTCTAGTTTCCAAAATGGTGTTACTTGTGCGGGAGCTCCAATGTTTAGACAATAGGGGCTACCCATACGCGACATGGTGTCCACTAGCAATTGGAATTGTTAGCGAACACCATGTCGCGTATGGAGAGCCCCTGTGTGTCTAAACATTGGAGCTCCCCCACAAGTAACCCCATTTTGGAAACTAGACCCCCCAAGGAACATATCTAGATGCATAATGAGCACTTGGAACCTCCAGGTGCTTCACAAATTGATCCGTAAAAATGAAAAAGTATTTTTTTTCCACAAAATATTTATTTTTTCATTTTTCCGGAATAATTTGTGAAGCACCTGGGGGTTCAAAGTGCTCACTATGCATCTAGATAAGTTCCTTGGGGGGTCTAGTTTCCAAAATTGTGTTACTTGTGCGGGAGCTCCAATGTTTAGACAATAGGGGCTACCCATACGCGACATGGTGTCCACTAGCAATTGGAATTGTTAGCGAACACCATGTCGCGTATGGAGAGCCCCTGTGTGTCTAAACATTGGAGCTTCCCACAAGTAACCCCATTTTGGAAACTAGACCCCCCAAGGAACATATATAGATGCATAGTGAGCACGTGGAACCTCCAGGTGCTTCACAAATTGATCCGTAAAAATGAAAAAGTATTTTTTTCCACAAAATATTTATTTTTTCATTTTTCCAGAATTATTTGTGAAGCACCTGGGGGTTCAAAGTGTTCACCACCCATCTATATAAGTTCCTTATGGGGTCTAGTTTCCAAAATGGGGTCACTTGTGGGGGAGCTCCAATGTTTAGGCACACATGGGCTCTCCAAAAGCGACATGGTGTCCGCTATCAATTTGAGCTACTTTTCCATTCAAATTGTTGGCGGACACCATGGCGCGTTTGGAGAACACCTGTGTGTCTAAACATTAGAGGTCCTGCACAATTGACCCCATTTTGGAAACTATCCCTTCCAAGGAACATATATAGATGCATAGTGAGCACTTGGAACTTCCAGGTGCTTCACAAATTGATCCATAATAATGAAAAAGTACTTTTTGTCCACAAAAATTTTGATTTTTCATTTTTACAGATTAATTTGTGAAGCACTTGGGGGTTCAAAATGCTCACCACCCATCTAGATACGTTCCCTGGGGGGGTCTAGTTTCCAAAATGGGGTCACTTGTGGGGGTGCTCCAATGTTTAGGCACACAGGGGCTCTCCATACATGACAAGGTGTCTGCTAACAATTCCAATTGCTAGTGGACACCATGTCGCGTATGGGGAGCCCCTATTGTCTAAACATTGGAGCTCCCCACAAGTGACCCCATTTTGGAAACTAGACCCCCCAAGGAACATATATAGATGCATAGTGAGCACGTGGAACCTCCAGGTGCTTCACAAATTGATCCGTAAAAATGAAAAAGTATTTTTTTCCACAAAATATTTATTTTTTCATTTTTCCGGAATTATTTGTGAAGCACCTGGGGGTTCAAAGTGTTCACCACCCATCTATATAAGTTCCTTATGGGGTCTAGTTTCCAAAATGGGGTCACTTGTGGGGGAGCTCCAATGTTTAGGCACACATGGGCTCTCCAAAAGCGACATGGTGTCCGCTATCAATTTGAGCTACTTTTCCATTCAAATTGTTGGCGGACACCATGGCGCGTTTGGAGAAAACCTGTGTGTCTAAACATTAGAGCTCCTGCACAATTGACCCCATTTTGGAAACAATCCCTTCCAAGGAACATATATAGATGCATAGTGAGCACTTGGAACTTCCAGGTGCTTCACAAATTGATCCATAATAATGAAAAAGTACTTTTTGTCCACAAAAATTTTGATTTTTCATTTTTACAGATTAATTTGTGAAGCACTTGGGGTTCAAAATGCTCACCACCCATCTAGATACGTTCCCTGGGGGGGGTCTAGTTTCCAAAATGGGGTCACTTGTGGGGGTGCTCCAATGTTTAGGCACACAGGGGCTCTCCATACATGACACGGTGTCTGCTAACAATTCCAATTGCTAGTGGACACCATGTCGCGTATGGGGAGCCCCTATTGTCTAAACATTGGAGCTCCCCCACAAGTGACCCATTTTGGAAACTAGACCCCCCAAGGAACATATCTAGATGCATAGTGAGCACTTTGGACCCCAGATGCTTCACAAATTGATCAGTAAAAAGTAAAAAAAATTAGTGAAAAAAAAAAGTACTTTTTCCTTTTTACAGATCAATTTTTGAAGCTCCTAGGGGTTCAAAATGCTCATCACCTATCTAGATAAGTTCCCTGGGGGTCTAGTTTCCAAAATGGGGTCACTTGTGGGGGAGCTCCAATGTTTAGGCACACAGGGGCTCTCCAAACACGACATGGTGTCCGCTAAAAATTTGAGCTAATTTTCCATTCAAATTGTTAGCGGACACCATGTTGCATTTGGAGAGCCCCTGTGTGCCTAAACATTGGAGCTCCCCCACAAGTGACCCATTTTGGAAGCTAGACCCCCAAGGAATTTATCTAGATGGGTGGTGAGCACTTTGAACCCCCAGATGTTTCACAAATTGATCCATAATAATGAAAAAGTACTTTTTTTTCCACAAAAATTTTCTTTTAGCCTAACGTTTTTCATTTTTCCATGGGCAAAAGGATAAAATGCATCCTGAAATTTGTTGGGCAATTTCTCCTGAGTACACCAATACCTCATATGTGGTCATAAACCACTGTTTGGGCACACAGCAGGGCTCAGAAGTGAAGGAGCGCCATTTCACTTTTTGAATGGAAAATTAGCTCCAAAAGTCAAATTGTGCTCCTTCCCTTCTGAGCTCTGCCTTTTCTATTCCAGCCAGGTACAGCAGGCCGGTACGCACTGCCCCCAACCCCCAGCTGTCTATTTGTACCTGACTGGAAAAAAAAATATAGGGAAGCCCTTTTATTTAATTATTTAATTATTTCATTAATTTCATGCTACAATCTGTGGTAGGCAGGCTGCAGCTGTCTGCTGTGCCCTAGCTGACAAAGAAAGACAGGGGTACCCTACAGTTTTTTTTTATTATTAATATTTTAAAGCTTAATGCTGGCTAAAACACCCTTTAGTGCAACATGAATGGCACTAAAGAGTGCAAGCTTACAAAATATGGTGGTGAACATTAAATAGCTGTTAACATCTATCTGTAAATCTATCTATTTTCTCCATCTACTAGTGTATCTCAATGAATTACAATATAATCAAAGAGTTAATTAATTTCAGTAATTCGATGCAAAAATTGAAATGCAAATATTATATAGAGTTATTACAATCAGAGTGATCCATTTCAAGTGTTTATTTCTATAAATGTTGAAGATTATGGCTACCAGTCAATGAAAACCCAAAGGTCATTACTTCAGAAAATTAAAGTAGGGAGGATAAAGGGTTACAAATTGTGCTGCCATATTCCAAGAGACATCAAGGAGTGAATATAATATTGATTTACTAATTAGCAGGTTTCAGGGCTCCCAGAAATGCCCTGAATGGGCGAATCTACTCGCTAGGACTCGTTACTCTGCGAGTAGTAAGGGACTCGCAGGACTCGGTATTCTGCGAGTTTCCCAGAGATTCTGACAAAACTAGGATTGCCATTGACTTGCATTGGACTCGTTACTGTGCAAGTAATCGCAGGGAAACTCGCACAGTAAGGAGTCCGGCTGTCTGCTCTGTGTGCAGGCTGCCGCAGCTCCAGGGTCCTAGAGCCCGCCTGCTCTCCCTGTGCACAGAGATGATGTAGTAGAGCTGAGATTGTTCTCAGTCTGCTCATTCCCTGTGCATAGACATCTATATCTATGCACAGGGGATGTAGCAGAGAGGACATCGCGTTTTGGACTACGTCGGACGGAAGAGGATTTTTTTAATTAAAGATAGAGTCCCTAATGGCTTTTTTTTTTTATTTCTAATAAACATTTTTCTCTGTTTTGTGTTTTTTTTAACCCTTTATTGGAGATTCTTAGTGGCCGGGTCAAACCTGGCCTGACATTAAGAATCCCGGGCTTAATACCAGCTTGTATAACAAAGGTGGTATTAACCCCTTTATTACACAGCGTGCCACCGCCACCAGGGCCGCTGGAAGAGCGGGGTTCAGCGCCAGAGGATGGCGCTTCAATGAACGCGCCATCCTCTGGGGCGGCTGCGGGCTGCAATTTGCAGCGGGGGGTGCCCAGAAAGCTTGGGCCTCCCTGCGCTGCGGATTCCAGCCCCCAGCTGCTTAGCTGTACCTGGCTAGACATAGAAATTGCGCGGAGCCCCACGCAATTTTTTTTTATTATTTCATGAAATAATAAAAAAAAAGGGCTCCCATATATTCTTGTGTCTGGCCAGGTACAAATAGGCACCTGGGGGTTGGGGGCAGCCCGTCGCTGCCTGCTGGATCCGGCTGGTTCCAGAAATACGGCGAAGCCCACGTCAAATTTTTTTCTGACAAATCCATAAAACAATGTAAATAAAAGGGACTGCATCTTTATTAACCCCTGGACCATGGGCGAGGGGTTAATAAAGATGCAGTCCCTTTTTTAGGATTGTTTTATTGATTTTTCAGAAAAAAAATTACGTGGGTTTCGCCGTATTTCTGGAACCAGCCAGATCCAGCAGGCAGCGACGGGCTGCCCCCAACCCCCAGGTGCCTATTTGTACCTGGCTGGACAGAAGAATATAGGCGAGCCCTCTTTTTATATTATTTCATGAATTTCATGAAATAATAAAAAAAAAATGCGTGCGGCTCCGCGCAATTTCTATGTCTAGCCAGGTACAGCTACGCAGCTGGGGGCTGGAATCCGCAGCGCAGGGAGGCACCCCCCGCTGCAAATTGCAGCCCGCAGCCGCCCCAGAAGATGGCGCGTTCATTGAAGCGCCATCCTCTGGCGCTGAACCCCACTTTTCCAGCGGCCCTGGTGGCGGTGGCATGCTGGGTAATAAAGGGGTTAATACCAGCTTTGTTATACAAGCTGGTATTAAGCCCGAGATTCTTAATGTCAGACCAGGTTTGACTCGGCCACTAAGAATCTCCAATAAAGGGTTAAAAAAAACACAACACAGAGAAAATTTTTTTATTAGAAATAAAAAAAAAAGCCATTAGGGACTCCATCTTTAATTAAAAAAATCCTCTTCCGTCCGACGTAGTAAATAACACGATGTCCTCTCTGCTACATCCCCTGTGCATAGATATAGAATGAGCAGACTGAGAACAATCTCAGCTCTGCTACATCAGGCAGCAGGCGGGCTCTAGGACCCTGGAGCTGCCGCAGCCTGCAGCCTGACACAGAGCAGACAGCTGAACTCCTTACTGTGCGAGTTTCCCTGCGATTACTTGCACAGTAACGAGTCCAATGCAAGTCAATGGCAATCCTAGTTTTGTCAGAGTCTCTGACAAAACTAGAATTGCCATTGATTTGCTTTGGACTCGTTACTGTGTGAGTAAACGCTGGGAAACTCGCAGAGTAACGAGTCCTAGCAGATAGAGCCTGAAGCTTCCGAGACACATCTGCGATTTGTAAATCGCACATTACTCGCTATTACTCGCTTCCCCATTCATTAACATTGGACTCGCTAGACTCGCAACGAGTAGCGAGTCCGGGCTCGGACTCACTAGAGTCAAGCGATTCCGAGTAATCACTAGCCCTGAAACAAGGCAATATTACATTGATTTTTAATGATATTCTAATTCATTGACATGCCCTAGTATCTATAAATCTATCTCTACTTTACATCTATGTATCCACCCACTTGAACAACTGACAAGTTGAGTAATCCTAAAAATCCTTAATAAATTTAAAATATTGAAAAAAGTTAGGAAGCCGTAGCCACCCCAGGAGTTGCGCCTCCAATAGATGTGGCGCTCCTGGAGCTTTGCCCCGATGCATCGGCAAACAAGGTAGTGGTATTTGGAGTTCATGTCAGCTGGCAGCAAGGACAGAAGCTTGTAATGTTGAGGAGTCAATCAGATAGCCAATAAAACTAACCAAGTCAGTAAGGACACAAATAACCGAACCAATCAATATTTTATTTGAAAAATAGCCCTGAAACATTACTTTTATTTTTTTATTAAAATCCATTTGTTGAAAGTTTCCCATTCCACCCAACTCCTCCAAAAAAATATGTAAAATGTAAAATATATGTAAAACATAATTAGAAACCCCCACAAAAAATGAAATCCAAACAATGCTGAAATAGTGACTGCAAGGCACTGCACAGCTCCCGGTAGTGTGACAAGATATGACTTTCCCGAAGTTGTCTAAGGTGACACAGCGGGTATCATGCAGCACGTGTCCCTCAAGAGGGAGTGCTCTGTCAAAATATTTGATTAATTAATAAAGATTATAGATTTTTATTGTATCTTGTATTTTGAACCATTCCTAGAAAAAGAGGCTGGTGTTTTTTCCCCCTTTTTTTGTTAAATATATGTCCTTTGAGGAGTGAAAAACGTTATATAAGGGACTTATTTTAGATTGACATCCTTGATTGTCTGAAACAGATGTGCTCTGTTTGTAGGCACAAAATTAAGACCCTTTTTCAACAAGTTACTCTGTTCAGATGAAATAATGCATGCAGAAAGGTTTAATACATTACATTCAAAAGAAGAACCAGAAATCACATTATCAGTATTGTCAACAACATTCAGTGGTGGCAAAACGTTCTCCGTTTCACTCTCTTGGGGTATCGTTGTTCTCCTTCTCTTGCCCCTTCCCCTCTTTCCCCATTTTTTTGGGGGAAAGAATGAAACATTTGACCCCCTATTCACGGGGGACACAGGAGATGTGGTCAAAGATTTATGAGTGAGGAGTTTTCCCCCAGGGAGTTTACACTAGTGTCAATATGAGACGAGGAGAAACTTACTGTTCGCTGGGATTCAGGTGTATTTTTGAGGATTGGTTTCGGCTTTTGTGGCTTATTTAGTCTCCAATTATAAACCTAATTGGTCTCATAGTCTTTACAATCCCTCATAAATTTATTTTTCTTGGTTCCAGTAAGAATGTCCTCCAATTAATTCACTTTCCTTTGCAAATTGGTATTGAGAATAGTGAAATCTGCATGTGACTCAAAGTCTTAAAAGTAACATTCAACTCCTCAATAGAGTGTTCTAATGTTGACAAACGGCATGATTCCTCCTTCATGATTAATTTCATCAACTTAATGGAACAGGAGGAAAGAATCTCATACCATTGCTTCATGAAATCCTCACCATAGTTTGTTAGTTGGTCATTTTTTATGGCGCAAACCTCAAGGGATCATATTATGACCAATGTATTTGTCAAGGGTTAAATGGTCCAATGAAAACTTAAAGGGGAACTCCAGTGAAAGAAAATGTTTTAGTACAGTCCCTGTCCTCCTACATGATGAAGCAGAGCTGTACACAACAGTTCTAGGATCTATTTATTGCTTATAATTCAATAAAATCATACCTGCTCCTTTGCTCTAGCCCCCACCTCAGGGAACTGAGCCTGTCATCTTCATCTAGAAGCAAAGAGGAGGTGTGTCAGGGGCGTGGATGCTGTGAGCTGCAAGATCAGCCTACACTCACACCCCCTCACATTTCTGTATGGGGAGAGGGCATGACAGGGGGCATGACCGCCGACCCCATGTTAACACACATACAAGCCCTGATATACCATTCTATGTGACAGGGGATCCAGGCTTCAAATAGCAATCATGTCTCCAAGCAGATAGATATGCATGCTGTGATCCTCTGCTGTATGATGATGCATAAAGTGTACTGTGAGGATACGAGTAGAGGAAAATCATTACATTCGATTCAGCTCTGCATGGTCTCCCCTCCCCCATAGGAACATGGTAGATTCCTGTCCCTGCATCTTTCAATGGATCATCATCATCATCATCACTCCTCAGTGTCACAGGAAGGCATCCAAAGTCTGCAGCATCTGTTAAGACATGGTATAAATCCCAAAGTTTCATTATTCCTTAATCTCTTCCTCATACTGTGCACCAAACACATATGGGCTTAAAATATCTTTGCATTATTTATCTCATGTCTATTTATCTATCATCTATAAATCTGTCTATAGCGGCCGTCACACGCTACGATATCTTGAAAGATATCGCTTGAACGCGCCAGATTAAACATCGCTTGAACGATGTCTGTGCGTGTGACGGCAAGATACGACGAACGAGAAATTATAAAATCGCAAAATCGAGATCTGAGCTCCGGAGCTCAGATCTTGCGATGAACGATTAAACAATCTGCTTCATCGTGGTGTATAACACCACGATGAACGATCTCCCAGCGGCAGAGCCTATGCTGGGAGATGGTAACTATGGTACACGTCGGGTAACTAAGCGATGCGCGGCGCCTAGTAGCCCGATGTGTACCATAGTTACCAGTGATCTCGCTGCTCCACATCGCTGGTGAGTCTGTCTGTGTGACAGCTCACCAGCGATGTGAACGATATTGTTAGCGATCGCGCGTGCATGTGATCGCTAACAATATCGCTCACGATGTCGACATGTGTGACGGCCGCTAAACATATATGTTATGTATTCATCCATCCATAAATGAGTCAATGAGTCTGTCTATCTGTCTGTCTGTCTTGTTATATTAGTAAAAAGAGCAGCATGGCTTCTGCAGTGGGTGCAAATCAATCCAAGCAATACTTCTGTTTGCTATTCATACGATACCAAAAAGGATTGCAGCACTCCAGATCAAGTGTCCAAAATCTGCCTTTATTAGGTCATCAGGTGCAGTGTGCAACGTTTCAGGCCCAGTCACCCTTCTTCTAGTAACTAGTCATAGCTAGGCTAGTCCTTATATACATCATTTGCATAATCAATCAGATTCTCATTATCTTATATCCTTGTTAGGCGGCCGTCACACGCTTCAATATAATGCACGATATCGTTTAAGCGATCTGCTTTTTGATCGCTTAAGCGATATCGTTTGTGCATCGCTGCGTGCGATCAAGCGATTTTACAATGTAAAATCGCTTGATCGTGACATCGCAGATATGGGAGCCGGAGCTCATATCAAGCGATCATCGCTTGTTCAATCTGCTTCATCGTGGTGTCACACAGCCTATGCTGGGAGATGGTATCTATGGTAAACGTCGGGTTACTAAGCGCCGCGCGACGCCTAGTAACCCGATGTGTACCATAGTTAGCAGCGATCTCGCTGGTCCACATCGCTGGTGAGTCTGTCTGTGTGACAGCTCACCAGCAATGTGAACGATATTGTTAGCGATCGCGCGTGCACGTGATCGCTTGCAATATCGCTCACGATGTCGAGACGTGTGACGGCCGCCTATGGCGGCCATCACACACTACGATATATGTAAAGAAATAGCTGAAATGTGCCTGATTTGACATCGCTCCTACGACTTCGTTGCGTGTGACAGCATGATGTGACTACCGATAAGTGGTCAGATCGTTACTCACAGATATGGGAAACGGACGCAATATCAGACGATGTCGATCATCCAATCTGCTGCATTGTTCTGTGTGACACCGCAATAACTGATCTCCTGACCGATTTCTCCTATTCATATCATTGACAAGCATCGTTTGTTGGTTGTGTGAATGATCCCTGCACGTAACATCGTTTCTGCGTCCTGAACGTTATCTATACACTAGTAAAAAGGCCCGATGCGATTGCATCGGGAGTGCGGTGAAATGAGTTGTGTGCATCCTTAGATGTGCTAACAGGAACAGTAAACATGTATGACATGCTTTGCGCTTGTGAAAAAAGCATAGTTTTTATTAACATTTGTAAAATAAGGACAAAGTATCATGCTATAAGGTAATAGTGACAGAAAAATAATCTACATAAGTTTATTGAGTATATACAGGTAGCTCTGTGGGTAGCACAGTATACAGTCAGCTGCGTGGGTAGCAGAGTACACAGCCGGCTGCGTGGGTAACAAAGTATATACAGGGGGCTCTGTGGGTGGCAGAGTATACAGACGGCTCTGTGGGTAGCAGAGTATACAGGTGGCTGCGTGTGTAGGAGAGTATATACAGGCAGCTCTGTGTGTAGGTGAGTATACAGCGGGATGCGTGGGTACCAGAGTCTATCCAGGCGGCTCCGTGGGTAGCAGAGTATACAGGCAGCTGCGTGGGTATCAGAGTCTATAGGGAGGGCTCCGTGGGTAGCAGAGTATATACAGGCAGCTCTGTGGGTAACACAGTATACAGGCGGCTGCGTGGGTAGCAGAGTATATACAGGTGTCTCTGTGGGTCGCAGAGTATACAGGCAGCTGCGTTGGTAGCAGAGTATATATAGGTAGCTCTGTGGGTAGCAGAGTATACAGTCAGCTGCGTGGGTAGCAGAGTATACAGGCAGCTGCGTGGGTAGCAGAGTATATACAGGTAATTCTGTGGGTAGCAGAGTAAAGAGCCAGCTGTGTGGGTAGCAGAGTATATACAGGCAGCTCTGTGTGTAGCAGAGTATACAGCCGGCTGCGTGGGTAGCAGAGTATATACAGGTGTCTCTGTGGGTCACAGAGTATACAGGTAGCTGCGTGGGTACCAGAGTATATACAGGTAGCTCTGTGGGTAGCAGAGTATACAGTCAGCTGCGTGGGTAGCAGAGTATATACAGGTAGTTCTGTGGGTAACAGCTTTGTGGGCGTGATGGTGACCTTAATGGGCGTCCTGGTGGGTGGAGAGGTGACGTGACGTAATGCTGTCATCACCGACTTCTTTTGTGAGAGCTGCGTACTTTCAGAGTGGAGGAAATAGGGGTGTGTCCTTGCCGTGAGGTAAATTCCGTGAATGCGCATGCGCGGTGACGGATGGTTACTGCGCTCGTGCGGCTGTGAATGGCGTCGCAACTGTGGCTGGCGTGACTGCGGCTTATGGTGGCGCGCGGGGGCGCCATCGCTCGTGGGGCTGTGAATGGTGACGTAACCGTTGGGGACGTGACTGCGGCTCGTTGTGGCGTGTAAATGCGCCACCGCTCGCGGGTCTGTATCTGTGAATAGCGGCTCGTGAAGGTGCTGCGCACCATAGCTCGCGATGGTGCCGCGGTGCATGCCGGAATAGCAGCACAACATTGGTGATTATGTATATAGATAGATACCTACAGCAGTACCGGTGTGCAGCGGTGTCAGTGTGCAGCGATGCCGAAATCCAGGAGGGGGCCAGGGGACAGCGGGCAGGTGCGGGCAGGAGGGGGCGGGGAAGAGCGGTCGGGTGCGGGCAGGAGAAGGCTAGGGAACTAAGGCCGGGTGCGGGCAGGAGGGGGCTGGTGAAGAGCGGCCAGGTGCGGGCAGGAGAAGGCTAGGGAACAGCGACCGGGTGCGGGCAGGAGGGGGGCCCCTCCTGCCTGCTCCCAACCGCTGTTCCCCGGCCCCATCCAGCCTGCAGCAGAGTGCTTAGCGGAGTATACGGGGCTCATTGATTGGCAGAGTATATGGGGGTTGAGTGCTTAGCAGACTTTACGGCACCTCATTGGTTAGCAGAGTATACGGGGGCTCAGTGGTTAGCACAGTATACGCTGGCTCAGTGGTTAGCACTGTATACGGTGGCTCAGTGGTTAACACTGTCTATGGAGGCTCAGTGGTCAGCGCAGGATGGGGTCAGAGTGGTCAGCGCAGGATGGAGGCAGAGTGGTCAGCGCAGGAAGGGGGCAGAGTGGTCAGCGCAGGATGGGGCAGAGTGGTCAGCGCAGGATGGGGCAGAGTGGTCAGCGCAAGATGGGGGCAGAGTGGTCAGCACAGGATGGTGGCAGAGTGGTCAGCGCAGGATGGAGGCAGAGTGGTCAGCGCAGGGTGGAGTGGTAAGCAGAGGATGGAGGATCAGTGATCATCGCAGGATGTAGGCAGAGTGGTCAGCGCAGGATGGAGGCAAAGTGATCAGTGCAGGATGGAGGCAGAGTGGTCAGCGCAGGATGGAGGCAGAGTGGTCAGCGCAGGATGGAGGCAGAGTGATCAGTGCAGGATGGAGGCAGAGTGGTCAGCGCAGGATGGGGGCAGAGTGGTCAGCGCATGATGGAGGTAGAGTGGTCAGCGCAGGATGGAGGCTCAGTGGTCAGCGCAGGATGGAGGCTCAGTGGTCAGCGCAGGATGGAGGTTGAGTGGTCCGCGTAGGATGGAGGCTCAGTGGTCAGCGCAGGATGGAGGCTCGGTGGTCAGCGCAGGATAGAGGCTGGGTGGTCAGCGCAGGATGGGGGCAGAGTGGCCAGCGCAGGATGGGGTCAGAGTGGTCAGCGCAGGATGGGGGCAGAGTGGTCAGCACAGGATGGAGTGGTAAGCAGAGGATGGAGGATCAGTGATCATCGCAGGATGGAGGCTCAGTGGTCAGCGCAGGATGGAGGATCAGTGATCAGCGCAGGATGGAGGCAGAGTGTTCAGCGCAGGATGGAGGCAGAGTGGTCAGCGCAGGATGGAGGCAGAGTGGTTAGGGCAGGATGGAGGCAGAGTGGTCAGCGCAGGATGGAGGCAGAGTGGTTAGGGCAGGATGGAGGCAGAGTGGTCATCGCGGATGGAGGCAGAGTGGTCAGCGCAGGATGCAGGCAGAGTGGTCAGCGCAGGATGGAGGCTCGGTGGTCAGCGCAGGATGGAGGCTCGGTGGTCAGCACAGGATGGAGGCTCGGTGGTCAGTGGTGAGCGCGAGGATGGAGGCTCGGTGGTCAGCGCAGGATGGAAGCTCAGTGGTGAGCGCAGGATGGAGGCTCAGTGGTCAGCGCAGGATGGAGGCTCAGTGGTCAGCGCAGGATGGAGGCTCAGTGGTCAGCGCAGGATAGAGGCAGAGTGGTCAGCGCAGGATGGAGGCAGAGTGGTCAGCGCAGGATGGAGGGTCAGTGGTCAGCGCAGGATGGAGGCTCAGTGGTCAGCGCAGGATGGAGGCTCAGTGGTATGCAAAGGATGGAGGCTCAGTGGTCAGCGCAGGATGGAGGCTCAGTGGTCAGCGCAGGATGGAGGGCCAGTGGTCAGCTCAGGATGGAGGCTCAGTTTTCAGCGCAGGATGGAGGCACAGTGGTCAGCGCAGGATGGAGGCTCGGTGGTCAGCGCAGGATGGAGGCTCGGTGGTCAGTGCAGGATGGAGGCTCGGTGGTCAGCACAGGATGGAGGCTCATTGGTCAGCGCAGGATGGAGGCTCGGTGGTCATCGCAGGATGGAGGCTCGGTGGTCAGCGCAGGATTTAGGCTCGGTGGTCAGCGCAGGATGGAGGCTCAGTGATCAGCGCAGGATGGAGGCTCAGTGGTCAGCGCAGGATGGAGGCTCAGTGGTCAGCGCAGCATAGAGGCAGAGTGGTCAGCGAAGGATGGAGGCAGAGTGGTCAGCGCAGGATGGAGGGCCAGTGGTCAGCACAGGATGGAGGCTCAGTGGTCAGCGCAGGATGGAGGCTCAGTGGTCAGCGCAGGATGGAGGCTCAGTGGTCAGCACAGGATGGAGGTTCAGTGGTCAGCGCAGGATGGAGGCTCAGTGGTCAGCGCAGGATGGAGGCTCAGTGGTCAGCGCAGCATAGAGGCAGAGTGGTCAGCGCAGGATGGAGGGCCAGTGGTCAGCGCAGGATGGAGGCTCAGTGGTCAGTGCAGGATGGAGGCTCAGTGGTCAGCGCAGGATGGAGGCTCAGTGGTCAGCGCAGGATGGAGGCTCAGTGGTCAGCGCAGGTTGGAGGCTCAGTGGTCAGCGCAGGATGGAGGCCCAGTGGTCAGCGCAGGATGGAGGCTCAGTGGTAAGCGCAGGATGGAGGGCCAGTGGTCAGCGCAGGATGGAGGCTCAGTGGTCAGCGCAGGATGGAGGCTCAGTGGTCAGTGCAGGATGGAGGCTCAGTGGTCAGCGCAGGATGTAGGGCCAGTGGTCAGCGCAGGATGGAGGGCCAGTGGGTGGTGAGCGCAGGATGGAGGGTCAGTGGGTGGTGAGCGCAGGACGGAGGGCCAGTGGGTGGTCAGCGCAGGATGGAGGGCCTGTGGGTGGTAAGCACAAAATGAAGGGACAGTGGGTGGTCAGCGCTGGATGGAGGGCCAGTGGGTGGTCATCGCAAGACGGAGGGCCAGTGGGTGGTCAGCGCAGGACGGAGGGCCAGTGGGTGTTCAGCGCAGAACGGAGGGCCAGTGGGTGGTCAGCGCAGGATGGAGGGCCAGTGGTTAGCACAGGATGGTTCCCCTGCTTCCATCCGGTCTCAGACGCTGCCGGTGTACAAACCGCTGCAAGTAATGAGCGGTCATGTGATAGGCGGGCTGAAGATCCTGTCACATGACCGCTCATTAGCAGGTGCGGGTGAGACGGAGCGGCCGGTGAGAGGGGGACGGGTAAGGGTAATGGAGGGGTGGGGGGGTTGCAATGGAGCGGTGGGGGGGGGCGCAATGGAGGGGGGGCGTAATGGAGTGGTGGGGGGCTGCAATGGAGGGGGGGCACACAATAGAGCGGTGGGGGTGCAATGGAGCGGTAGGGTTGGGGTGGTGCGCATTGGAGCGGGGGGAAGGGCAATGGAGCAAGGAGAGGGCGATGGAGCGAGGAGGGGAGGGAATGAAGCATTGAAGCATGGGGTGGTGGTGGGATACCGGAGTCCCAGCGGCGACATGTAATATCCAAGATGGAGCCGAAATCTCGCGAGATTTTGGTCGCCATCTTTGAAAGTACATGTCACCTCAAGGACACCGCTACTGCAGCTGCATGGCGTCACCGAGGCCCCCTCGGTGATAGAGCAGCGAGGGGCAGCGGAGACCTCGCGGAGGCCGCGAGGCGGCACGCGATGACGCTGTTGCGTCATCGCTCGCGGCGGAGCGGACGGGTGGGCAGCGGAGCGGGCAGTGGTTGGGGTGTGGGGGTTAGTGTTGTGGGGCGGCTTTTTTTTTGCGCTTCCGGCCAGTGTCAGTGGATCGCGATGGTGCATGCGCGCGATCGCTCGCATCGCGTGATAGCGGCACAGTGGCCGGAAGTACAAAACTGGTGATTATGTATATAGACTAGTAAAAAGGCCCGATGCAATTGCATCGGGAGCGCGGTGAAATGAATTGTGTGTATACAGGCGGGTGTGTGGGTGGCAGAGTATACAGCGGGATCTGTGGGTAGCAGAGTATACAGGCGGGTCTGTGGGTAGCAGAGTATACAGATGGTTCTGAGGGTAGCAGATTATACAGGCGGCTCTGTGGGTAGCAAAGTATACAGGCGGCTCTGTGGGTAGCAGAGTATAGAGAAGGCTCTGTGGGTAGCAGATTGTACAGGTGGCTCTGTGGGTAGCAGAGTATACAGGCGGCTCTGTGGGTAGCAGAGTATACAGACGGCTCAGAGGGTAGCAGATTATACAGGCGGCTCTGTGGGTAGCAAAGTATACAGGCGGCTCTGTGGGTAGCAGAGTATAGAGAAGGCTCTGTGTGTAGCAGATTGTACAGGGGGCTCTGTGGGTAGCAAAGTATACAGGCGGCTCTGTGGGTAGCAAATTGTACAGGGGGCTCTGTGGGTAGCAGAGTATACAGACGGCTCTGAGGGTAGCAGATTATACAGGCGGCTCTGTGGGTAGCAAAGTATACAGGCGGCTCTGTGGGTAGCAGAGTATAGAGAAGGCTCTGTGGGTAGCAGATTGTACAGGCGGCTCTGTGGGTAGCAGAGTATACAGGCGGTTCTGTGGGTAGCAGAGTATACAGGCGGGTCTGTGGGTAGCAGAGTATAGAGGCAGCTCTGTAGGTAGCAGAGTATGCAGGCGGCTCTGTGGGTAGCAGAGTATAGAGGCGGCTGTGTGGGTAGCAGAGTATACAGGCGGCTCTGTGGGTATCAGAGTATAGAGGTGGCTCTGTGGATAGCAGAGTATGATGTGGCGGGAGGCTAGAGGGGTGAGGATTGCAGAGGCTGGAGGTGTGAGGATAGCAGAGGCTGGAGGGGTGAGGAGAGGTGAGGCTGGAGGGGTGAGGAGAGGTGAGACAGGAGGGATGAGGAGAGGTGGGGCTGGAGGGGTGAGGAGAGGTGAGGCAGGAGGGGTGAGGGGAGGTGTGGCTGGAGGGGTGAGGAGAGGTGGGGGTGGAGGGGTGAAGAGAGGTGAGGGTGGAGGGGTGAGTAGAGGTCCGGCTGGAGGGGTGAGGAGAGATCTGGCTGGAGGGGTGAGGAGAGGTCCGGCTGGAGGGGTGAGGAGAGGTGAGGCTGGAGGGGTGAGGAGAGGTGAGGCTGAAGGGGTGAAGAGAGGTGAGCCTGGAGGGGTGAAGAGAGGTGAGGGTGGAGGGTGAGGAGAAGTGAGGAGAGGTGAGGGTGGAGGGGTAAGGGGAGGTGAGGGTGGAGGAGAGGTGAGGGTGGAGGGGTGAGGAGAGGTGTGGCTGGATGGGTGAGGAGAGGTTCGGCTGGAGGGTTGAGGAGAGGTGTGGATGGAGGGGAGAGGAGATCTCCGGCTAGAGGGGTGAGGAGAGCTCTGGCTAGAGGGGTGAGGAGAGCTCTGGCTGGAGGGGTAAGGAAAGGTCCGGCTGGAGGGGTGAGGAAAGGTCCGGCTGGAGGGGTGAGGAGAGCAGAGGCTGAAGGGGTGAAGGGAGGTGGGGGTGGAGGGATGAAGAGAGGTGAGGATGGAGGGGTGAGGAGAGGTGCGGCTGGAGGGGTGAGGAGAGCTCCGGCTAGAGGGGTGAGGAGAGCTCCGGCTGGAGGGGTGAGGAGAGCTTTGGCTGGAGGGGTGAGGAGAGCTCCTGCTGGAGGGGTGAGGAGAGGTCTGGCTGGAGGGGTGAGGAGAGGTCCGGCTGGAGGGGTGAGAAGAGCAGAGGCTGAAGAGGTGAAGGGAGGTGGGGGTGGAGGGGTGAAGAGAGGTGAGGATGGAGGGGTGAGGAGAGGTGCGGCTGGAGGGGTGAGGAGAGCTCCGGCTAGAGGGGTGAGGAGAGCTCCGGCTGGAGGGGTGAGGAGAGCTCTGGCTGGAGGAGTGAGGAGAGGTCCGGCTGGAGGGGTGAGGAAAGGTCCGGCTGAAGGGGTGAGGAGAGGTCCGGCTGGAGGGGTGAGGAGAGCAGAGGCTGAAGGGGTGAAGGGAGGTGGGGGTGGAGGGGTGAAGAGAGGTGAGGATGGAGGGGTGAGGAGAGGTGCGGATAGAGGGTTGAGGAGAGGTGCGGTTGGAGGGGTGAGGAGAGCTCCGGCTAGAGGGGTGAGGAGAGCTCCGGCTGGAGGGGTGAGGAGAGCTCTGGCTGGAGGGGTGAGGAGAGGTCCGGCTGGAGGGGTGAAGAGAGGTCCGGCTGGAGGGGTGAGGAGAGATGCGGCTGGAGCGGTGACATGACCGCTCGGCGGCAGGATGTGGCTGCGTGCTGGGGCTGATCGCAGCCCCAGTCACACGGCATTGTCCTCTGCGGCGGGTTGGGTGCTGCAGAGAGGGATCAGTCCCTCCCCTCAGGTCACACATGTGACCTGAGGGGAAGGAGTGGATTGGGCGGTGTGTGGTAAACACAGGACGGCCATCCGATTGGTCCAGGATGCCGAGTCCTGACCAATGGGATGGGCGTCCTGTGTGTACAACACAGCGCCCAATCCGATTGCAGGGGCGGCGATGGCGGCATTCAACGGGAGTGAGCCGGGCGTGTCAGGCTTAGCAGCCTGACACGCTCCGCTCACTCCCATTGGCTGCCGCCACCCACAGGATGACGTCACTGGCTCCCGGCACCCGCCCACAGCCCCTACACCGCTACTCCACCAGCATGGCGACACTGAGGCCCCAGCGGTGAGAGAGCGGCGAGGTGCGGAAGCCACCGCCGGCATCCAAGCAGCGTGGACCTCGCGGAGGCCTAGAGGCCGGTCACGATGATGCGGGGCCGACGGTTGGCAGGATGGCGGCGGTGTCAGGTAGTGCGGCTGAGGATGGAGGAGGCTGTGAGGATGGAGGAGGCTGTGAGGATGGAGGAGGCAGAGGAGATGGAGGAGGCTGTGAGCATGAAGGAGGCTGTGAAAATGGAGGAGGCTGAGGGGATGGAGGAGGCTGTGAGGACGGAGGAGGCTGTAAGGACGGAGGAGGCTGTGAAGATGGAGGAGGCTGAGGGGATGGAGGAGGCTGTGAGGATAGGGATACTGTGAAGATTGAGTAGGCTGTGAGGATGGAGGAGGCAGAGGGGATGGAGGAGGCTCTGAGGATAGGGAGGCTGTGAAGATGGAGGAGGCTGTGAGGATGGAGGAGGCTGTGAGGATGGGGAGGCTGTGAGGATAGGGAGGCTGTGAAGATGGAGGAGGCTGTGAGGATGGAGGAGGCTGTGAGGATGGAGGAGACTGTGAGGATAGGGATGCTGTGAAGATGGAGGAGGCTGTGAGGATGGGGAGGCTGTGAGGATGGAGGAGGCTGTGAGGATGGAGGAGGCTGTGAGGATGGGGAGGCTGTGAGGATGGAGGAGGCTGTGAGGATGGGGAGGTTGTGAGGATGGAGGAGGCTGTGAGGATGGAGGAGGCTGTGAAATGATTATACTTACAATCCGCCGAGCGCTTGGTGCTGGGAGTAGTAGCAGCCATTATATAAGTAGATGTGACACCTGACTAAGATGTTGCGCACGAGCGCGCACCCATGACATCGCTATTGAGTTCCCTCAGAAAATCGTAGTGTGTGACGGCTGCCTTACATTCATTTACAATATGTTCATACAATGTGCAATTGCCTAGTTCTACATACAATAACTCATATCCTTCTGTATTCATTACTAAACAATCATTTCCATCGTTCCATCATTCACTGTATACATTACTAGAGATAATTACTGCAGGTGCAGGTGCTCCAATATCAATTATTAGCATCAGTCACCCTATATGTACCTTTAATCGCTGCAACCACCATTATCCACATGTAAACGCTGGATTCTTTGTTCAGGCATGCTCAGTGTAGTGCTTCTGAGGCCGTTACCATGACTACTAGGAAGTGTATCTGATACCATATTGCCAATCCTGCACATGCTCAGTACATTCCCTGAGGTCCGCGGCCATCTTGGGACTCACAATACCAGCGATTACTCTGTGTGTAAACCAAATGTCACGGGTGGCACGGATGACAGGGTGGAGGCCACGCGCAGACGATCCCAGCGTTTGGCCCACCAGCCATAATGGTGGAGGATGGTCCGTCTCTTTCAGGGGCATTTACCTTCCGTGTTGATGGAGAGAAGGTGTGATGAGATCTCTCTATTATGGGGAGACGGCTGTGGAGGTCTTGCGCTCGGTCTGGTTTTATCCACCAATGTTGTAGGTCACTAGGACCCAGCAGACTCCTTCCACCTTTATAAGGCGGTTCATTACCCTTCCTCGGTGCAGGTGATAGTTCCTTGTGCACACTTTATCCTTGCTCCAGCAGAAGCTGAGATTGTGGAGGTTGCTGTGTTCTGCTGTCAGATAAGTGTTTCCTTTTCCCAAATGTCTGTCTTCCCTGGTGTTTGTCTTTAGTTGATAGTGGAGGGGTCTAGTGAACCTCTCCATCTGATCCTTAGATAAGATAGATCTAGGATCAGAGAGGGACGAGGTTCGTGGTCGGCGACAGTTGAGGAGACTGTATAGGGACGTTAGGGCAGACAGGGTCAGCTCTAGGAAGTCTAGGGGTCACCGTCTCCTTCTTGTGCCCTTAGCATTAGGGACTCCTGATTCCCCCCCCCCCCGTCGTTATCCTACGCTGGGTGTCTTCCCCACTCCCAGCGTGACATTATCACCTGCCATAACTGTAAGTGAAGGAAGGGGAGGATTTGATTTTCCTTCCTTTCCTTATGGATCCTGTGTCTGCTTTGGCCCAGCAGCTGCAGACCTTGTCTTTGGAGGTTGCGGACCTTTGGTCGGCTCTGCAGGGACCACAACCGCAAAATGGTGTCTTGGGGAATCAAGCAGTGGGTCCGGCCAGACCGGAACCTAAGGTTGCCCTCCCTGACAGGTTTTCAGGAGGCAGAGACAAATTTACTGTGTTCAAAGAGGCCTGTAAATTATACTTTAGGCTTAAGCCGTATTCCACTGGTGATGAGCAGCAGCGGGTAGGAATTATTATATCATTGCTGCAGGGGGATCCCCAATCCTGGGCTTTCTCTCTGCCACAGGACTCTACTTGTCTCCAGTCTGTGGATGGATTTTTTGACGCCTTAGGCCTCATATATGATGACCCTGACCGTGTCTCTTTGGCTGAATCCAAATTGCGCCATCTCCACCAGGGGACTCGGTCGGCGGAATCATATTGTTCTGAGTTCCGCAGGTGGGCTATGGACACAAAGTGGAACGATCCGGCTCTCAGGAGTCATTTTTGCCAGGGTCTTTCAGAAAGACTGAAGGATGCCCTGGCAGTGTATGAGACCCCCCCGTCCCTGGAGGCAGCTATGTCGTTGGCAATTCGCATGGATAGACGCCTCCAGGAGCGGAGGGGTAGACCTCCTGCAACTGGGAGCCCTTCTCATGGTGGTTCCTTGTTGCCGGGTGGTCACTCGGAGGGCGAGTCATTTCTCCCGCGGGGGGAGGAACCTATGCAGCTTGGAGGAGCGGCGGCCTCGAGGCTCTCCTCCGGTGCCTCCCGGGCCAGGGGGAAGGGGGTCTGTTTTTTCTGTGGGAAAGGAGACCATTTTATCGGGGCCTGTCCCTACGCTCCTAAACGGACTAGGGTGCCGGGACCTCATGTGACTATGGGGGGTGTGGAGGTGGTCGAGCGGGAGGTGTGTGTATCCTCCGTTTGTACTTCCCATTTTCTCCTGAGTGCAGAGGTGGCGCTAGAGAGCAAAACGGAAGGCATTTCTGTGTTTGTGGATAGTGGTGCGGGGATCTGCATGGTGGATGCTCGTTTTGTACACGCTCATGGGCTTAACCGCTGTTTATTGTCTCGCCCCATCCGTATCTATGCCATCGACTCAGCCCCTCTTGCTCAGGGTAGTCTCACACATATCGTACATAACATTAAGTTAACGGTTGGATCCCAACATCAGGAGACGTTATCTTGCTATGTCTTAGACGGTCTCCCCGCTCCCATTGTCCTGGGCTTGCCATGGTTGTTTAAACATAATCCCGTAGTGGATTGGCAGTCCAGGGACATTGTGGAATGGAGTGATTTTTGTTCGGAGAATTGTTTGGCTACATCCCTTTCGGTGGTATCTGCTGAATCTCTGCCCCCATTCCTATCGGAGTATGAGGATGTGTTCTCAGAGAAGGGGTGCCGAGACTTGCCCCCTCATCGGGCATATGATTGCCCTATCAACCTCGTTCCCGGAGCTAAACTGCCCAAAGCTAGGATGTTTACTATATCTGGTCCCGAAAGACAAGCAATGAAGGATTTCATTTCTGAAAGTCTGGAGACGGGACACATTAGGCCCTCCACGTCGCCGGTTGCGGCTGGTTTCTTTTTTGTGAAAAAAAAAGATGGGGGCCTCCGTCCTTGTTTGGATTTTCGGGAATTGAATCGGATTACTGTCCGTGATCCATACCCCCTCCCTCTGATCCCTGATTTATTTAGTCAGGTTGTGGGTGCCAAATGGTTCTCCAAGTTGGATTTGAGGGGGGCCTACAACCTGATTAGGGTCAGAGAGGGGGATGAATGGAAAACCGCGTTTAATACCCCGGACGGCCATTTTGAAAGTCTCGTAATGCCGTTCGGGCTCACTAACGCCCCGGCGGTTTTCCAACATTTTGTCAATGATATTTTCCATCATTTGGTGGGTAGATTTGTAGTTGTTTACTTGGACGATATCTTGATCTATTCTCCCGATATGGAGACGCATCAGTCCCATGTCAAACAGGTGTTGCAGGTCTTACAGGACAACAAACTGTATGCTAAACTCGAGAAATGTGTTTTCGCCGTTCAGGGAGGTTCGTTTTTTGGGGTACCTCTTGTCGCCGTTGGGTTTCCGAATGGATCCGGAAAAGGTCCGGGCGGTGCTAGATTGGGAACAGCCGGACAATCTACGGGCATTGCAACGCTTTTTGGGGTTTACCAATTTTTACCGTAAATTTATTAAGAACTATTCGGTACTGGTGACGCCTCTTACGGACATGACTAGGAAGGGGACGGATTTTTCTGAGTGGTCTGATTCTGCTCGCCAGGCTTTTTCCTCCCTGAAGCGTTGTTTTGCTTCCGCGCCTGTTCTTTGTCAGCCCGATCTTTCTCAGCCCTTCATTGTGGAAGTGGATGCGTCTGAGGTGGGGGTGGGGGCTGTGTTGTCGCAGGGCCCTTCGCCTGGGAGATGGGTGCCCTGTGCGTTCTTCTCCAAGAAGTTGTCTTCGGCCGAGAGGAATTATGATGTGGGTAATAGGGAGCTGTTGGCTATTAAGTTGGCTTTTGAGGAATGGCGGCACTGGCTGGAGGGGGCTGTCCATCCCGTCACGGTTATTACCGACCATAAGAACCTGTCTTACCTTGAGTCCGCCAGGCGTCTCAATCCCCGGCAGGCCAGGTGGTCTTTGTTTTTCACGAGATTTAATTTTACCGTCACCTACCGTCCGGGGGTTCAGAATGTGAAGGCGGATGCATTATCGCGTAGTTTTCCGGGTGGTAGTACTCATGAGAGTCCCGTCCCCATCATGCAGGAGGGGGTGGTTGTTTCTGCTCTTTGCCCTGATCTGGAGGGGGAGGTGTTGAAGGTTCAGGGGGGCGCCCCTGCCTCCTGCCCTTCTGGGAGGCTTTTTGTGCCGTTCTCTTTGCGCCTCAGGGTGCTGTCAGAGCATCACGACTCTGTACTGGCGGGGCATCCGGGCGGTAGGGCCACTTTCGATCTCTTGTCTCGTCGCTTTTGGTGGCCGGGGTTGAGGAAGGACGTAGCGGAATTCGTATCCGCCTGTGGTGTGTGTGCACGTGCTAAGGTTCCGCATACCCGTCCGTCTGGGTCTCTCGTGCCATTGTCTATTCCTGAGAGGCCATGGACACATTTGTCAATGGATTTTATCACCGATCTTCCGGCGTCTGCGGGCAAGACGGTGGTACTGGTAGTAGTAGATAGATTCAGTAAGATGGTTCGCTTTGTGGCACTGCCCGCACTTCCTAATGCTCGGACTCTGGCACAGGTGTTCGTAAGTGAGATTGTGAAGCTTCATGGGGTTCCCTCCGATGTGGTTTCTGATCGCGGTACTCAGTTCGTCTCCAAATTTTGGAAGGCTTTTTGTACACATTTGGGGATAACGTTGTCCTTTTCTTCTGCTTTTCATCCTCAGTCTAATGGTCAAACCGAACGTGTGAATCAGAATTTGGAGACTTACCTGAGGTGTTTTGTCTCTGACCATCAGGAGACTTGGGCAAATTATTTGCCCTTGGCCGAATTCGCCCTTAATAATCGTCTTCAGGAGTCCACTGGCAAGTCACCGTTCTTCGGTGCATATGGGTTTCATCCTCAGTTTGGTACTTTTAGCGGTACGAGTCCTTCCGGAGTTCCGGAGGAGGACCGTTTTACCTCGTCCCTCTCCTCGGTTTGGCGGGGTGTACAGCGTAGCTTGAAGCTCTTAGGTGACAGGTACAAACGTATGGCTGACAGGAAGCGTGCGCCAGGTCCGGACCTATGTGTGAATGACTACGTGTGGTTGTCTACCAAGGATGTGAAGTTGAAGGTGCCCTCTTGGAAGTTGGGGCCCAGGTTTATTGGCCCCTATAGGATAACCGCCGTTATCAATCCCGTGGCATTTCGTCTTGCGTTGCCTCCTGCTCTTAAGATTCACGATGTGTTTCACAGGTCGCTCCTCAAGCCGTATGTGCCGTCGTCTAACCCATCTCCTTTGCCTCCTGAGCCCATCTGTGTGGCGGGGAATCTGGAATTCGAGATCTCGAGGGTGGTTGATTCTCGCATGTTGCGCCGTTCTCTTCAGTATTTGGTGCACTGGAGGGGGTACGGTCCTGAGGAGCGGATGTGGGTGCCGGCGTCGGAGGTATCCGCCGCAAGGCTGGTCCGCGCTTTTCACCGTTCCCATCCGGATAAGCCTGGTCCTGAGTGTCCGGGGGCCACTCGTAGGAGGGGGGGTACTGTCACGGGTGGCACGGATGACAGGGTGGAGGCCACGCGCAGACGATCCCAGCGTTTGGCCCACCAGCCATAATGGTGGAGGATGGTCCGTCTCTTTCAGGGGCATTTACCTTCTGTGTTGATGGAGAGAAGGTGTGATGAGATCTCTCTATTATGGGGAGACGGCTGTGGAGGTCTTGCGCTCGGTCTGGTTTTATCCACCAATGTTGTAGGTCACTAGGACCCAGCAGACTCCTTCCACCTTTATAAGGAGGTTCATTACCCTTCCTCGGTGCAGGTGATAGTTCCTTGTGCACACTTTATCCTTGCTCCAGCAGAAGCTGAGATTGTGGAGGTTACTGTGTTCTGCTGTCAGATAAGTGTTTCCTTTTCCCAAATGTCTGTCTTCCCTGGTGTTTGTCTTTAGTTGATAGTGGAGGGGTCTAGTGAACCTCTCCATCTGATCCTTAGATAAGATAGATCTAGGATCAGAGAGGGACGAGGTTCGTGGTCGGCGACAGTTGAGGAGACTGTATAGGGACGTTAGGGCAGACAGGGTCAGCTCTAGGAAGTCTAGGGGTCACCGTCTCCTTCTTGTGCCCTTAGCATTAGGGACTCCTGATTCCCCCCCCCCCGTCGTTATCCTACGCTGGGTGTCTTCCCCACTCCCAGCGTGACACCAAAGTGCATCTAAATCATTTTACTTATAAATATTAAAGTGCTTTTAATGTGGATCTCTTTATTATTGACTAATAAGTGGATGTAATATAGCTATAGTAGGAATTTTAACTATTTCTCACTTTATATTAACCCTTTCATAGGATCCAATGTACTCCATTACTATGTTATAGGTGACTTCATTCATTCCTGTAGGAATTCTCATATACTTAAATTACCCTTCATCTAGGGTTCACTGACCATGGTGCCAATACCTAACACCTCTAATCAGGTCACCTATCAGCTATATAGGGATGAATGTCCATATCATGGGCACCACCTCTATCAGCTAGTCATAAGATCTATAGGGCTTCATTCATTAAAAATCCACAATATACAATCACTCCACCACCACATTATAAATTTATTAGTCTTTTAAAAGTTAATATCACTTTTGATGATCTATGATGACGAAATGCATTGGGTGACCCTCCTCCTCCGCCCACTCAGCTGAAACTTTGCAGGGTATGATCTGATTCATTGCTCGCCTATATGTAAGTGATTTGTCTGTGCACCACCATTCCTCTGTTCCCCTCCTAGCAGCCTTAGAGGGCTGAACGAGGAGAATTGATTGTGGATGTTTGTAAACTCCCTAGCACAGGGAGTTCCCTAATCCTCTAGTCTTGCTGTTTATTATTGGGGCCTGACTTTTCATGACATTAATAATATTATTCTTGATCTTGTTGTGATTCAAGCATTATTCATGACCTTGCTGTAGTGGGCGGATTGTTTAGCTCTGCAAGGGGCTTTTTTAATTGTTTTTAAATGGCACTCTCATTGTCTGTTTGTCGTTTTTCTAATAAAGATTTATGATTGTTATATTATAACTGGTGATCGCCTATTTATACTGGTCAGCTTTCTTCTTGTTCATATGATTTGTACTTATTTGACCAGTGTGGCAGATCCTAATTCTATTTAGTGGTGCCTTCGGTTTTTTCTGTAAACACTTTTTTATTGTTGTTCTTACAATATATACTTTTCTTACATATTCCTCTTATACGTAGTCATTAATAATCATAGTCAATTTTTTCTTTGTTTAAAGAAGACCGGTCACCAAACCAGGCATGGTGATCTAATTACAGCACTGGATGCAGCAGTGCGGGGAAAGGTGGTGATGTCAGAGCAGGAGGCCGGCCCCTCCGCCTCCTGCTCTGACTTCACCACCTTTTCCCGCCCTGCTCTATATTAACCATAGAGCAGGGCGGGTATAAGCGGTGACATCACCACATTGGCCGGGGCTAAACAGCCATTTGTAAAAAAGAACAAAAAAAAAACTCTGTGTTATGCTGCAGAAGAGGGAGACAATGATTGGCAGCGGTGGGCAGATTAAACATGCAGGGGGTGTGAATCTGCCCTTCAGCTCCAGCCTCTAGCCACTTCCTTTCTGGCTGCAGGATGTAAGTTTTCTAAGTGTATTTACTCGGGTTACAGGGGGGTTCAATGGCTGGGGGACCCCTTGCCTGGATGCAGCAAACATGCTGCATCCTGTGCTGTAATTAGATCACCATGCCTGGTTTGGAGACAGGTCCTCTTTAAAGGGATCATGTCACCTCCAAAACGCCTCCTAAGCTATCAAAACATGTCCCTGCAGCATATTATCACTAATCTCACACTTCTTTTGTCTCCTAAAAGCATCCTGTGAAAGTGCATAAAAACGTTTTAATACTCACTCATCTATTATATAATCACGAATCGGAAAAGCGCCCCTTCACGCGCACTTTCCGATGTCGTCATGTGGATACGAATTTAACATTGGGCGCGAAGCGCCCAATGCTGCGCGAGCAATGGCCGCGAGGCCATTGCGAGTCGCTGGCCCAGGGCGAGCAATGGCCGCGAAGCGGCCATTGCGAGTCGCTGGCCCAAAATCGATCCACAGGCCCGGCTACAACCTTTGCCATTTACCGCTCAGGTAGCGCGAGCAATGGCCGCGAGGCCATTGCGAGTCGCTGCCTGAGCCGCAAATCCCTACCCGGGGACCATGGAGCGGAGGCGGCACTGCCGCCTCCGCTCCCCACAATTCGCCACCCCCCCCCATGTCCGCACAGCCCGCCCCCAGCAATGTCCGCACAGCTCGCCCCCAGCAATGTCCGCACAGCCCGCCGCCCTATGTCCGCACAGCCCGCCGCCCTATGTCCGCACAGCCCGCCGCCCTATGTCCGCACAGCCCGCCGCCCTATGTCCGCACAGCCCGCCGCCCTATGTCCGCACAGCCCGCCGCCCTATGTCCGCACAGCCCGCCGCCCTATGTCCGCACAGCCCGCCGCCCTATGTCCGCACAGCCCGCCGCCCTATGTCCGCACAGCCCGCCGCCCTATGTCCGCACAGCCCGCCGCCCTATGTCCGCACAGCCCGCCGCCCTATGTCCGCACAGCCCGCCGCCCTATGTCCGCACAGCCCGCCGCCCTATGTCCGCACAGCCCGCCGCCCTATGTCCGCACAGCCCGCCGCCCTAACTCGAAGCCCCCGCCGTCCCCTAACCTAACGCCGCTGTCACCTAAGGCCCTATACCCGAAGCCCCCGCCGTCGCCTAACCTAACGTCCCCGTCTTTCACTTACATGCCTTCAAGTCATCTGATCGTCCGTCCGGCCAGGCGTCCTCTTCCTCCGGCCCCGGGGGTCTTCTCTCTTCCTTCCGCCATCTCCGCCTCTTCGTCCGGCCCCGGGGATCTTCTGTCTTCTTTTCGCCAACTTCCAGCTCCGACGTCCTCTTCCTTCTCATTAAGATAGAATGGACGAAAAATCCGCCATTCTACCTCAATGAGATCTGAGGCCCTCTTCTGATTGGTCGCGGTATACTCCCCTCAGCCAATCAGAAGAGCCCCTCAAAACTGAGACGCAGTTCTCATTCAGGTCCGCCTTTTTTTTTTTTTTTAATTATTATTTTTTATTTAATTATTTATTATTTTTTATTTATTTATTTTATTCTTTTTTAATTATTTTTAAATCATTATTTTTATTATTTAATTTATTTATTTTTTTTAAGTCAGACTGAGACGCAGTTCTCATTCCGGTCCGCCTTTTTTTTTTTTTTAATTATTATTTTTATTTAATTATTTATTATTTTTTATTATTTTTTTTTATTATTTTTTAATTATTTTTAAATCATTATTTTTATTATTTAATTTATTTATTTTTTTACTTGCGACTGTGAGACACAGTTCTCATTGCGGTCCGCCTTTTTTTTTCCCATTGACATACATTAGCGGTGTGTCGGCGATTTTATGGCCGTCCACCTGGTTCTATTTGTCGGCCCTAAAATCGCGGACACACCGCTAATGCATCTCTATGGCCAGTCAGCTCGATTTCGGATTGAACGCCGACCAATCAGAATTAGAGCTGTGACTGCCTATAGAGATGCATTAGCGGTGTGTCCGCGATTTTAGGGCCGACACATAGAACCAGGTGGCCGGCCATAAAATCGCCGACACACCGCTAATGTATGTCAATGGGAAAAAAAAGGCGGACCGCAATGAGAACTGTGTCTCACTGTCGCAAGTAAAAAAATAAATAAATTAAATAATAAAAATAATGATTTAAAAATAATTAAAAAATAATAAAAAAAAAATAAAAAAAATAATAAATAATTAAATAAAAATAATAATTAAAAATATAAAAAAGGCGGACCGGAATGAGAACTGCGTCTCAGTCTGACTTAAAAAAAATAAATAAATTAAATAATAAAAATAATGATTTAAAAATAATTAAAAAGAATAAAATAAATAAATAAAAAATAATAAATCATTAAATAAAATTAATTTTTTTAAAGTCAGACTGAGACACAGTCCTCATTCCGGTCCGCCTTTTTTTTTTTTTTTAAATTATTATTTTTATTTAATTATTTAATATTTTTTATTTATTTTTTTTATTAATTTTTAATTATTTTTAAATCATTATTTTTATTATTTAATTTATTTTTTTTTTTTAAGTCAGACTGAGACGCGGTTTCTCATTCCGGTCCGCCTTTTTTTTTTTTTTTATTATTATTTTTATTTAATTATTTATTATTTTTTATTATTTTTTTTTATTATTTTTAAATTATTTTTAAATCATTATTTTTATTATTTAATTTATTTATTTTTTTACTTGCGACAGTGAGACACAGTTCTCATTGCGGTCCGCCTTTTTTTCCCATTGACATACATTAGCGGTGTGTCGGCGATTTTATGGCCGTCCACCTGGTTCTATTTGTCGGCCCTAAAATCGCGGACACACCGCTAATGCATCTCTATGGGCAGTCACAGCTCGAATTCTGATTGGTCGGCGTTCAATCCGAAATCGAGCTGACTGGCCATAGAGATGCATTAGCGGTGTGTCCGCGATTTTAGGGCCGACAAATAGAACCAGGTGGACGGCCATAAAATCGCCGACACACCGCTAATGTATGTCAATGGGAAAAAAAGGCGGACCGCAATGAGAACTGTGTCTCACTGTCGCAAGTAAAAAAATAAATAAATTAAATAATAAAAATAATGATTTAAAAATAATTAAAAAATAATAAAAAAAAATAATAAAAAATAATAAATAATTAAATAAAAATAATAATAAAAAAAAAAAAAAGGCGGACCGGAATGAGAACTGCGTCTCAGTCTGACTTAAAAAAAATAAATAAATTAAATAATAAAAATAATGATTTAAAAATAATTAAAAATTAATAAAAAATAATAAATAATTAAATAAAAATAATAATTAAAAAAAAAGGTGGACCAGAATGAGAACTGCGTCTCAGTCTGAGTTTAAAAAAAAAAAAAATTAAATAATAAAAAAAAATTATTTAAAAATAATTAAAAAATAATACACAACAAAAAAAAAACAATAATAAATAATTAAATAAAAATAATAATTAAAAAAAAAAAAAAAAGGCGGACCTGAATGAGAACTTTGTCTCAGTCTGACTTAAAAAAAATAAATAAATTAAATAATAAAAATAATGATTTAAAAATAATTAAAAATTAATAAAAAAATTAAATAAAAAATAATAAATAATTAAATAAAATTAATTTTTTTAAAGTCAGACTGAGACACAGTTCTCATTCTGGTCCGCCTTTTTTTTTTTTTTTAATTATTATTTTTATTTAATTATTTATTATTTTTTATTTATTTTTTTTATTAATTTTTAATTATTTTTAAATCATTATTTTTATTATTTAATTTATTTATTTTTTTTAAGTCAGACTGAGACGCGGTTCTCATTCCGGTCCGCCTTTTTTTTTTTTTTAATTATTATTTTTATTTAATTATTTATTATTTTTTATTATTTTTTTTTTATTATTTTTTAATTATTTTTATATCATTATTTTTATTATTTAATTTATTTATTTTTTTACTTGCGACAGTGAGACACAGTTCTCATTGCGGTCCGCCTTTTTTTCCCATTGACATACATTAGCGGTGTGTCGGCGATTTTATGGCCGTCCACCTGGTTCTATTTGTCGGCCCTAAAATCGCGGACACACCGCTAATGCATCTCTATGGGCAGTCACAGCTCGAATTCTGATTGGTCGGCGTTCAATCCGAAATCGAGCTGACTGGCCATAGAGATGCATTAGCGGTGTGTCCGCGATTTTAGGGCCGACAAATAGAACCAGGTGGACGGCCATAAAATCGCCGACACACCGCTAATGTATTTCAATGGGAAAAAAAGGCGGACCGCAATGAGAACTGTGTCTCACTGTCGCAAGTAAAAAAATAAATAAATGAAATAATAAAAATAATGATTTAAAAATAATTAAAAAATAATAAAAAAAATAATAAAAAATAATAAATAATTAAATAAAAATAATAATTAAAAAAAAAAAAAAGGCAGACCGGAATGAGAACTGCGTCTCAGTCTGACTTAAAAAAAATAAATAAATTAAATAATAAAAATAATGATTTAAAAATAATTAAAAATTAATAAAAAATAATCAATAATTAAATAAAAATAATAATTAAAAAAAAAAAAAAAGGCGGACCAGAATGAGAACTGCGTCTCAGTCTGAGTTAAAAAAAAAAAAAAAAATTAAATAATAAAAAAAATTATTTAAAAATAATTAAAAAATAATAAACAACAAAAAAAAAACAATAATAAATAATTAAATAAAAATAATAATTAAAAAAAAAAAAAAAAAGGCGGACCTGAATGGAGACTCTTTGGAAAGAGTGTCCATTCAACGCCCAATCAGCACTTACGTTACGCCCCCCCGCCCATTTTGTGCTTTCAAACGCCCAATCAGCACTCACTTTACGCCCCCCCCCGCCATTTTGTGGTTTCAAATTTCACAGCCCAGTTTATAAGGCGCGAAATTTGAAATCACAAATCATTTCGCCTACCCGCTACCTCGAAGACGGACTGCCGGATACCGAGGCCGCAAGAAGACTCGCTTCTGGATTTACCGAAGCAAGCTTCAAGACGACCGCTACTACCCTACAGCTAAGATATCCTTTCAGAGCTAAAACCTTTCTTTATTTTCTTTTCTTTTACCTTTTCTACCGCTCCCCAGCCCACTCACTACCACTACCGCCGCCGCTCCCCAGCCCTCACAGCACCGCCGCCGCCGCCGCCTCTCCCCAGCCCCCCGCCAATACCTACTCCGGGACCATGGAGCGAGTCGCTGCCTGAGCCGCAACTCGCGCCGCCATGTCCGCACACCCGCCGCCGTCGCCGCCATGTCCGCACACCCGCCGCCGTCGCCGCCATGTCCGCACACCCGCCGCCGTCGCCGCCATGTCCGCACACCCGCCGCCGTCGCCGCCATGTCCGCACACCCGCCGCCGTCGCCGCCATGTCCGCACACCCGCCGCCGTCGCCGCCATGTCCGCACACCCGCCGCCGTCGCCGCCATGTCCGCACACCCGCCGCCATGTCCGCACACCCGCCGCCATGTCCGCACACCCGCCGCCATGTCCGCACACCCGCCGCCATGTCCGCACACCCGCCGCCATGTCCGCACAACCCGCCGCCATGTCCGCACACCCGCCGCCATGTCCGCACACCCGCCGCCATGTCCGCACACCCGCCGCCATGTCCGCACACCCGCCGCCATGTCCGCACACCCGCCGCCATGTCCGCACACCCGCCGCCATGTCCGCACACCCGCCGCCATGTCCGCACACCCGCCGCCGTCGCCGCCGCCATGTCCGCACACCCGCCGCCATGTCCACACACCCGCCGCCATGTCCGCACACCCGCCGCCATGTCCGCACACCCGCCGCCATGTCCGCACACCCGCCGCCATGTCCGCACACCCGCCGCCGTCGCCGCCGCCATGTCCGCACACCCGCCGCCATGTCCGCACACCCGCCGCCAGTCCGCCCCGCCGCCATGTCCGCACACCCGCCGCCATGTCCGCACACCCGCCGCCATGTCCGCACACCCGCCGCCATGTCCGCACACCCGCCGCCATGTCCGCACACCCGCCGCCGTCGCCGCCGCCATGTCCGCACACCCGCCGCCATGTCCGCACACCCGCCGTCCGCCCGCGCCATGTCCGCACACCCGCCGCCATGTCCGCACACCCGCCGCCATGTCCGCACACCCGCCGCCATGTCCGCACACACCCGCCGCCATGTCCGCCAGCCCATGTCCGCACACCCGCCGCCGTCCGCCCGCCGCCATGTCCGCACACCCGCCGCCATGTCCGCACACCCGCCGCCATGTCCGCACACCCCCGCCATGTCCGCACACCCGCCGCCGTCGCCGCCCGCCATGTCCGCATACCCGCCGCCATGTCCGCACACACGCCCCGCCGCCGCGTCGCCGCCCGCCCATGTCCCGCACACCGCCGCCGCCGCCATGTCCGCACACCCGCCGCCGCCATGTCCGCACACCCGCCGCCGCCATGTCCGCACACTCCCGCCGCCATGTCCGCACACCCGCCGCCGCCATGTCCGCACACCCGCCGCCGCCATGTCCGCACACCCGCTCCCGCCGCTGTCCCCTGCCCCTCTCGCTAAAGCCCTAAACCCTAACCCCCCCGCCGTCCCCTAACCTAACGCCGCTGTCACCTAAGGCCCTACACCCGAAGCCCCCGCCGTCCCCTAACCTAACGCCGCTGTCACCTAAGGCCCTACACCCGAAGCCCCCGTCGTCCCCTAACCTAACGCCGCTGTCACCTAAGGCCCTACACCCGAAGCCCCCGCCGTCCCCTAACCTAACGTCGCTGTCACCTAAGGCCCTACACCCGAAGCCCCCGCCGTCCCCTAACCTAACGTCCCCGTCGATCACTTACATGCCTTCAAGTCATCTGATCGTCCGTCCGGCCAGGCGTCCTCTTCCTCCGGCCCCGGGGTCTTCTCTCTTCTTTCCGCCATCTCCGCCTCTTCGTCCGGCCCCGGGGATCTTCTGTCTTCTTTTCGCTAACTTTCACCTCCGACGTCCTCTTCCTCTTCTGATTGGTCGCTGTATACTGCCCTCAGCCAATCAGAAGAGCCCCTCTTTTTTTATTATTTTTAAATTATTTTTAAATCATTTTTTTATTATTTAATTTATTTATTTTTTTAAAGTCAGACTGCGACACAGTTCTCATTCCGGTCCGCCTTTTTTTTTTTTTTTATTATTATTTTTATTTAATTATTTATTATTTTTTATTATTTTTTTTATTATTTTTTAATTATTTTTAAATCATTATTTTTATTATTTAATTTATTTATTTTTTTACTGCGAGTGAGACACAGTTCTCATTGCGGTCCGCCTTTTTTTTCCCATTGACATACATTAGCGGTGTGTCGGCGATTTTATGGCCGCCCACCTGGTTCTATTTCTCGGCCTTAACATCGCGGACACACCGCTAATGCATCTCTATGGGCAGTCAGCCCGATTTCGGATTGAACGCCGACCAATCAGAATTCGAGCTGACTGCCCATAGAGATGCATTAGCGGTGTGTCCGCGATTTTAGGGCCGACGAATAGAACCAGGTGGCCGGCCATAAAATCGCCGACACACCGGTAATGTATGTCAATGGGAAAAAAAAGGCGGACCGCAATGAGAACTGTCTCACTCGCAAGTAAAAAAATAAATAAATTAAATAATAAAAAAATGATTTAAAAATAATTAAAAAATAATAAAAAAAAATAATAAAAAATAATAAATAATTAAATAAAAATAATAATTAAAAAAAAAAATTTTAAAATAAAAAAATAATTTAATAATACAAAAAAAAAATTAAAAAAAAAAAAAAAAAAAAAAAATAATACTAATATTACTGTTAATAATAATAATGCTATTAATGGTAATATTTATGCTATTAATGGTAATATTTATGCTATTAATGGTAATATTTATGCTATTAATGCTAATAATTATGCTATTAATGGTAATAATTATTCTATTAATGGTAATAATTATTCTATTAATGGTAATATTTATGCTATTAATGCTAATAATTATGCTATTAATGGTAATAATTATGCTATTAATGCCAATAATTATGCTATTAATGCCAATAATTATGATATTAATGCCAATAATTATGATATTAATGCCAATAATTATGGTATTAATGCTAATAATTATGGTATTAATGCTAATTATGCTATTAATGGTAATAATTATGCTATTAATGGTAATAATTATGGTATTAATGGTAATAATTATGGTATTAATGGTAATAATTATTCTATTAATGGTAATAATTATTCTATTAATGGTAATAATTATTCTATTAATGCTAATAATTATGCTATTAATGCTAATTATGGTATTAATGCTAATTATGGTATTAATGGTAATATTTATGCTATTAATGGTAATAATTATGCTATTAATGCTACTATTATTGTTTTTGATGATGCTATTGATGATGGTTTTGATGATGGTTTTGATGATGGTTTTGATGATGGTTTTTGATGATGCTTTTGATGATGGTTTTCATGATGGTTTTCATGATGGTTTTCATGATGGTTTTTGATGATGGTTTTGATATTTATGGTATTGGTATTATGTATGTACATAATAATTATGCTATTAATGTTAATAATTATGCTATTAATGTTAATAATTATGCTATTAATGTTAATAATTGCTATTAATGGTAATAATTATTCTATTAATGGTAATAATTATTCTATTAATGGTAATATTTATGCTATTAATGCTAATAATTATGCTATTAATGGTAATAATTATGCTATTAATGGTAATAATTATGCTATTAATGGTAATAATTATGCTATTAATGGTAATAATTATGGTATTAATACTAATAATTATGTATTAATGCTAATTATGGTATTAATGCTAATTATGCTATTAATGCTAATTATGCTATTAATGCTAATTATGGTATTAATGGTAATAATTATGCTAATTAATGCTACTATTATTGTTATTGATGATGGTATTGATGATGCTATTGATGATGTTTTGATATTTATGGTATTGGTATTATGTATGCACATAATAATTAATGCTATTAATGTTAATAATTATGCTATTAATGCTAATAATTATGCTATTAATGGTAATTATGCTATTAATGCTAATTATGGTATTAATGCTAATAATTATGTATTAATGGTAATAATTATGCTATTAATGGTAATAATTATGCTATTAATGCCAATAATTATGGTATTAATGCCAATAATTATGGTACTAATGCTAATAATTATGGTATTAATGCTAATTATGCTATTAATGCTAATTATGCTATTAATGGTAATAATTATGGTATTAATGGTAATAATTATGGTATTAATGGTAATAATTATGGTATTAATGGTAATAATTATTCTATTAATGGTAATAATTATGCTATTAATGGTAATAATTATGGTATTAATGGTAATAATTATGGTATTAATGGTAATAATTATTCTATTAATGGTAATAATTATGCTATTAATGGTAATAATTATGCTATTAATGGTAATAATTATTCTATTAATGGTAATAATTATTCTATTAATGGTAATATTTATGCTATTAATGCTAATAATTATGATATTAATGCTAATTATGGTATTAATGCTAATTATGCTATTAATGCTAATTATGGTATTAATGGTAATATTTATGCTATTAATGGTAATAATTATGCTATTAATGCTACTATTATTGTTATTGATGATGCTATTGATGATGCTATTGATGATGCTATTGATGATATTGATGATGCTATTGATGATGCTATTGATGGTTTTGATGATGGTTTTGATGATGGTTTTGATATTTATGGTATTGGTATTATGTATGCACATAATAATTATGTTATTAATGTTAATAATTATGCTATTAATGCTAATAATTATGGTATTAATGCTAATAATTATGCTATTAATGCTAATTATGGTATTAATGCTAATTATGCTATTAATGGTAATAATTATGCTATTAATGCTAATATGCTATTAATGGTAATAATTATGGTATTAATGCTAATAATTATGGTATTAATGCCAATAATTATGGTATTAATGCCAATAATTATGGTATTAATGCCAATAATTATGGTATTAATGCCAATAATTATGCTATTAATGCTAATAATTATGCTATTAATGCTAATAATTATGGTATTAATGCTAATAATTATGGTATTAATGCTAATATTTATGGTATTAATGCAAATAATTATGCTTTTAATGCCAATAATAATGCTATTGCTAATATTGTTATTGATGATGCTATTGATGATGGTTTTGATATTTATGGTATTGGTATTATGTATGCACATAATAATTATGCTATTAATGTTAATAATTATGCTATTAATGCTAATAATTGCTATTAATGGTAATAATTATTCTATTAATGGTAATAATTATTCTATTAATGGTAATAATTATTCTATTAATGGTAATATTTATGCTATTAATGCTAATAATTATGCTATTAATGGTAATTATGCTATTAATGGTAATAATTATGCTATGAATGCTAATAATTATGCTATTAATGCTATTAATTATGGTATTAATACTAATAATTATGGTATTAATGGTAATAATTATGGTATTAATGCCAATAATTATGGTATTAATGCCAATAATTATGGTATTAATGCTAATAATTATGGTATTAATGCTAATTATGCTATTAATGCTAATAATTGCTATTAATGGTAATAATTATTCTATTAATGGTAATAATTATTCTATTAATGGTAATAATTATTCTATTAATGGTAATATTTATGCTATTAATGCTAATAATTATGCTATTAATGGTAATTATGCTATTAATGGTAATAATTATGCTATGAATGCTAATAATTATGCTATTAATGCTATTAATTATGGTATTAATACTAATAATTATGGTATTAATGGTAATAATTATGGTATTAATGCCAATAATTATGGTATTAATGCCAATAATTATGGTATTAATGCTAATAATTATGGTATTAATGCTAATTATGCTATTAATGCTAATTATGCTATTAATGGTAATAATTATGCTATTAATGGTAATAATTATGGTATTAATGGTAATAATTATGCTATTAATGGTAACATAGTAACATAATAACATAGTTTTTTTTTAAGGTTGAAGGAAGACTTTAAGTCCATCTAGTTCAACCCATAGCCTAACATGTTGATCCAGAGGAAGGCAAAAAAAACCCCATGTGGCAACACTAATCTCCACATTGGGGGAAAAAATTCCTTCCTGACTCCAGATACGGCAATCAGACTAATTCCCTGGATCAACGCCCTATCAAAGAATCTAGTATGTATAACTGGTAATATTATAGTTTTCAAGAAAGGCATCCAGGCCCTTCTTAAATGTTAGTAGTGACTCACTCATTACAACATCATGTGGCAGAGAGTTCCATAGTCTCACTGCTCTTACAGTAAAGAATCCGCGTCTGTGATTATGATTAAACCTTCTTCCCTCCAGACGTAGAGGATGCCCCCTTGTCCCAGTCTCAGGCCTAAGAGTAAAGAGATCATTAGAAAGGTCTCTGTACTGCCCCCTCATATATTTGTACATTATTATAAGATCACCCCTAAGCCTTCGTTTTTCCAAGCTAAATAACCCCAAGTTTAATAACCTGTCTTGGTATTGCAGACCCCTTAGTCCTCTAATAACTTTTGTCGCTCTTCTCTGGACCCGCTCTAGTTCAGCTATGTCTTTCTTATACACCGGAGACCAGAATTGTACACAGTATTCTAAGTGTGGTCGCACTAGTGACTTGTATAGAGGTAAAATTATGTTCTCCTCATGAGCATCTATGCCTCTTTTAATACATCCCATTATTTTATTTGCCTTTGCAGCAGCTGCCTGACACTGGCCACTAAATGTGAGTTTGTCATCTACCCATACACCCAGGTCTTTTTCAGTGATAGTTTTGCCCAGTGTTTTATAATTAAGCACATAATTATACCCTTTGTTTCCTCTGCCCAAGTGCATGACTTTACATTTATCCCCATTAAAGCGCATTTGCCATTTAGCAGCCCAAGCTTCTAGTTTACATAAATCCTCCTGTAATATAAAATTGTCCTCCTCTGTATTGATTACCCTGCAGAGTTTAGTGTCATCTGCAAATATTGAGATTCTACTCTGTATGCCCCCTACAAGGTCATTAATAAATATATTAAATAGAAGCGGACCCAACACTGACCCCTGTGGTACCCCACTGTTAACTGTGACCCATTCTGAGTGTGTTCCATTAATAACCACCCTTTGTTTCCTATCACTAAGCCAGTTCTTAACCCACTTACACATATTTTCCCCTATCCCCATTGCCCTCATTTTATGTATCAACCTTTTGTGTGGCACCGTATCAAAAGCTTTTGAAAAGTCCATATACACCACATCCACTGCATTTCCTTGGTCCAGTCCAGAACTTACTTCTTCATAGAAGCTTATTAGATTAGTTTGACAGGAACGGTCCCTCGTAAAACCATGTTGATAATGGGTCATGAGGTTATTTTTGTTCAGATACTCCAGTATAGCATCTCTTAGAAAACCCTCTAGGATTTTACCCACAGTAGAGGTTAAGCTTACTGGCCTATAATTTCCAAGTTCAGTTTTTGTCCCCTTTTTGAATATTGGCACCACATTTGCTATACGCCAGTCCTGTGGTACAGACCCTGATATTATGGAATCTTTAAATATTAAAAATAATGGTCTATCTATGACAGTACTTAATTCCTGCAGCACTCTGGGGTGTATCCCATCTGGGCCCGGGGATTTGTCAATTTTAGTGATTTTTAGACGATGCCGTACTTCCTCTTGGGTTAAGCAGGTGACGTTTAATTGAGAATTTTTGTTATCACTGATCATATTGTCTGTCATGGGATTTTCTTGTGTAAATACTGTTGAAAAAAAGTCATTTAGCATATTTGCTTTTTCCTCATCCTCATCCACCATTTCACCCAGACTATTTTTAAAAGGGCCAACACCATCATTTTTTAGTTTCTTACTATTTATGTAGTTAAAAAATATTTTGGGATTCTTTTTACTTTCTCTGGCAATGAGTCTCTCTGTCTCAATCTTTGCTGCCTTGATTTGCTTTTTACAAATGTTATTTAATTTTCTGTATTTATTTAATGCTTCATCACTACCTACTTGCTTTAATTCCCTAAATGCTTTCTTTTTGTCACTTATTGCACTTCTTACCGCTTTATTTAGCCATAGTGGTTTCCTCCTATTTCTAGCATGCTTATTCCCATAGGGTATATATTGTGCACAGGTCCTATTCAGGATGCTAATAAACATCTCCCATTTGTGTTGTGTACTTTTATGTCTCAGGACATCGTCCCAGTTTATTGCACTAAGATCATCTCTCAACCGTTGGAAATTTGCCTTCCTGAAGTTTAGTGTCCTTGTGGCCCCTCTACTACACGTCTTAGTAAAGGATACTTGAAAGCTTATTAAGTTATGATCACTATTACCCAAGTGACCTCCAACCCGTATATTTGATATGCGGTCTGGCCTGTTGGTTAATATTAGGTCCAGCAGTGCCCCCCTTCTTGTTGGGTCCTGAACCAGTTGTGAAAGGTAATTGTCTCTTATAGTTTTCAAAAACTTATTACCTTTGCTAGAACTGCAGGTTTCTGATCCCCAATGTATTTCAGGGTAGTTGAAGTCCCCCATAATAATGACTTCTCCCTGAGTCGCTGCTTCATCTATTTGCTTTATGAGGATATTCTCCTCCACTTCCATTATTGTTGGGGACTTATAACAAACCCCTATCAGTAATTTATTATTTTTTCCCCCTCCCCTTATCTCCACCCACAGAGACTCTACATTTCCATTAGATTCACCTATATTATCACGCAGGATGGGTTTTAAGGATGATTTTACGTATAAACATACACCTCCTCCTCGCCTATTTGTACGGTCATTTCTGAACAGACAATAGCCCTGTAAATTAACAGCCCAGTCATGACTCTCGTCCAGCCAAGTCTCCGAAATTCCCACCATGTCATAATTATTTTCCAACAAAATCAATTCTAATTCCTCCATTTTGTTGGTGAGGCTTCTGGCATTAGTGAACATGCACTTTATGCATCTCTCTTTACCTCTATTCCTTCCTACTAGATTGACTGTTCTAACCCCACCCCCCATGCCACCCCCACTTTTATTACTTGTGCCCAGGTTACTGTTTACACTATCTTCCCCTCCTATACAATGAATACCCTCCCCCCCAATCCCTAGTTTAAACACTCCTCCAACCTTCTAGCCATTTTCTCCCCCAGCACAGCTGCACCCTCCCCATTGAGGTGCAGCCCGTCCCTAGCATAGAACCTGTAGCCAACAGAGAAGTCGGCCCAGTTCTCCAGGAACCCAAACCCCTCCTTCCTACACCAATTCCTGAGCCACTTATTTATCTCCCTAATCTCCCGTTGCCTCTCTGGTGTGGCACGTGGTACAGGCAGTATTTCAGAGAATACTACCTTGGAGGTCCTTGCCTTAAGCTTGCAGCCTAATTCCCTGAAATCATCTTTAAGGACCTTCCACCTACCTCTAACTTTGTCATTTGTGCCAATGTGCACCATGACCGCTGGGTCCTCACCAGCCCCTCCCAGTAATCTGTCAACCCGATCAGCGATGTGCCGGACTCGAGCGCCAGGTAGGCAGCACACTGTAATAATTATGCTATTAATGGTAATAATTATGCTATTAATGGTAATATTTATGCTATTAATGGTAATAATTATGCTATTAATGCTACTATTATTGGTATTGATGATGCTATTGATGATGGTTTTGATGATGGTTTTGATATTTATGGTATTGGTATTATGTATGCACATAATAATTATGCTATTAATGTTAATAATTATGCTATTAATGCTAATAATTATGCTATTAATGGTAATTATGCTATTAATGCTAATAATTATGGTATTAATGCTAATAATTATGGTATTAATGCTAATAATTATGCTATTAATGGTAATATTTATGCTATTAATGGTAATAATTATGCTATTAATGGTAATAATTATGCTATTAATGCCAATAATTATGGTATTAATGCCAATAATTATGGTATTAATGCTAATAATTATGGTATTAATGCTAATTATGCTATTAATGCTAATTATGCTATTAATGGTAATAATTATGGTATTAATGGTAATAATTATGCTATTAATGGTAATAATTATGCTATTAATGGTAATAATTATGCTATTAATGCTAATAATTATTCTATTAATGGTAATAATTATTCTATTAATGGTAATAATTATGCTATTAATGCTAATAATTATGATATTAATGCTAATTATGGTATTAATGCTAATTATGCTATTAATGCTAATTATGGTATTAATGGTAATATTTATGCTATTAATGGTAATAATTATGCTATTAATGCTACTATTATTGCTATTGATGATGCTATTGATGATGCTATTGATGATATTGATGATAGTTTTGATGATGGTTTTGATGATGCTATTGATGATGGTTTTTGATGATGGTTTTGATGATGGTTTTGATATTTATGGTATTGGTATTATGTATGCACATAATAATTATGTTATTAATGTTAATAATTATGCTATTAATGCTAATAATTATGGTATTAATGCTAATAATTATGCTATTAATGCTAATAATTATGGTATTAATGCTAATTATGCTATTAATGCTAATAATTATGGTATTAATGCTAATAATTATGCTATTAATGGTAATAATTATGGTATTAATGCTAATAATTATGCTATTAATGCTAATAATTATGGTATTAATGCCAATAATTATGGTATTAATGCCAATAATTATGCTATTAATGCTAATAATTATGGTATTAATGCTAATAATTATACTATTAATGCTAATAATTATGCTATTAATGGTTATAATTATGCTTTTAATGCCAATAATAATGCTATTGCTAATATTGTTATTGATGATGGTTTTGATATTTATGGTATTGGTATTATGTATGCACATAATAATTATGCTATTAATGCTAATAATTATGCTATTAATGGTAATTATGGTATTAATGCTAATAATTATGGTATTAATGATAATAATTATGCTATTAATGCTAATAATTATGCTATTAATGCTAATAATTATGCTATTAATGCAAATAATTATACTATTAATGGTAATAATTATGCTATTAATGCTAATAATTATGCTATTAATGCTAATAATTATGCTATTAATGGTAATATTTATGCTATTAATGCCAATAATTATGCTATTAATGCTAATAATTATGCTATTAATGGTAATATTTATGCTATTAATGCTTATAATTATGCTATTAATGCTAATAATAATGCTATTGCTAATATTATTGTTATTGATGATGCTATTGATGATGCTATTGATGATGCTATTGATGATGCTATTGATGATGCTATTGATGATGCTATTGATGATGGTTTTCATGATGGTTTTAATATTTATGGTATTGGTATTATGTATGCACATTTAATGTCCTTAAGTATTCAGTGACCTCTTACTATTATTGATATGAATGAGAAACATGTTTATATATCTGTAATACATTGTAGGGTAAATTAAAGGACATACAAAACATGATATTTAAATATGTTCATTGTCTATCTGGAACTTATTATTTTCCTTAATAATTATTCTATACTTTTCAAGAATTCTTTTCTCCCAAAAAGCTTTTGTAAAAGCTCTTGCGTACCTATACATCTCCAAGCATAGTATTACCTTTGCATGTTCTAACATGACTTCAAAGGATACTAGCAAGGATGTTGGCGGGTACAAAGCCGCATGGATGCGTAAGACACGTGCTAAAGAAACTGAAGAAGAGCGACAATGTCGTTTGGATAAGTCTAAAGCTGAGTATAAGCAACGCATTGCAATGGAGTCGCTGGAACAAAAACAACTACGGTTGACCAAAAATGCTCAGAAGCTACATCAACGGCGTCAAAAAAAAAAAGCGACACCACCAGTACATCACTCTGCTGATCAGACAGTAACTTCCTCAGTACAACAGTCTGCTGATCAAACTACAAGCTCACCTGTACAATACTCTGCTGATGTAACTCAGTGTGCTGATCAAACAGTAACCTCATCAGTACTACAGTCTGCTGATCCAACTGTAAGCTCACCAGTACTACAGTTTGCTCTAGCTCTTTCTAGCAGTTCACCGGATGAAAGGAGCACAATTCCTCAAGTGTCATCACCGCGTAAAGCTACAGCAAAGCGTAAACATTGTGCTGAGGAGACGTCACACACAAAACGTTTTCGCCTTGAACAACAACAAACTCCTTTGGAGGCACAAATTGCTCAGGAGTCTTCACTATCCAAACAGAGCCGCTTACGTAAAAGTGGTGCCTCCCGTCGTCAACACCGCAAAAAGACGTCTTCTACTGTTACACAAGTGGATCCTGACTCTTTTTCTGCTTTATTACTTCAAACGTCTCATCTATGTCGGTTTGCAGAAAGAAAATCGTATTTACCTACCTACACCTCCCTCTTCATATCCACCTGGATTTACAGATAGTGATTTTGGCATTGTGGAACATACCTGTGGCTGTATGATATTCATATGTAAGCATTGTGAAGCTCGACATTTCATGGATGAGATGCCATCGGATAAACAGTATACTCTCTGTTGTCACAAGGGGAAGGTCAAGGTTCCGTTACCTCAGTATCCAGAGATGTTGGAATGTATTCTTAAAGGTCAGAGTCCATACAGTCGGAATATGATGGATAACATCAGAAGTATTAATAGTTCATTTGGTTTTGCTTCTATGGGTGCAAGTATTGCTCCCCCACCTGGACATGGCCCTTATTGCTTCCGGATTCATGGCCAAATTTATCACCGTACTGGAACACTACATCCTGCTCCAGATCAAGCTCCTGCTTATGCCCAACTCTACATTTTAGATACTGCCACTGCTAATGACCAACGTTTACAGTGTGATGAAAATAAGAAATGTCATCCTAAATTGATGCGGCTCATTGCTAACTTATTAGATCGCATTAATCCTTTTGTTTCCGCATACAAAATGTTACGTTTTGTTGAACAAGAGGAACAGGAGAAGGCAATTGAAAATGGTACTGTCATGCCTAATATCATCATGGCTCTTAAACAGGATCGAGAACAAGACCCAAGACGTTATAATAAGCCAATTGTTAATGAAGTTGCTGTGGTCTTTGAAAATGCTGATGGAGAGCCGCCTTTCAATAGAGACATTTTAATTCATCTGAAACCTGACCCAAACAATCCTTTAGCTCCAAAAACACAGCAAGTTAGTATTCTCCACAGTAATTTGGATGCTTTACTGTATCCGTTATTTTTTCCGCATGGTGAACAAGGCTGGCATGAGGGACTGAAGCATCAAGGTGAAAATCCACGGAGAATTACACAATTGCAGTATTACTGTTATTTGCTATCTGTACGTCCTGGGTTCAATCCTATTTTAAATGGTGGAAAACTAACGCAACAGTATTTAGTAGATGCGTATATAAAAATTGAGGCTAATCGCTTAAATTTTATACGTCAACATCAAAAAGACTTAAAAGTGGAAGACTATTGCGTACTACAGGAACATCTGCAAAGAAAATCTTTTGAAAAAGGAATTCCTATTGGCAAGACGGTAATTTTACCATCGTCATTTGAAGGCAGTCCCAGAAACATGCAGCAGAGGTATCAAGATGCCATGGCTATTGTTACAAAATTTGGACGGCCAGATCTTTTTATAACAATGACCTGTAATCCCAAATGGAGCGAGATTATCCATAATTTAGAACCATGGCAGAGGGTGGAACACAGACCGGATTTAGTCGCCCGTGTCTTCAAAATAAAATTAGAAGCCCTATTAAAAGATATAAACAGTGGATTATTTGGCAAGATTTGTGCAATGATTCATGTAATAGAATTCCAAAAGCGAGGACTACCACATGCTCACATTTTGGTTATTCTGGATAGCAATTCCAAATTACGCACTGAGGTAGATGTCGATCGTACTGTTTGGGCAGAAATTCCTGACCCATCCGAGTATCCTGTGCTCCATCAAATTGTGATGCAACATATGATTCATGGACCCTGTGGACAATTGAACCCCAATTCTCCATGTATGGATATTGGAAAGTGTAAAAAAGGATTCCCAAAAGATTTCCAACCAAAAACTGTAATACCACACGATGCCTACCCAACTTATCAACGCAATGCAGGACCTTCATTTACACAACGTTCTCACATGGTTGATAATTCTTGGGTTGTTCCCTATAACCCTTTCTTACTATTAAAGTATAAGTGTCATATAAATGTGGAAATATGTGCATCCATTCAAAGTGTCAAGTATCTATTCAAATATGTTTACAAGGGGCATGATAAAGCCAATCTGGAAATTTCTCAAACAAACATACAACATGATGAACCTCACCAATTTATGGACTCAAGATACGTCAGTGCACCGGAGGCAGCTTGGAGAATTTTTGCCTATCCAATGCATAAACAATCACACAGCATTGTTCGCCTTGCCGTACATCTGCCACAGTCACAACCCCTTTATTTTCATGAAGATGCTTCTGTTGAGAACATTGCTGCCATGACACATAAAAAATCAACTCTTATGGCCTACTTTGAACTGAATGAGAATGACCCACGTGCTCATGAATACTTCTACCGCCAAATTCCTGAGCACTATGTCTGGAAAGCTGGTGCATGGGAAATTAGGCAGAAACGTGGAACAACAGTCATTGGAAGAATGTATACGGTCAGTATGAAAGATGAAGAACGCTACTATTTACGGTTGTTGTTACTACATGTAAAAGGAGCAACAAGTTTTGAGCACATTAAGACCGTTAATGAAGTCGAGTACCCAACTTTTAAACAGGCAGCAATAGCCCTTGGATTACTTTTGGATGACAGTGTTTGGCGAAATACCTTACTGGATGGCTGTGTTCTAAACATGCCTGCACAGCTTCGGGATATGTTTGCTTACATATGTATCTTTGGTCCTCCTGCTCATCCATTGGAGTTGTGGCAAGAATTTAAAAAAGATTTTATTGAAGACTACTGCCGTGCGTATCACCCTAACAATGAGGACTGTGAGCATTGTGAAGGCTATGCAATGACAGATGTTCAAAATGTGTTAAAATTTCATGGCAAAAGCTTTACGGATTTTAATCTACCACGCCCCAAAAGAAAACAACAACTACAACCACAATACGACAAAGAGGAGGAGTTTAGAAGAGCCCAAGAAATGAAAGAAACTTTAAATCAACAACAACTTCTGGCCTATAATGCCATAAATGAAGCATTACAGGATACAAGTCAGCAAGCTAAGTGCTTTTTCATTGATGGCCCAGGTGGCAGTGGGAAAACATATTTGTATGATTTGTTAATTCGTCAAATAAGAGGAGAAGGAGAAACTGTGTCACCTGCTGCCAGTACTGGGATTGCAGCCAACTTATTGGAAGGAGGAAGAACCATCCATTCACTTTACGGGATACCTATTCCAATTAATGAAACGTCTGTGTCAAGAATCAAAAATGATACTGATGCTGCACACCATTTGAAGAGTACTAAACTTTTTATTATTGATGAATCCACTATGCTATCCAAATTTGCACTGCATGTCATTGACCAACTATTAAAGGATGTTATGACCAAAGATATCTCGAAGAAAAATAAAACACCCTTTGGAGGGAAAGTCATTGTTCTGGGAGGAGACTTTCGTCAGTGTCTTCCTATTATTCCTCATGGAACACGAACTGATATCGTAGAGAGCTGCATTAAATATTCCAGACAATGGCAGATTTTTACTCAATTGCCACTACTTGACAACATGCGCTCTGTTGATCCAGAATACAGCAATTGGATACTTCAGCTGGGAAATGGACAATTGACCAATTCTTATAACCTTGGAGATGATGTTATAGAAATCCCTGAAGATATGATTTGCACAGGTTCACTAATATTTGACATTTTTGGTGAAAACATTGTAATTGATGTCAATGACAATGAAAGCATTCATACAGCAGCATCACATGCCATTCTTTGCCCCAAAAATGATGATGTGGATCAGGTCAACTCTAAGATCATGGATTGCATTGCTGGAGAGTATACAGAATACATTAGTGATGATTCCATTGATCCGGACGAGACAGAGGACCCAGAGCAATACCCTGTTGAATTTTTAAATTCACTTACACCCACGGGGATGCCATCTCATCGTCTGAAATTAAAAATTGGCACCATTGTAATGCTTTTGAGGAACTTCAACAGCAGAAAAGGTCTTTGCAATGGGACTCGCTTAATTGTCACCGGTTTGTTTGCCAACATGATTCGAGCAAGAGTCATTACTGGGTCTGCTGGAGGAAATGTGGTTTTCATTCCCAGGATTGATTTGTGCCCATCAGAAACCGGCTTGCCTTTTAAGTTAAGACGTCGCCAATTTCCTCTGAAGCCAGCTTTTGCCATGACAATAAACAAATCCCAAGGACAAACACTTGAGAAAGTAGGCATTTTTTTGCCAGAACCTGTTTTTGGACATGGACAATTGTATGTGGCTTTTTCAAGAGTGAGAAGACGATCCAATGTAAAAGTGAAAGTGGTGGACACTCCAATCCAAGGAAAATTGCTGCCTAACAGTGACAAAGTTTTTACCAAAAATATTGTCTACAAGAATATTTTGCACTGAACTCTTCCCTATGACTATTCTTCTGTTTATTTATCTTTTGAAAAAAAAAAAAAAAAAAAAAAAAAATTTTACTGTTTTACATTTTATTCTTTTATATACTGATTTCTACTATATTTTTGTGAACACACATTTAAAATAATATGAGAGATGTGTATCATCCACATTTCTACAGTGGGTGATAGAAACCACTATTTCAAGCTCCAGCACTATATGTGCTGAGAGATTTCATTGTCACTCTTTACAGGGAGAGGTTTTTGTGAACAGCTAAGAGACGGGTGGGATGGCTGTTCACACACATCTCATTAGCAAGGTGTGTTCCACATGTTTAGATAGATAGGGACAAACATAAATTATTAATTAGATTTTACCACACCATTTTTCTTAGATTTTTTCACTTTGTTGAGGAATATACTAAATGATAATAATTGATCATGAAGGACTCACCAACAACATACTTGCTGTAATTTTCATAATTGCATATATGTAATTTGTACTTAACTTGCGGTTTGTGCAGACAACATAGTTGCAGCAGTGTCATCCACATCAACTGCAGTCACCTGTGGTTAGTTAGTCGATGCATCTTATGCACCTGCTGAAGCTACGTTAACTCCATTTACCGTAGGTTAACTACAAGTTTTTTTGTTATTGCATGGATATTGCTGCAAGTCTGTAGCTGGTAACTCCTTCTGTATCAATTTACAAAATTTTATTATTTACATCACAATCCTCAAAAAATCTAAGAAAAATTCAGGTATAAAAAATATTTAAATTATATCAATTCGGATTTAGTTAGATTAGGACTCACCAGGCGTAAGGGCATCTTGACGCGATTGGTGGGCTGACACAAACTGGCTGATACACCTATTACTTATTGCTACTTTGTGTTCTAAGACCCTTACAACATAATTATTCAATTTTCCTTATATGATATCAACAATACAAATATATATAGTTGCTGTAAAGATGTCATTGGAATAATTGGATTATTTAAAAATCTTTAAAAAAACAATAAACATATTCTAGACAACCAATGCATTTGCATTAGTCTAACAGCTATAACTACTATAATCAAATTAACGTACGTTCTAGAATCCCGATGCATTTGCATCGGGCTCACAGCTAGTTAGTGATTATAATTAGCAGTGACTATATTCTTTAGTCACCAAGGCGGGCTGTTTTGCAGTTCCAGGATCCACCCTGTCTCTGTGTATTCTGCTGTGATGTGCAGGCATTGCCCTCCCCTCTCTCTATCACTCACAGAATGCAAATCATTAGTCCTGCCTTCAGTTTCAGTTTCACTTAAGCACAGACAGAGAGAGGGCTGGATCCTGGAGCTTTAAAAGAACACCCCCTGGTGACTAAAGAATATAGCCCCTGCTAATTATAATCTCTAATGAGTAAGTATTAAAACGTTTTTCTCCACTTTCACAGGATGCTTTTAGGAGACAAAAGAAGTGTGAGATTAGTGATAGGATGCTGCAGGGACATGTTTTGCTAGTTTAGGAGGTGTTTTGGAGGTGACAGGATCCCTTTAAAGTGCTTTCAGTACAAATAAGTGCTTATATTATAAAGTGCTTTCAATATAAAGTGCTATATTAAGGTGCCCATAAGTTGTGTACAATAAATTTCCTTTCTTAAAAAATGTTTTAGAATTTTTTTTTTTTGATATAGTGGTGCATAATTATCGGTTCCACATTTATCCACTGAGCCTTAAATTGATATGATGCTTCCTTTTCACTGCAAATCTTCATCTCCAAGCAATATTCACAGCTATAAAATATACAGTAAATAACAAAAGGACAATCATTGTTTCATATATAAAACACATTGCATGAAAATTATATAAAATACAGTTACATTGTGATAAAAACCCTGGTGACTAGTGACTCTTGTATATTATATTGCATCTGATTCGCTTCACCAGGGATTCTTTCTTGCGTTGGTTTTTATTACCATGCATTAATCACAACGCTATTCCCAACCTATAATCCACATTTAACCCCTCAGGTTTCAGTGTATTTAGTGTATGGATCCACTGTAGTTCCTTCATTTTTAGCATTTTTGTTCTGTCTCCTCCTCGCCTCATTGGTGGTACAGAGTCTATCAATCGGAATTTTAAATCCCTTTCTGTATGTTTCTTTTCTACAAAATGCTTAGGGACTGGGAGGTTGCCCCTCTTTTCTGATCGTATACCTGTGATGATTAAACCGGATTTTGAATTCTAGAGTGGTTTCGCCCACATATTTCAGGCCACAAGGGCATTCTAACACATATATAACATGGTCACTGGTACATGTTTAAAAAGTGCTGTATTTTGTAATTCACACCTTTGTGGGTGAAGCTAGGTCCTTTTATCATATGCGTACAGATCACACAAGATATGCATGGGTAACATCCCAACCTTCTGCTGCATGTTAATGTCGTTTGTCGACTATTTTTTATAGGCCCAAAGTCCGAATGCACTAGCATGTCCTTTAAATTTCTATTTTTTCTGTACGAGGTGAGGGGTTTGTTGCTAAACTCCTGTATTTCTGGCAAACATCTTGCCAGCATATGCCAGTGCTTATTCACTACACTGGCTATGCTGGGTGCTTCCTCTCCATAAGTCAGAACTAGGAGAATCCTCTTACCCATCTCTCTTTTGTTGTTCGTCTCTTCCTGATTGCATAAAACTTTCGCTTTTTGCTCTGATAATAGTTTGTTTGGTTATCCCCTTTTAACAAATTTATCTATCAGCTCATCAGTTTTTTTCTCACGTTCCTCCTCTTCACTTACAATTCTCTTAACCCTTTGCATCTGCGCTATAGGGATAGCTTTTTTTAGGGCCTGTGGATGATGGCTGTTATAGTGGAGTAGCTTGTTTTTGTCTGTTTTCTTTACACATAGTGTGGTATTAAACATGCTTCCTTTCTTTGTTACTAAAACATCTAAGAACTGGATTTCCTTTTTGGACTGTACCATTGTGAATTTGATTGAACTGTCCGATGTGTTGAGGAAATCAAAGAAGTTTTCCAACTCGTCATCTGTCCCTTTCCACAATACAAAGGTGTCATCTATATATCTCTACCACTCGACCACCTTTGCAAAGTGGTGGGATACATAGATGTATTTTTCTTCGAGGACAGTCATAACAGTATTCGCATAGGAAGACACTATTTTCACCCCCATAGCGGTCCCAACCAATTGTAGAAAAAACTTATCGCCAAACATGAAATAATTTTGTCTCAGAACAATCTCTAAAAGCTCTATAGTGAACTGCTTTGCAGGGTCACTGTACTCAGTATCTCTCAATTTACTTGCCACTGCTTGGATTCCTCTATCATGGTTAATAGACGTATAGAGAAAGACTACATCAAACAAGACTAGAGTCAGATCTTCTTCTACCTCTATCTCATGCAACTTTCCCAAGAAATCATTAGTGTCTTTTATATATGACTGCGCTGAGGTGGCAAAAGGGCTCATGATTTTATCCAAAAACGTCCCTATGTTGCTGAATACTTACACTATCCCCGCAACAATTGGCCTCGCCGGTGGAGCTACCAAAGTCTTGTGGATTTTAGGGGTTACATATAGGACTGGGGTTTTAGGATGTTCAATATAGAAATAGTCGACGAAATCCTCATCTATAATTCCCCCCAACTCGGCTTCTCCCAAATCTTTAGATATGTTTTTTTGGATTTCATGTTTAGGGTCTCTATCCAATCTTCTGTACACTGTCTCATCACTCAGCTGTCTCATTATCTCCGTGACATAATTTTGCTTACCCATAATGACGACTGCTCCTCCTTTGTCCGCAGGTTTTATAATCAAGTCATCGTTATGGGCCAGCTCTTTTATCGCCTCAAATTCCCCTTTTGTGACATTTGTTTTTTTAAAATTCTGTTGGCTATTTTCTTGCAAAATCTTAACATCTCTTTTTACTGCTTTTCCAAATGCCTCAATAACCGGGACCTCCTCATCTGGTACAAATTCACTCCTTTTACTCAATCCTAGGTCTATCATGTTGATTTCACTAGTTCTTATTTTATCCTTTACTGTCCTATTATGGAACGAATGTCTTAGTTTAATATTCCTAAAAAAATCTAAAAAGGTCCACTTCAACCTCAAACCAATCAACATGAGAATTAACATAGTAACTTAAACCTTTGTTTAGTACAGACACTTGATTATCAGACAACTCTTTACCCGAAAGGTTGACAATCAAGGACGTTCTTTCTTCTTCTGCTGTTTGTACAGTGGCTGCTTGCCATTGTCTTTGGGCTTTCTTCTGGTTCCGGTGGTGATATTGTCTTCGTCTGGTAAGGGGCCTTCTGGGCCTATGTAAAATAAAGTCATTCTTTTTACCATCCCATCTATTGCAGTTATATGGATGGGTGCCCTTATTATCCCTATATGCTTTCTGATAATAACCTCTTTTTTGTCGCCAAACCATTTGACTGTCCTTTTGCCAATTATATATCTGGCCACATTTATAATTTTCCATATCTCTTAGCCATTTCTGCTGTTTCGTTTCCTCAAGATCTTTTTTCAATTTTTCAACTTTTCCTGCTACTATCTCTTTCAATTTCCTGTTTCCTCTTCTCCCAGCATCTTTTTTAATGACAACTCTGTATCTTTAATCTATGTTTGTAATATAACAATTTCGTTCTGCAAGTCTTCCATATTAAGTAATATTACGTCTAGAGAGTATCTATCAGACATGCTGGCAAACTTATCACAATATAGGGTATTTCCCAAAAAATAGTGTTGGTCTCACACTGGAACGCAAACCTCTGGGCTTTGTAGTATTGTGCCAAGGTGGCTACATGCAATTCTGTAGATATTAGCTTTTTGCAATCATTTTCATACTTGCGCTTGGCATTAATGCTGTATGGTACACTCAAAAAACCTGTATTCCACTCCTCTCCCCTCAGGATCCGCTCTTCATTATCTACAGCAGGGGTGGGGAACTCCAGTCCTCGAGGGCCGCAAACAGTGCAGGTTTTCAGGATTTCCTTAGTATTGCACAGGTGATAACATAATCACTTGCACTGGTGATGATTCCAATCCCTGTGCAATACTAAGGAAATCGTGAAAACCTGAACTGTTTGCGGCCCTCGAGGACTGGAGTTCCCCACCCCTGATCTACAGTATAATATACCGCACCTGGTTCCATTGTATAAACGCTGTGCAAATCTCACAGAAGATTCAATATTGGTAAAAAGAGCAGCATGGCTTCTGCAGTGGGTGCAAATCAATCCAAGCAATACTTCTGTCTGCTATTAATACGATACCAAAAAGGAATGCAGCACTCCAGATCAAGTGTCCAAAATCTGCCTTTATTAGGACATCAAGTGCAGTGTGCAACGTTTCAGGCCCAGTCGCCCTTCTTCTAGTAACTAGTCATAGCTAGGCTAGTCCTTATATATGTATACTCATTTGCATAATCAATAAAAAAAAAAAAAAAAAAACTTTAATATTTATAAGTAAAATGATTTAGATGCACTTTGGTTTACACACAGTGTAATCGTTGGTAATGTGAGTCCCAAGATGGCCGCGGACCTCAGGGAATGTACTGAGCATGTGCCGGTGTGGCAATATGGCGTCAGATACACTTCCTGGTAGTCTTGGAAACGGCCTCAGAAGCACTACACTGAGCATGCCTGAACAAAGAATCCAGCGTTTACATGTGGATAATGGTGGTTGCAGTGATTAAAGGTACATATAGGGTGACTGATGCTAATAATTGATATTGGAGCACCTGCACCTGCAGTAATTATCTCTAGTAATGCATACAGTAAATGATGGAATGATGGAAATTATTGTTTAGTAATGAATACAGAAGGATATGAGTTATTGTATGTAGAACTAGGCAATTGCACATTTTATGAGCACATTGTAAATGAATGTAACAAGGATATAAGATAATGAGAATTTGATTGATTATGCAAATGAGTATGTATATAAGAACTAGCCTAGCTATGACTAGATGATAGAAGAAGGGCGACTGTGCCTGAAACGTTGCACACTGCACTTGATGGACTAATAAAGGCAGATTTTGGACACTTGATTTGGAGTGCTGCAATCCTTTTTGGTATCTATCTTACTATCTATCTATCTATCTATCTATCTATCTATCTATCTATCTATCTATCTATCTATCTATCTATCCATCTATCTATCTATCTGTTAGAGAAAATTCTCTGCAGCACTCAGCTACTACCAGTGATGTACATATGCTAAGTTTTTAAACTTTTTTCTCAAATATATACAGCTTGTTAGCATATGTACATCACTGGTAGTAGCTGAGTGCTACAGATAATTTTTTCTAGTTGTTTGACCCTGCTGACACCAGTTCACATTATGTCTGGGAGTGCTGTGCAGTTTTTTCTGTTTTCTATCTATCTATCTATCTATCTATCTATCTATCTATCTATCTATCTATCTATCTATCTATCTATCTATCTATCTATCTATCTATCGATCACAGCATGTATTTGTATCTGCTTGGTGACATGATTGCTATTTGAAGTCTGGACCCCCTGTCACATAGGATGGTATATCAGGAACTGGATTGTATATGTGTGAACATGGGACCGGCAGCCATGCCCCCTGCCATGCCCTTTTCCCATACAGAATTGTGATGGGGTCTGAATATCGGCTGATCCTGCAGCTCACAGCATCCACCCCCTGACACACCTCCTCTTCTTTGCTTCTAGATGAAGCTGACAGGCTAAGATTTCAGTTCCCTGAGGTGGGGGTCAGAGCTCAGGAGCAGGTATGATTTTATGGAATTACTAGATGGCGGCCCGATTCTAAAGAATCGGGTAGTCTAGAATCCATATATAGTTTATTTACAAATAGTTACGGGAGTGCGGTGAAATGAATTGTGTGTATACAGGCGGCTCTGTGGTTAGCAGTGAGTGCGGTGGCTCAGTGGTTAGCAGTGAGTGCGGTGGCTCAGTGGTCAGCAGTGAGTGCGGTGGCTCAGTGGTCAGCAGTGAGTGCGCTGGCTCAGTGGTCAGCAGTGAGTGCGCTGGCTCAGTGGTCAGCAGTGAGTGCGGTGGCTCAGTGGTTAGCAGTGAGTGCGCTGGCTCAGTGGTTAGCAGTGAGTGCGGTGGCTCAGTGGTTAGCAGTGAGTGCGCTGGCTCAGTGGTTAGCAGTGAGTGCGCTGGCTCAGTGGTCAGCAGTGAGTGCGGTGGCTCAGTGGTCAGCAGTGAGTGCGGTGGCTCAGTGGTCAGCAGTGAGTGCGGTGGCTCAGTGGTCAGCAGTGAGTGCGGTGGCTCAGTGGTCAGCAGTGAGTGCGGTGGCTCAGTGGTTAGCAGTGAGTGCGGTGGCTCAGTGGTTAGCAGTGAGTGCGGTGGCTCAGTGGTTAACAGTGAGTGCGGTGAGATTGGTCAGCGCAGCGGCGTGGGCAGAGTGGTCAGCGCAGCGGCGTGGGCAGAGGACAGAGGCGGCTGGGCAGAGGACAGGGGGCAGAGGCGGCTGGGCAGAGGACACAGAGGGGGCAGAGGACACAGAGGGGGCAGAGGACACAGAGGGGGCAGAGGACACAGAGGGGGCAGAGGACACAGAGGGGGCAGAGGACACAGAGAACAGGGGGCAGAGGACGCAGAAGACGCAGAGGACAGGGGGAAGAGGACACAGAGGGGGCAGAGGACGCAGAGGACAGGGGGCAGAGGACAGGGGGCAGAGGACAGGGGGCAGAGGACAGGGGGCAGAGGACAGGGGGCAGAGGACTCAGAGGGGGCAGAGGACGCAGAGGGGGCAGAGGACGCAGAGGGGGCAGAGGACGCAGAGGGGGCAGAGGACGCAGAGGGGGCAGAGGACACAGAGGGGGCAGAGGGGGCAGAGGACGCAGAGGGGGCAGAGGACGCAGAGGGGGCAGAGGACGCAGAGGGGGCAGAGGACGCAGAGGACAGGGGGCAGAGGACGCAGAGGACAGGGGGCAGAGGACACAGAGGACAGGGGGCAGAGGACACAGAGGGGGCAGAGGACAGGGGGCAGAGGACACAGAGGGGGCAGAGGACACAGAGGGGGCAGAGGACACAGAGGGGGCAGAGGACACAGAGGGGGCAGAGGACACAGAGGGGGCAGAGGACACAGAGGGGGCAGAGGACACAGAGGGGGCAGAGGACACAGAGGGGGCAGAGGACAGGGGGCAGAGGACGCAGAGGGGGCAGAGGACGCAGAGGGGGCAGAGGACGCAGAAGGGGCAGAGGACGCAGAGGACGCAGAGGACAGGGGGCAGAGGACACAGAGGGGGCAGAGGACGCAGAGGACAGGGGGCAGAGGGGGCAGAGGACAGGGGGCAGAGGACACAGAGGGGGCAGAGGACACAGAGGGGGTAGAGGACACAGAGGGGGCAGAGGACACAGAGGGGGCAGAGGACACAGAGGGGGCAGAGGACAGGGGGCAGAGGACAGGGGGCAGAGGACAGGGGGCAGAGGACGCAGAGGGGGCAGAGGACGCAGAGGACGCAGAGGACAGGGGGCAGAGGACACAGAGGGGGCAGAGGACGCAGAGGACAGGGGGCAGAGGGGGCAGAGGACAGGGGGCAGAGGACACAGAGGGGGCAGAGGACACAGAGGGGGCAGAGGACACAGAGGGGGCAGAGGACACAGAGGGGGCAGAGGACACAGAGGGGGCAGAGGACACAGAAGGGGCAGAGGACAGGGGGCAGAGGACAGGGGGCAGAGGACAGGGGGAAGAGGACAGGGGGCAGAGGACAGGGGGCAGAGGACGCAGAGGACACAGAGGGGGCAGAGGACACAGAGGTGGCAGAGGACACAGAGGGGGCAGAGGACGCAGAGGGGGCAGAGGACGCAGAGGGGGCAGAGGACGCAGAGGGGGCAGAGGACGCAGAGGACAGGGGGCAGAGGACGCAGAGGACAGGGGGCAGAGAACACAGAGGGGGCAGAGGACAGGGAGCAGAGGACACAGAGGGGGCAGAGGACAGGGGGCAGAGGACACAGAGGGGGCAGAAGACACAGAGGGGGCAGAGGACACAGAGGGGGCAGAGGACACAGAGGGGGCAGAGGACACAGAGGGGGCAGAGGACACAGAGGGGGCAGAGGACGCAGAGGACAGGGGGCAGAGGACACAGAGGACACAGAGGGGGCAGAGGACAGGGGGCAGAGGACGCAGAGGACAGGGGGCAGAGGACGCAGAGGACAGGGGGCAGAGGACGCAGAGGACAGGGGGCAGAGGACGCAGAGGACAGGGGGCAGAGGACGCAGAGGACAGGGGGCAGAGGACGCAGAGGACAGGGGGCAGAGGACGCAGAGGACAGGGGGCAGAGGACGCAGAGGACAGGGGGCAGAGGGGGCAGAGGGGGCAGAGGACACAGAGGGGGCAGAGGACGCAGAGGACAGGGGGCAAAGGACGCAGAGGACAGGGGGCAGAGGACACAGAGGGGGCAGAGGACGCAGAGGAGAGGGGGCAGAGGACACAGAGGGGGCAGAGGACGCAGAGGGGGCAGAGGACAGGGGGCAGAGGACACAGAGGACGCAGAGGACACAGAGGACGCAGAGGACACAGAGGGGGCAGAGGACACAGAGGGGGCAGAGGACACAGAGGGCGCAGAGGACAGGGGGCAGGGGGCAAAGGACGCAGAGGACCTGTTAATCCCTTGCAGCCCGGCTCTCACCTCAGCGTCCCCTCCCGATGCTGCTGAGCGCGGTGTCCCCCGGTGTCAGCAGTGCGGAGCTGTGGAGACTGCGCTGTGCAGCATGATCCCGGGTGTCAGCCTGCAGTGTCAGCCGCCTCCTGTCAGTGCAGCTACCCCCCGGCTGCCATGTGCTGCCGCTGCCACCTCCTCACTGCCCGGGCACCTGGGGAATGTGTGTGCGGAGAGCGGGGAGGAGCCGGCCGCACACACTGGAGGCTCGGCTGTAACCCCTGCACTGCCGGGCGCCTCCTCCTGACAGTGTACTGATGTGTGGAGCAGGGGCTGAGGACATGATACATGAGGGGCGGCCTCTGGGCAGACAGCAATGGCAGAGGGTGGAGGGGAGAGGCTGTAGGGCACACGGAACTTCCGAGGTCGGAACGTTCCTGTGCCGCTGCCTGTAGCAGGGGGGCCCTGCACTGGATGACGTCACCAGCTCCTGGGCGAAGTCCGTCACGGAAGTGGCCTTCGCCTTTTCAGGAAGTGGCCTTCGGGTTTTATATAATAGATATGTGGTCTATAGATCCTAGAACTGCAATGTACAACTCTGCTTTATCATGTAGCAGGGCAGGAACTATACTGAAAGGTTTTCTGTCACTGGAGTTCCCCTTTAAGATGTTGAATCATGAGTTTCTCTAGGGACAAAAAGGTGTTGAAAATGTCACCAGTCGTGGTGGGAGTACAGTCATGGCCAAAAGTTTTGAGAATGACACCAAAATTATATTTTCACATAATCTGCTGCCCTCTGGTTTTTATTTGTGTTTGTCTTATGTTTATATCACATACAGAAATATAATTGCAATCATATTATGAGCACCAAAAGGTTATATTGACAGTTAGAATGAGTTAATGCAGCAAGTCAATATTTGCAGTGTTGACCCTTCTTCTTCAGGACCTCTGCAATTCTCCCTGGCATGCTCTCAATCAACTTCTGGACCAAATCCTGACTGATAGCAGGCCATTCTTACATAATCAATGCTTGCATTTTGCCAGAATGTGTTGGTTTTTGTTTGTCCAGCCGTCTCTTGATGATTGACCACAAGTTCTCAATGGGATTAAGATCTGGGGAGTTTCCAGGCCATGGACCCAAAATCTCTATGTTTTGTTCCCTGAGCCATTTAGTTATCACCTTTGGTTTATGGCAAGGTGCTCCATCATGCTGGAAAAGGCATTGTTGGGCACCAAACTGCTCTTGGACGGTTGGGAGAAGTTGCTCTTGGAGGACATTCTGGTATCATTCTTTATTCATGGCTGTGTTTTTAGGCAAGACTGTGAGTGAGCCGATTCCCTTGGCTGAGAAGCAACCCCACACATGAATGGTTTCAGGATGTTTTACAGTTGGCATGAGACAAGACTGGTGGTAGCACTCACCTCTTCTTCTCCGAATAAGCTGTTCTCCAGATGTCCCAAACAATTGAAAAGGGGATTCATCAGAGAAAATGACTTTACCCCAGTCCTCAACAGTCCACTCCCTGTACCTTTTGCAGAATATCAGTCGGTCCCTGATGTTTTTTCTGGAGAGAAGTGGCTTCTTTGCTGCCCTCCTTGAAACCAGGCCTTGCTCAAAGAGTCTCCGCCTCACAGTGCGTGCAGAAGCACTTACACCAGCCTGCTGCCATTCCTGAGCAAGCTCGGCACTGCTGGTAGTCTTATCCCGCAGCTGAAACAGTTTTAAGATACGGTCCTGGGGCTTGCTGGTCTTTCTTGGGTGCCCTGGAGCCTTTTTGACAACAATGGAAGTTCTTGATGATGCGATAGATTGTTGACTGAGGTGTAATCTTTCTAGCTGCAATACTCTTCCCTGTTAGGCCATTTTTGTGTTGTGCAATGATGGCTGCACGTGTTTCTTTAGAGATAACCATGGTTAACTGAAGAGAAACAATGATACCAAGCACCAGCCTCCTTTTAAAGTGTCCAGTGGAGTCATTCTTACTTAATCATGACTGATTGTTCGCCAGCCCTGTCCTCATCAACACCCACACCTGTGTTAATGGAACAATCACTAAAACGATGTTAGCTGCTCCAGGACTGCAATGATGTTGAAATGTGTTTTTGGGGATAAAGTTCATTTTGTAGGCAAATATTGACTTAGCAAGTAATTGCTGTTAAGCTGATCACTCTTTATGACATTCTGGAGTATATGCAAATTGCCATTAGAAAAACTGAAGCAGTAGACTTTGTTAAAATTAATATTTGTATCATTCTCAAAACTTTTGGCCATGACTGTAGTCCCATCCTTGGAAAAGATGGTGGTGGCTTTTCTGCGTCTCTGTTCCTTATAGACATTGCGGTTGCTGGAACTTGGATCCATATTCTCCATATAAAATATAAAATTTCTTCATGTTGGTTTTAACCCTGGCTGCAGCTCCCCGTACCCGTAGAATGATGGCTAGAATCTACAAATTAGCAAACACCTGAGTGTTCAGATTCAGTTAGGTTTGTTCTATTCGGGGATGTTCACCGAACTCACTGAAAATCATTGCAAACAATGGCAGGCAACATCAAACGCATAGAAAACACCTTCAAAGATGTCAAAAAGCTGCCAAACACAGCTCACATAACACATACTCACACAGACACACACAGATCATCTCACCAGTATTCCTCCCATGTTAAGGCACCACCGCTGGGGTTTTGAGACAGTCAGATCGCCGGTGCGCCAAAAACGTGGGCGCTCCCGCCCGTCACCGCCGACATCTCCGGTGACGTCACCTGGTGTGACATGGCCCTACCTTTTTCTTTCAACCTGTATATTTTTTTTGCACTTCAAAATAATTTTTTTTAAGCTTCCCAGAGTTTGCAGGAGTTACTGACACATGCAGGGTGTGAATTTTGGAAACAGTGTGAGATGAGGCAGCAGCTGTGAAGACGAGGAACCTTAGAAAGTCCTTAAAACATCCGTTTAAGGCGGCCGTCACACGCACAGATATCTATAGCGATATTGTAAGCGATCACGTGCACGCGCAATCTCTTACAATATCGCTCACATCGCTGGTGAGCTGTCACACAGACAGACTCACCAGCGATGTGGAGCCGCGATCTCGATGGTAACTATGGTACACATCGGGTAACTACGCGCCGCGCGTCGCTTAGTTACCCGACGTGTACCATAGTTACCATCTCCCAGCATAGACTCTGCGCTGGGAAATCGCTCATCGTGGTGTTATACACCACGATGAGACAGATCGTCAAATCGCTCATCGCTAGATCTGAGAACCGGAGCTCAGATCAGCGATGTCACGATCAAGCGATTTCACATCGTAAATCGCTTGATTACATGCAACGATTTCTTGCCCGATATCGCTTAAGCGATCAAAAAGGAGATCGCTTAAACGATATCGGGCAAGAAATCGTTCCGTGTGACGGCCGCCTTAGAGAGCTTAATTTTTTTCATTTCATTATTTATTTTTTTATATTTTTTCAGAGAGCAAACCTTTATTATTGCAAAGGATCAGCAGCATGCGAGGCCAACTCTTCTACATTTACGTAATAGCAATTCATAACGAAATAGCGTATGGCCATTTTATGCTTCACATACATGGTATTATAGGTCTGCTTAAACTCATGAAACACCATACTATGGATATTGCATCTTGAAAATGTGCAATCATATTATTTCATTTTATTCCGTATGTTTAGAATACAGATTTTTTGGTATGTGCACAAGTGTGTTATATGCATAATTATTATTGAGCTCATCCTTGCATTGCATTGGTGGGGAGCTGAACAAACATTTTTGTTTCCTTATTTCTCATCCAAATATGTCTTGCTTCAATAACCACTCCACCCAATCGCAAGGTCAGGTGTTACCTGTGGCATGGAGAATGGGATTTGTAATGTAAGTCGGTGCCTTCTGCACCGCACTCGATAGAGGAGTTAATGAGGAGCAAGGCAACAATTTTATGCAAACAATATTATCCTGTAAGTGATTGGGTCCTGAAACTGGAAGAGACAGACCCCTTTGCAAAGCAAAGAGGCATCACTGGAGCCCGATATCATCTTGTCAGTGCAGTACAACCAGCTCCATGGTCTGACCTCATAGATCTGGTTTTCAGCAAATCTTGTACTGACCACGCCTTACACAATGCCTTAACGTGCATTTACCTATGGTATAATGACATTGTGAGGCTTGGTGAACCACTAAAGGCCCTACTAGTACTGTAAAGGTAAAGATTTAAGACCTATAAAGCCATGATTCTTTGGGGAAAAAAAGGTGTGCCACAGTCCGCGCTGCCAAAATGCTGCCAAAGTGTTCCGCTTTAAAGAATGCAAGTAGACGATGTCCAAGTTAAACCTTCTTTTATTCTCCAACGCGTTTCAACGCCTTTCCTGGCGTCTTCATCAGGAATACCTCCACCCCACCACACAGCCCTTATTTATAACCACATCTACTATCATAATCAGTGGGTGTTCCTGGTCATGTGACGTGAAAAACGTCATCAAGACAGGGAGGGTGCTACATTTTGGCGCAAAAAAACATAAAAGTCCTTATAAACACATAAAAGTGTAGAGACAATATCATTTGACCAATCTAAAAAATCTGTTTGATAGAACCATAAAAAACTTTTTGAAAAATCATGCGGAAAAGCTCCTGTGTGACGCATGAGCGGCTCGAAAGTGTGTGGCAGCAGCCACTTTCAACGACACAAGCGTGTATTCATCCCAAACTCCGAGGCAGTGGCGTCAGGTATTAGCCAGCCTTCCAGCGCAGGCTGGCCAATCATAATGCTATTGCGTTGTCCAACGAGTGTGTTTGGGGCGTGGTGTACAACAATATGGGTCGCCTATGTTCTCGCCGCGCTGAACATGTATGCCCACATTCCTTTGTGGATTGTGGCGTGTGAAGCGGCGAGGGGAGTCTACCGGATGTTTCCTGCTGTTGGTGTGGCGATTTCCGGGGCGACACATCACCTTAGGTTGAGGGCGAAATTTCGGCGTGTAAAAGCGACATCGGCGATCTGAGGCGGCCATGAAAAACGGGCATGTGCACATTAGATCGCCTCCGATCGCCACCAAAAATTGTGGCGTGTAAAGGTACCCTAAAATCAATTTACTCATCACTAGGTTTATCCCAAAGAGAGATTGGACAACCAAACAATTAGATTACAATGCACTAGCGAGAGGTAGCAGACCCTCATGATAAAGGACAGGCGCAAAATACTGATGAAACCACTCATGAACCTACTATTTATTGATGGGGTGGTTGCCTAGTATGTAAAATAAACACAGATGAAGCTTGCATAGGGTGCCAGTTACACACTCTTAGGGCCACTTTACACACAACAACTTATCTGTCCAACTTCTGACCAACTTACTGGTTGCAGTGAAATCATGGACACATTGCTCCATTTTGTGGCTGTGTACAATGGAGCAATGTGTCCATGATTTCACTGCAACCAGTAAGTTGGTCAGAAGTTGGACAGATAAGTTGGTGTGTGTAAAGCGGCCATTAAGCTACCGTTACACACAGAGATATCTGTGCAGACATTGCTTGCAACTCAGTGGCTGCAGTGAAATCATGGACACGGCAACAAAATGGAACAATGTGTCCATGATTTCACTGCAACCAGCGAGTTGCAAGCAATGTCTGCACAGATATCTCTGTGTGTAACGGTACCTTTACTTTCGGTTTGTGATAATACCTCTTGGATAACATTTGGATATCGCAGAGTAAACAATGTAATACATTATTCAGTTTTACCAATTACCGTATATACTCGCGTATAAGCCGAGTTTTTCAGCCCAAAAATTGGGCTGAAAAGTACCCCCCTCGGCTTATACGCGAGTCAGTGCTGTATACCGATGTATACATCGGTACATACCGATGTATACATCGGTATACAGCAGCCCCCGCATCCCCAGTAATGCAAGGCCCCCCCAGCGTCTCTCCGGTCACCTGTAAAGCAAACTATACTTATCAGTGTCCCGCTCGCACCTGCCGTACGCGATCCTCCATCTTCATGCGTCTTCTTCCTGTTTCTGTGCTCGTCGCCGGCAATGACGTCATTCCCTGCGACGAGCACAGGAAACAGGAAGAAGTCGCGTGAAGATGGAGGATCGCGATGTCGGCAGCGGCGGGCGCGGACAGCGGGACACTGATAAGTATAGTTTGCTTTACAGGTGACCGGAGTCAGGCTGGGGGGGCCCTGCATTACTGGGGCTGCCTGTATACTACCGCTGGGGCTGCTATATACCTCTGGGGCCCTGTATACTACCACTGGGGCTGCTATATACCTCTGGGGCCCTGTATACTACCACTGGGGCTGCTATATCCCTCTGGGGCCCTGTATACTACCACTGGGGCTGCTATATACCTCTGGGGCCCTGTATACTACCACTGGGGCTGCTATATACCTCTGGGGCCTTGTATACTACCACTGGGGCTGCTATATACCTCTGGGGCCCTGTATACTACCACTGGGGCTGCTATATACCTCTGGGGCCCTGTATACTACCACTGGGGCTGCTATATACCTCTGGGACCCTGTATACTAACACTGGGGCTGTATATACCTCTGGGGCCCTGTATACTACCACTGGCGCTGTATATACTACCACTGGGGCTGTATATACTACCACTGGGGCTGTATATACCTCTGGGGCCCTGTATACTACCACTGGGGCTGTATATACTACCACTGGGGCTGTATATACTACTAGGGCTGCGTCTATACTACCACTGGGGCTGTATATACCACTGGGGCTGCGTGTATACTACCACTGGGGCTGCGTGTATACTACCACTGGGGCTGCTGTATCTACCTCTGGGACTGGTGTATACCACACTGCTGGGGGCTGTATACTTGTGCTAGGGTCCACCCTAGGCTTATACACGAGTCAATAGATTTTCCCAGGTTTTGGGGGCAAAAGTAGGGGGGTCGGCTTATACACGGGTCGGCTTATACACGAGTATATACGGTAGTTTTATTATACCGGTAAGTGCTATGTATCCTGCTTTTCTAGGTTTAAAACAAGAACACAGTTGCAACTTTCTGCTTTGCTTCTTTCACAATAAGGTATTCCATCTTTAGGGTTCGGACACACTCTCCTAGTTACATGCGAGTCTCTCGGGTGAGACTCGGAACAGGTTGGAGCAGTGACCCTGAACGGCTTCTCCTTCCCTGGACGGGGAATGACAGCTACTTGTGTTTCTGTGCAGCATCGTCCGTCAAACTCGGATGAGTGTGTCCGAGCCCTTAAGCATTTCTTTGTTTTTGTATTTTAGTCACTATTGGTAATCTTTGCTTACTTACTAGTGTTAGGCTATGTGCACATGTTAAGTATTTGGTTGTAGAAATTTCTACACCAAATCTTCATCTCCTGGCAGGAAAGGCGCACTAAAAACGCAATGTGTTTTGCCGTCTTTTTTCTGCATTTTACTGCATTATTTGCATGTTTTTTTCATGCATTTGAGGTGAAAAACAGCTGAAAGAGTTGACATGCTGTGGATTTATTTTTGGACCAAATCTGCAAGGGAAAAAAAGCAACATTCACAAAACTTCAGGATTCTCATTGACTTTGCTGATATAAGGATTTGCATGTAGATTTGTGACAAAACTGCACAAAAAAATGACTAAAATGTGATAAAAATGTACTGTGTGCACATGACACCTAAGAGTGTCTTCACAAACAACAATTGAAGGAAAATTTGAGTGATTTAGGCCCTTTTCACACTAGTGTCTTTGTCCGGATACGGCAGATCTGGATAAAAAAACGCATCTGCCACATTTGCCACCCAACGACCGCACTTGCGGTATACTTGCGACATACTTGCGGCATGCCCCATGCATTTTCTATGGGGCTAGTGCGGCAAGTGCTGTATAGCCACGGTTAGGCAGTTGCGGCTGCGAAGAAAAACCGCGTTCAGCAGTGTTTTATTTCTCAGTCGCAACTGCTGCTAGTGCCGGAACCATGGTTAAACTGCACTTGCCGCACCTGCCGCAAGCCCCATAGAAAATGCATGGGGCTTGCTGCAAGTGCAGATGCATTTTTTTTGTCTGGATCCAGACAAAAACGCTAGTGTGAAAGGGGCCTTATTCGTGGTTTTATCTGGAGTTTTTTTGTAGCAATAATGCTGCAGACAGATATTCAGTAGAAGTCAAAAGGAATGTGATGCACTTTTTAATTAAGTCTTTTGTTAAATTATTTACTTTATTTTTTAGCTTTTTATCAAAATCCCAGCATGCATGAGGTATGGCATTTTGAGAATTGTGATAAATTTCTTTTTATTGTTAAGAATGCAGAGTAAACATTAATGTATACTGAATTTTGATGGCATTTTTGGCAGTGGTTTTTTTTTCATTAAAAATTATCATGCATCATATAATCACATATATTACATCTATTACCGGTATATACTTACCTCATCCTGTTTGTCATCAGTTTCCAGTCTGATGTCCACGAATCCCAAAATGCACTGCGTCGCCCCGAAAGTCACACAATATTAGCACACCCAAGTGATGGGTATGCTAATATGGTGGAAGCTGGCATCGGCACAGTGTCGGCAGCGTTGCCGCACAAACCTGACCTGACACCACCCAATCCCGGACGCCAGGGTGAGGAGCGGCCTCAGTATGTGCCGGGCGGGGAGAGGAGCTCTGACACTTATCTCCAGCTCAGATAACACTGCTGGATAGCCGGGTATGGGGCCACCATTAGGGGTGGGATCAGTGAGTAATGTATCTGGCACCTCCTCCCACTTCATCCCGGCCTCTGCTTCTGTAGAAATCAGGAAGTGACTGCAAAGGAGCTGCCAGCTGGTAATGTACAAAGTGCCCCCAGCAGCCTGTGCCCCCCAGCTCAATGTGTCCCCCAGCTCCATGTGCCCCCGGCTCCATGTGCCCCAGGAGCCTGTTCCCCCAGCAGCCTGCGCTCTCTGGCTCCATGTGCTCCCAGCAGCCTGTGCCCCGCTCCCCGATCCATGAGCTCCCCTGCTCCAATGTGCCCAGCAACATGAGCCCCTCAGCAGAGGGAGAGATGGCACAAGGGGACAGACAGCCCACAGAGGGGGAAGAGATTGCACAGGGGGAAGAAAGACAGCACACAGCGGGGAGAAATCCCAGGGGGTGAGCATAAAAGGAGCAGAGACAGCACATGGGGGAGAGTCGGCACAGGTGGGAAAGAGAGCGCACAAGAGGGAGAGATGGTGAACAGAGGGAGACAGCTCAAAGAAGAGAGCACAGGTATGAAACAGAGTGCACAGGGAAGACAGCACAAAGGACAGTGCACATGAGCGGAAGAGACAGCACAGGGATGGAGAGAGACTGCACATAGGGGAGACAGGTCAAAGGTGAGAGCACATGAAGGAGAAGACAGCATAGGGGGAAAGAGGTCGCACATGGGGAGAGTGCACAGTGATGATACAGCTCAAAGTAGAGACCACATGAGGGAAGAACACAACATACAGAGGGGGAAAAAGTGCATGGAGGGTGGAGACAGGTCAAAGGAGAGAGCACAGAGGGAAAAAGACAGCAAAGGGGGGAGAGAGAGTAGACAGGGGGAGAGTGCACAATGGTAAGACAGCTCAAAGAGAGAGCACATGAAGGAAGAAATCTCCACAGGGGGAAAGAGGCCGCACATGGCTAGAGTGCACAGTAGGGAGACAGCTCAAACTAGAGACTACATGAGGGGAGAAGGCCGCATACAGAGGGGGGTAATGTGCATGGAGGGTGGAGACTGGTAAAAGGAGAGAGCACAGAGTGAAGAAGACAGAAAAGGGTGGAGAGAGAGAGAGAGGACAGGGGGGAAACATCCCCCTCCCCCAGCACCACAGAGCCCGCTCCCATCGTGACGTCACCGCCCTCCCAATGCGATAGCATCGGGCCGCCATCATCTAGTAATGTATAAATCATGTGACTTATAATGCTAAAAATGTAACTAAAAATAATAGATGAGAAAACAGATTGAAAAAATATATGAAAAATGCTGAAAAAATCATTCCATTTCTTTTTCCTAAAAATAAAGTACAAGTAAAAATATTAGAATTATGACACACTTTTTTTAAAAAGAAAAATAAATGCTGTGCCAAAGAAGTAATCATGTCTATGATTCAAACTCATATCACAATACATTAATTGTGAGCAAGTTACACCTTTTAATTTTCTAATATTACCTTACAAATAACAAGGAACGTAAGAAATATAACATGATTATTTATGAATTAATTGAAAGGCATAGAATACAAAAATGTATTCATTTCAAATGAAAGACATGGCTTACAAATCCGATGGAGCAAGAATGGAAAAGATATGAATGATAGGGCAGACTGTCAAACACTAGGCTGTCAAAAAATCTCTCTTTATATTGCTTCATTTAATTCCTTTAGAACATTACTGACAAGAATGATGTATCATTTAGTACTTTAAAAGGTTCTTCAGTAAGCCACAGAAAGTGATGAACAATTCTTTTGACCTTGACACCCATAAATAATTATGATTATCTGCACTATTTCCCTTGAAAAGATTTGGACACTCCTCATGGTCTGTTAAGTCAGCTTCATGTTTGATAATTCATATTTAAAAGTCATTCAAGGTCACTGAACCTTGCAGTACTTTGCATATACTTTGTTAGATATAAAATATAATGTATTCTCTGTTGTCCTTCTTACAGTAGCACTTTTATGTTGATAAAGTAATATATTAAGAAATATTGAAGCAGACATGATGATTTAAATTGTTTGCAATTAATAGCGCTTTCTAGGTAATACAATGGAAGGGAAAGTTTAAATATATATTGAAAAAGTAAAATAAATTCATAACATTATAATAAACTTTGAAGTATAATAATTTACACATGTAGTAGAACTAGAAAGTGTAATACATGCAACCATAAGCACGAATAACAACATACTGCTATGTATGTGGACTGTAATAATCATGATTAAATTCAGTTTGAACTGGATCTTAAAGAGACTATTAGCAGGTTTGTCCTTTATAATCTGAGGTCAGCAAGAGGTATGAGTTATGATAGTGATTTCAGGGATGTGTCAATTATTAGGTTGTGTGCTGTTGTTTAACCCCTAAAGGTACCTTTACACGCCGCGACGGCAGGCTGGATACATCGCGCTACAAGCTACAATTGTAGCTTGTAGCGTCCATATCGCCTGTAGTAGCGGCGTCTGAAGAGGCGACGCTACAGCCGGCGACAGATACATCTGTTTATGGGCTCTGCTCATAAACTTAAGGCAACATCGCCGATTGTAGCGAGCTGTATCGGCGTGTAAAGAAGCAACGGAAGGCAACTCTGGACACCCGGCGATGTGGCTGCCATGTATCTAAGGCGTGACACAGTCGCCATGTTACCGCGCCCCATCTGCGATCATTGGAGGTCGCTCCTGCTTTATGATTGGTAGTCGCAGCATAGGGCGGGATATTTAAGGAGCTGACCAGTCACACTACACAATTACTCGAGCGTGCTCTATTAACCAGCCTCCTGCGATGCCTGGCCAATCCTGATGATATTGCGCTGTCCTATCATCATACGGACGGCTCGTAATCCAAGATTGTTGCACGCCTATGTGCTATCCCTGCTGCACCGGGTCCGCCCATAGTAGCTTGTTGGAGCGGTGTGTAAACATGGTACGCTACGCTACAGCTGGCTACTTGAGACACCCGGCGATGTAGCTAGCTATAGATGTAGCGTGGCGTAGCGCACCTTGTCGCGGCGTGTTAAAGAGGGTGCGTTGACCGTTTGTAGCCGTTTGAGCGTGCTCGTGCACGCGAAGTAGCGCGATGTATCCAGCCTGCCGTCGCGGCGTGTAAAGGTACCTTTAGTGATGGAGCTAATTTCCCCGTTAATGACCAGACCAAATGTTACAATTCTGACCAGTGTCCCTTTATGAGGTTATATCTCTAAATGCTTCAACGGATCTTAGTGATTCTGAGACTGTTTTTTTGTGACATATTGGACTTCATGTTTGTTGTAAATTTAGAACAATATAATTTGTGTTTATTTGTGAAAAAAATCAGAATTTGGGCAAAAATTTAGAACATATTGCACTTTTCAACTTTTGAATTTTCATTCCGTCAAACCAGAGAGTTATGTGACACAAAATAGTTAATAAATAACATTTCCCACATGTCTAATGGCCACTTTACATTGGATACAACGGCTTTTTCTGGGCAGAATTCCAAGATCGCATAGGAGATATTACACAGCCCGATATCGGCAGGCAACGCCACTGCGATGTGTACGCCCCCTTGTACGGCCGACCCAAGAATGACCATTTAACATGGAGAGGATAGGGGAAGTTGTACTCCACATCGTAGTTGGGCTTTCACACAGCACGATCCGGCCTCATTGTCCATCCAACATCGGCCCGTTGGAGAGCACGCCCATTTGATCCCCGATATCGTTTTGGCATCGTTCGTGCATCGTATTGGACATTTACACCATACAACGCACAAACGATATCGCCGCCAACACACGAACCACATGACTTTTTATCAGAGTTGGACACCGATATCGGGACGAGTAAAGTGGCCATTATTCCCATCAGCACAATTTTGGAAACAAATTTTTTTGTTAGGAAGTTAGAAGGGTTCAAGGTTCATCAGCAAGTTCTCATTTTTACATCACAATTTACAAAACCATTTTTTTAGGGACCACATCACATTTGAAGTTCCTTTGAGTGACTGGCCTATGTGACAGAAAACACCCAAAAGTGACACCATTCTAAACACTGCACCCCTTAGACTGCTCAAAACCACATTAAATAAGTTTATTAACCCTACAGGTGCTTCATAGGAATGAATGCAAAGTGGAATGAAAAAAGAAATATGATACATTTCTTTTTGTTACTAAAAATGCAGAGTAATAGTTATTGTATGCCGAATTTCGGTGGCATTTTTGGCAGTGGTTTTTTTTTAATAAAAAATTATCATGCATTTTATAATCACATAATGTATGAATCATGTGACTTAAAATGTTAAAAATGCCATTAAATAAAATGCAACTAAAAAAAAAAAGTGCCTCACTTTATTCACTTTTACAAGGGATAGCATGACAAGTTGGATGCCAAAATGTCTTACTCAGTTTCTTCTGAATGCGCCGATACCCAAAATGTGGACAGAAACTTCTGTTTGAACAAACGGGAGGACTCAGAAGGAAAGGAGCGCTATTTGAATTTTGGAAAGCAAATTTGGCTGAAATAGATGACGGGCACCATCTTGCATATCCCAGACCCCAAAGGTATCTAAACAGCAGATATCCCCCACAAGTGACCCTAGTTTGGAAACTAGACCCCTCAAGGATCTAGGGGTATACTGAGCATTTTGAACCCACAGGTACTTCACAGAATTTGATAACAATAGGTTGTCATATTAAAAGTTTTCTTTATTTTCACAATAGTATTGCTTTAGCACCACATTTTTCATTTTTCATTTTTACAAGAGGTAACACCAAAAAGTGGACCCCTCAATTTGTTATTCACATTCTCATGAGTGCGGTGATACCGCGCATGTAGTCAAAAAGTTCTGTTTGGATAAACAGTAGAACTCAGAATGGACAGAGCAATATTTGAATTTTGGAAAGCAAATTTGGCTGAAATAGGTGGTGGGCACCGTCTTGCATATCCCGGACCCCAAAGGTACCTAAACAGCAGAAGACCCCCACAAGTGACTTCAGTTTGGAAACTAGACCCCTCAAGAATTATATCTAGGGCTATAGTGAGCATTTTGAAACCACAGGTACGTCACAGAATTTGATAACGAACACAAAGTGTTGCTTCTAGGTGTACTGTCAGGACCTTGCAATCTGGCCAATCAGGTGGCCGCTAGCGATCACGTGGTTGTGACGTGTTGCCATCTGATTGGCCAGATCGCTACCGGCCATCTGATTGGCAATAGTCACAGGTCCTTGTCCAGTGATCGGATGTCTTCTTTGCCAGTCCCGGTGCAAGCGCGGACAGGTGAGTATGTAATTTTATTATTTTTAACAACTTTTAATCACTTTTAGGCTACTTTCGCAGTGTATCTATAGATGGTTCCATGACAATTGTGTACAAGATAATTGTGTACGGACAATTGTGTACAGACAATTGTGTACAGGCCAATTGTGTCCAAGGACAATTGTGTACAAGGACAATTGTGTACAGGGCAATTGTGTACAAGGCAATTGTGTACAAGGCAATTGTGTACGGACAATTGTGTACAAGGCAATTGTGTACGGACAATTGTGTACAAGGCAATTGTGTACGGACAATTGTGTACGGACAATTGTGTACAGACAATTGTGTACAAGTGTGTACAAGGCAATTGTGTACGGACAATTGTGTACAAGGCAATTGTGTACGGACAATTGTGTACAAGGCAATTGTGTACGGACAATTGTGTACAAGGCAATTGTGTACGGACAATTGTGTACAGACAATTGTGTACAGGCCAATTGTGTCCAAGGACAATTGTGTACAAGGACAATTGTGTACAGGGCAATTGTGTACAAGGCAATTGTGTACAAGGCAATTGTGTACGGACAATTGTGTACAAGGCAATTGTGTACGGACAATTGTGTACAAGGCAATTGTGTACGGACAATTGTGTACGGACAATTGTGTACAGACAATTGTGTACAAGTGTGTACAAGGCAATTGTGTACGGACAATTGTGTACAAGGCAATTGTGTACGGACAATTGTGTACAAGGCAATTGTGTACGGACAATTGTGTACAGACAATTGTGTACAGGCCAATTGTGTCCAAGGACAATTGTGTACAAGGACAATTGTGTACAGGGCAATTGTGTACAAGGCAATTGTGTACAAGGCAATTGTGTACGGACAATTGTGTACAAGGCAATTGTGTACGGACAATTGTGTACAAGGCAATTGTGTACGGACAATTGTGTACAAGGCAATTGTGTACGGACAATTGTGTACGGACAATTGTGTACAGACAATTGTGTACAAGTGTGTACAAGGCAATTGTGTACGGACAATTGTGTACAAGGCAATTGTGTACGGACAATTGTGTACAACGCAATTGTGTACGGACAAGTGTGTACGGACGATTATTTACAGACAAGTATAGGGAAAACAAAAAATTAAACGTCCAAAAAAAGGAAATACTTTATTCATCATTGATTTTAACGTAAGATTGCTTATTGAATAACAGTTTCAAAGCTTCTTCTATTCTTATTCTACAAATATTGCTGGTCTTGTCTATCGTGCCTGCATGTTGCTGATCGCTCGTAGATACCGCAGCTTGTCTCCTTGATTGTGATAATCAGCCACTTTCACACGCAGTCGTTCAGCTAGCTGGACATACTTGCTTCGTGGATGCTCAACATTCAGTACCTCAGCATTCTGGGCTGTAAGTCTATGAATTGCCATGTCACTAATGAGTCCGTTGAACAGTTTCCACACGGTAGGATGAGCACAAAGAAAGAGTGCTTGTAAGGCGTTATGAAACCCCTCGCAGCAATTCGTGGTCTTGGGGGCAGAGGCCAAAGCGTCAGCATAATGATTCCAGACCTCTGGAGTAAACCTTGCGTTTCGAAAGCGTCCACCTACTCCTGGCCCCCTAACGTAGGTATGCTCAAAGTAGGAGAGGAGCTGATTGGTAGCATCATCATCAGGGAAGATTTGGGCTAGTTCGTCATACCTTGCACTTACTTCGGCTGGTGGGACAAACGCCAAGGAGGCCAAAGATTTTACCTTGAGATTGAACTCTCCATCCTCAGCCTCAAATTCAGCCTTTAGGCCCAGCTCATTGACCTTTCGAATAATGGACTGGCTCAGATGAAAGAAGCAGCCAGAAATCGCTGCAGCTGGAAACTCATCTTGGAAAGCTGACATTGCTGCCATCTCAAAGTCAAGAAGAATTTTCTGGGGATTTGCACCTGGCATCAACCCTTTGAGCGCCGTGATCATTCGACGATAGGTTGGACCAGTCTTGTTTGGCAGCAGGCAGTAGATCAGGGGAGGATAGGAGTTGCCGACTTTTGCATGGAGAGAATACAGCTGAAAGAACATGGTTGGCACCACCTTGAACGTTCCATCGCCAAACCATGTCTCTCCTCTTTCGAAATAAGGCAACAGTTCATTGCTACCAATGGCAAGAATCCTGTGGGGGTCATCTCTTGCAGAGTCATATAAAATGATGTCGCTGTATTCCTGGGGGATAGCAAAATTGATGCTTTGAGGAGGAGTCAGCATGGTGTTTGCTCGCTGCCTGACCCGACGTGTATTTCGCTCAACGTCACTTCGCTTGGGCATTCGAGACAACACGTCATCAGACCTGTCTCGAAGAACCTGTCCAACAATGCTTCTAGTAGATGCTTGAGAGCTGATTGCTTCTTGCCTCAGAGCAGCCATTGTAGCTCTGGCTTCAGCTTGAACTGGATCTGCAGAGTGACTGTGCTCAGTCGGCTGTTTAACAATCGCGGCTCCAGATGTGTGCATGCGTGCGGGACACTTGAATTTGTTGACTTGCCTGCACCGCCATTCTTTGATGCTGTCATCACGTGTCCTGTGCAGGATATACTCGTGTCCCCCAAGCCTAAGGACATCTTTGTCTTTTTCAGACTTGCTCATAGTAAAAGTCATGGTGAAAGTTGCAAGGGGTGAGTAATGAAACTGAAAGTAAGCGTCATTGTGAAAGTGGCCTGTACAAGTGGCCTGTACACAAATAATTGCCTTGTACACAATTGTCCGTACACAATTGCCTTGTACACAATTGTCCGTACACAATTGCCTTGTACACAATTGTCCGTACACAATTGCCTTGTACACAATTGTCCGTACACAATTGCCTTGTACACACTTGTACACAATTGTCTGTACACAATTGTCCGTACACAATTGCCTTGTACACAATTGTCCGTACACAATTGCCTTGTACACACTTGTACACAATTGTCTGTACACAATTGTCCGTACACAATTGCCTTGTACACAATTGTCCGTACACAATTGCCTTGTACACAATTGTCCGTACACAATTGTCCGTACACAATTGCCTTGTACACAATTGTCCGTACACAATTGCCTTGTACACAATTGTCCGTACACAATTGCCTTGTACACAATTGTCCGTACACAATTGCCTTGTACACAATTGTCCGTACACAATTGTCCGTACACAATTGCCTTGTACACAATTGTCCGTACACAATTGTCCGTACACAATTGCCTTGTACACAATTGTCCGTACACAATTGCCTTGTACACAATTGTCCGTACACAATTGCCTTGTACACAATTGTCCGTACACAATTGTCCGTACACAATTGCCTTGTACACAATTGTCCGTACACAATTGTCCGTACACAATTGCCTTGTACACAATTGTCCGTACACAATTGCCTTGTACACAATTGTCCGTACACAATTGCCTTGTACACAATTGTCCGTACACAATTGCCTTGTACACACTTGTACACAATTGTCTGTACACAATTGTCCGTACACAATTGCCTTGTACACAATTGTCCGTACACAATTGCCTTGTACACACTTGTACACAATTGTCTGTACACAATTGTCCGTACACAATTGCCTTGTACACAATTGTCCGTACACAATTGCCTTGTACACAATTGTCCGTACACAATTGCCTTGTACACACTTGTACACAATTGTCTGTACACAATTGTCCGTACACAATTGCCTTGTACACAATTGTCCGTACACAATTGCCTTGTACACAATTGTCCGTACACAATTGCCTTGTACACAATTGTCCGTACACAATTGTCCGTACACAATTGCCTTGTACACAATTGTCCGTACACAATTGCCTTGTACACAATTGCCTTGTACACAATTGCCCTGTACACAATTGTCCTTGTACACAATTGTCCTTGGACACAATTGGCCTGTACACAATTGTCTGTACACAATTGTCCGTACACAATTATCTTGTACACAATTGTCCTGTCACCCTATAGATACACTGTGAAAGTATTAGGATTACTCGCTACTCCCAAGTACACATAAGATACTCAGAGAGTAGCGAGTAGCCCGAATACCGCTACTATTCGGCGAGTTCCGAATAGTAGCGAGTATACTCGCTCATCCCTACATCAGATAGAATTAATTTGAAGGATTTTCATTTCAATAAAATTTTAAATGGGTTGTCTGGGCTTTTCACAAAATCTCAGTGTACATCTAGGCTGCAAAATGCTGACAATATGTAATTTACCTTCTGTCAGCATTTTGCACGGTTTCCTAGATATCACTATTTTGCATCTGAACAGAACTACCAGGGGTGCGTGTTTATATTAGAGCTGGCATGGAAATGAAGAACTGGTCATCTCCACCTACTCTACTCCAAGCCCACCCTTCATAGCAACAACCTTACCCTCCATAGCAACAGGACATGACTGAGCCCTCCCCACACAGTAACAAAGCCTCCCCCTATAGCAATAGCCATCCCCAGTGCAGAGCAGAACCGCCCGGTGTATAGCTGCACCTTCCCCAGCCAGACATCAGGAAACATCCATCTAAGTAAACTCTGCAGTGAGGAGGGAAAGTCCTCCTGTAGTGATGGCCACTCCGTGATTACAATGAGCAGCTCTTTGCACTGATCGTTATCAGTGACTTCTTCCCTCCACAGTCCCAGGCTGTCAGTGATGGGGTTCTGCTACCAGGAACAGTGAGAGAGAACTGTGTGAGCCCAGTGATGGGAGTCTGCACCTTCTCATCTGCACAGGGGTCAGCAGTCAGTGATGCAATCTCCCTGACACACTGTGACAAAGCCTCTGCTGTGTGAATGAGACAGCTCTGTGTCACTGATGTCTTCTCACAGCAGAAGATCTGGTAGAGTGTAGCAGTGTGAAGGATGGTCAGCACTGTGTTAGGGGGGATGTACGTAGGCAGAGTATATGTATGTATACATATACATATATATATATATATATATATATATATAAATAATCTACTATATAATCGTCCAATGTTGTCTGTCTGTCACGGAAATCGCGCGCGAGACAGAGGCCGCTCATTGGTTGCCTGCAGACGTGGTGGCCAATTAGCGCAGCGTATGCAAAAGAGCAGCACAGCGCGCAAATTAAAAATTTGCGCGTTGCGTGGCTCTCATCAAACTACCCCCGCTCCTCCTACCCTGCCCACGCTCCCCCCCGCTCACACTCCCTGCGTTCCGCTGTTCCTTAGGGCTACTTCTTTAGTGATGTCACAGAGGGGAGGAAGAATCCTTTTCCTCCTCCCCTGTGTGACATCTGGCTAAGCCCCATTTGATTTCGCAGTGTTTTATACACTGCGAAATCAAATGTAAAATAAGGCCAAATGTATTAAAAATAATATTTTTATACTTACCTCTCCGCTGAGTGCTTGGTGCCAGGAGAAGTAGCAGGCAGTGTGCTGCTAGGACCTTGCATGATCTCAGAATGACATCTGCGTTCGGCGCTGTGATTTGCCCGCTCGCGGTAATGTGATATCTGACGTGCATATCACATGACCGTGAGTGGGCCAATCACAGCGCCGAACGCAGATGTCATTCTGACATCATGCACGGTCCTAGCAGCACACTGCCTGCTACTACTCCCGGAACTGAGCACTCGGCGGCGAGGTAAGTATAAGAATCTTTATTATTTTTAATACATTTGTCTTTATCCATCCTCACAGCCTCACCATCCTCACAGCCTCCTCTGTCCTCACAGCCTCTTCCATCCTCACAGCCTCCTCATCCTCACAGCCTCTCCATCCTCACAGCCTCCTCATCCTCACAGCCTCCTCCGTCCTCACAGCCTCCTCCATCCTCACAGCCTCCTCCATCCTCACAGCCTCATTCATCCTCACAGCCTCCCCATCCTCACAGCCTCCTCCATCCTCACAGGCTCCTAAATCCTCAAAGCCTCCTCTGTCCTCACAGCCTCCTCTGTCCTCACAGCCTCCTCCGTCCTCACAGCCTCCTCCGTCCACACACCCTCCCCATCCTCACAGCCTCCTCCATCCTCACAGCCTCCTCCATCCTCACAGCCTTCTCCATCCTCACAGCCTCCTCCATCCTCACAGCCTCCCCATCCTCATAGGCTCCTCCATCCTCACAGCCTAATCCATCCCCTCAGCCTCCTCCATCCTCGCAGCCTCCTCCATCCTCACAGCCTCCTCCGTCCTCACAGGGTCCTCCATCCTCTCAGCCTCCTCCATCCTCACAGCCTCCTCCATCCTCACAGCCTCCTCCATCCTCACAGCCTCCTCCATCCTCACAGCCTCCTCAATCTCACAGCCTCCTCCTAAGCCTCCCCATCCTCACAGCCTCCTCCATCCTCACAGCCTCCCATCCTCACAGCCTTCCATCCTCACAGCCTCCTCCATCTCACAGCCTCCTCCATCCTCACAGCCTCCTCCATCCTCACGCCTCCCATCCTACAGCCTCCTCATCCTCACAGCCTCCTCATCCTCACAGCCTCTCCATCCTCACAGCCTCCTCATCCCCACAGCCTCCTCCATCCTCACAGCCTCTCCATCCTCAGCCTCTCCCATCCTCACAGCCTCCTCCATCCTCAAAGCCTCTCCTCACATCCTCTACCAGCCTCTCCATCCTCACAGCCTCCTCCATCCTCACAGCCTCCTCCATCTCACAGCCTCTCCATCCTCACAGCCTCCCCATCCTCACAGCCTCCTCCATCCCACAGCCTCCTCATCTCACAGCCTCCATCCATCCTCACAGCCTCCCATCCTCACAGCCTCCTCCATCTCTCCACAGCCTCTCCATCCTCACAGCCTCCTCCATCCTCTCAGCTTCCTCCATCCTCACAGCCTCCTCTATCCTCACAGCCTCCTCCCCATCCTCCACAGCTTCCCCTCTCACAGCCTCCTCCATCCTCACAGCCTCCTCCATCTCACAGCTCACCCCTCCACGCTCTCATCTCACAGCTCCACTCCTCACAGCCTCTCCATCTCACAGCCTCTCCATCCTCACAGCCTCCTCCATCCTCACAGCCTCCTCTAGCCTCCCTATCCTCACAGCCTCTCCATCCTCACAGCCTCCTCCATCCTCACAGCCTCTCCATCCTCACAGCTCCCATCCTCACAGCCTCCCATCCCACGCTCTCCCATCCTCACTCACAGCCTCCTCCATCCTCACAGTCCTCCTCCATCCTCACAGCCTCTCATCCTCACAGCCTCTTCCATCCTCACAGCTCCTCACCCATCCTCACAGCTCTCCATCTCACAGCCTCCCCATCCTCACAGCCTCCTCCATCCTCACAGCCTCCTCATCTCATCCCATCACAGCCTCCTCCATCCTCACAGCCTCCCATCCTCACAGCCTCCTCCATCCTCACAGCCTCCTCCATCCTCACAGCCTCCTCCATCCTCACAGCCTTCCCATCCTCACAGCCTCATCCATCCTCACAGCTCCCTCCTCACACCTCCCTTCCTCAACAGCCTCCTTAGCCTCACTCACATCCTCCTCAGCTCTCTCACAGCCTCATCCATCCTCACAGCCTCCTCCATCCTCACAGCCTCCTCCATCCTCACAGCCTCCTCCATCCTCACAGCCTCCTCCATCCTCACAGCCTCCTCCATCCTCTCACGCTCTCCTCCAATCCTCTACAGCCTCCCCCATCAGCCTCACCCAGCCTCCTCCATCCTCACAGCCTCCTCCATCCTCACAGCCTCCCATCTCCAGCTCCCTCCATCCTCACAGCCTCCTCCATCCTCACAGCCTCCTCCAGTCTCACAGTCTCAAGCTCCTCATCCTCACAGCCCTCTCCATCCTCACAGCCTCCTCATCCTCACAGCCTCCTCCATCCTCACCCTCAGCCTCCTCCATCCCTCACAGCCTCCTCCACTCCTCACACCTCAGTCCTCCATCCTCACAGCCTCTCCTATCCTCACAGCCTCCTCCATCTCACAGCCTCCTCGCCCCATCCTCACAGCCTCCTCCATCCTCACAGCTCCTCATCCTCACAGTCCTCACTCCCTCTCACAGCCTCCTCCATCCTCACGCCTTCCTCCATCCTCACAGCTCCTTCTCTCATCACAGCCTCCATCTCATCCTCCACAGCCTCCCCATCCTCACAGCCTCCTCCATCCTCACAGCCTCCCATCTCACAGCCTTCCATCCTCACAGCCTCCTCTCTCACCTCATCCTAGCTCCCCATCTCACAGCCTCCTACCTCACAGCCTCTCATCTCACAGCCTCCCCATCCCACAGCTCCTCCATCCTCACGCTCCCACCTCACAGCCTTCCCATCCTCACAGCCTCTCTCTCACAGCCTCCTCCATCCTCACAGCCTCCTTACCCCCAGCTCCTCCATCCTCACAGCCTCCTCCATCCTCACAGCCTCCTCATCCTCACAGCTCCTCAGCCTCCCATCTCACAGCTCCTCCATTCACTCCCTCACACTCCTCCAGCCTCCCCAATCCCACAGCCTCCTCCATCCTCACAGCCTCCCCATCCTCACAGCCTCCTCATCCTCACAGCCTCTCCATCCTCACAGCCTCCTCCATCCTCACCCCTCCTCCATCCTCACAGCTCCCCATCCTCAGCCTTCTCCATCCTCACAGCCTCTCTCATCCTCACAGCCTCTCATCCTCACAGCTCCTCCATCCTCACAGCCTCCCCATCTCACAGCCTCCCTCACGCTCCCCATCCTCACAGCCTCCTCATCCTCACAGCCTCTCCATCCTCACGCCTCCCCATCCTCACAGCTCCTCCATCCCACACCTCCTCCATCCTCACAGCTCCTCCATCCTCACAGCCTCCCCATCCTCACAGCCTCCGTCCTCACAGCCTCTCATCCTCACAGCCTCATCCATCTCACAGCCTCCCACCCCAGCCTCCCATCCTCACAGCCTCCTCCATCCTCACAGGCTCCCTCTCCATCCTCACAGCCTCCCTCTACAGCCTCCCCATTCTCACAGCCTCCTCCATCCTCACAGCCTCCTCCATCCTCACAGACTCCTCACCTCCCAACTCACAGCCTCCTCCATTCCTCACAGCCTCCCCATCCTCACAAGCACTTCCCATCCTCACAGCCTCCTCCATCCTCACAGCTTCCTCCATCCTCAACAGCCTCCTCTAGTCTCCCCTTCCTCACAGCCTCCTCCATCCTCACAGCCTCCCCATCCTCACAGCCTCCATCCTCACAGCCTCCATCCACCTCCCATCCTCACAGCCTCCTCACCTCACCTTCCTCCATCCTCACAGCCTCCTCCATCACTCACAGCCTCCCCATCCCACAGTCTCCTCCATCCTCACGCCTCCTTCATCCTCACAGCCTCCTTCATCCTCACAGCTCTCCAGCCTCCCCATCTCCACAGCCTCCTCCATCCTCACAGCCTCCCCATCCTCACAGCCTTCCATCCTCACAGCCTCCTCCATCTCACAGCCTCCCCATCCTCACAGCCTCCTCATCCTCACAGCCTTCTCAATCCTCACAGCCTCATCCATCCTCATCACATCCCCACCCTAACAGCCTCCCCATCCTCACAGCCTCCTCCATCTTCACAGGCTCCTCATCACCTCACAGCCTCCTTTAGCCTCCCCATCCTCACAGCCTCCTCCATCCTCACAGCCTCCTCCATCCTCACAGCCTCCTCTAGCCTCCCCAACTCCACAGCCTCCTCCATCCTCACAGCCTTCCCATCCTCATAGCCTTCCCATCCTCACAGCCTCCTCCATCCTCACAGCCTCCTCCATCCTCACAGCCTCCTGTAGCCTCCCCAACTCCACAGCCTCCTCCATCCTCACAGCCTTCCCATCCTCATAGCCTTCCCATCCTCACAGCCTCCTCCATCCTCACAGCCTCCCCATCCTCACAGCCTTCCCATCCTCACAGCCTCCTCCATCCTCACATCCTCCTCCATCCTCACAGCCTCCACATCCCACAGACTCCTCCATCCTCACAGCCTCCTTCAGCCTTCCCATCCTCACAGCCTTCTCCATCCCCTCAGCCTTCTCCATCCTCACAGCCTCATCCATCCTCACAGCATCCCCACCCTCACAGCCTCCCCATCCTCGCAGCCTCCTCCATCCTCACAGGCTCCTTCATCCTTACAACCTCCTCTAGCCTCCCCATCCTCACAGCCTCCTCCATCCTCACAGCCTCCTTCATCCTCACTGCCTCCTCCATCCTCACAGACTCCTCTAGCCTCCCCATCTCCACAGCCTCCTACATCCTCACAGCCTTCCCATCTTCACAGCCTCCTCCATCCTCGCAGCCTCCTCAATCCTCACAGCCTCATCCATCCTCACAGCCTCCCCATCCCACAGCCTCCTCAATCCTCACAGCCTCCCCTAGCCTCCCCATCCTCACAGCCTCCTCCATCCTCACAGCCTCCTCCATCTCCTCAGCCTCATCCATCCTCACAGCCTCATCCATTCTTACAGCTTTCCCATCCTCACAGCCTCCCATCCTCACAGCCTCCTCCATCCTCACAGCCTCCTCCATCTCCTCAGCCTCATCCATCCTCACAGCCTCATCCATTCTTACAGCCTTCCCATCCTCACAGGCTCCCTCATCCTCACAGCCTCCTCTGTCCTCACAGCCTCCTTCATCCTCACAGACACCTCCATTCTCACAGCCTCCTCCATCCCCTCAGCCTCCTCCATCCTCACAGCCTCATCCATCCTCACAGCCTCCCCATCCTCACAGCCTCCACCATCTTCACAGCCTCCTCCATCCTCACAGCCTCCTCCATCCTTACAGCTTCCCCATCCTCACAGCCTCCTCTATTCTCACAGCCTCCTCCATGCTCAAAGCCTCCTCTAGTCTCCCCATCCTCACAGCCTCCTCCATCCTCACAGCCTCCCCATCCTCACAGCCTTCCCATCCTCACAGCCTCCTCCATCCTCACATCCTCCTTCATCCTCACAGTCTCCCCATCCCACAGCCTCCTCCATCCTCACAGCCTCCTTCAGCCTCCCCATCCTCACGGCCTCCTCCATCCCCTCAGCCTTCTTTATCCCCTCAGCCTTCTCCATCCTCACAGCCTCATCCATCCTCACAGCCTCCCCATCCCAAGCCTCCTCCATCCTCACAGCCTCCTTCAGCCTCCCCATCCTCACCGCCTCCTCCATCCCCTCAGCCTTCTCCATCCCCTCAGCCTTCTCCATCCTCACAGCCTCATCCATCCTCACAGCCTCCCCATCACAGCCTCCTCCATCCTCACAGCCTCCTCCATCCTCACAGGCTCCTCCATCCTCACAGCCCCCTCCATCCCTTCAGCCTCCTCCATCCTCACAGCCTCCTCCATCCTCACAGCCTCCTCCATCCACTCAGCCTCCTCCATCCTCACAGCCTCCTCCATCCTAACAGCCTCCTCCATCCTCACAGGCTCCTCCATCCTCACAGCCCCCTCCATCTCTTCAGCCTCCTCCATCTTCACAGCCTCCTCCATCCTCACAGCCTCCCCATCCTCACAGCCTCCTCCATCCTCACAGGCTCCTCCATCCTTACAGCCTCCTCTAGCCTCCCCATCCTCACAGCCTCCTCCATCCTCACAGCCTCCTCCATCCCCTCTACCTCCTCCATCCTCACAGCCTCATCCATCCTCACAGCCTCCCCATCCTCACAGCCTCCTCCATCCTCACAGCCTCCTCCATCCTCACAGGCTCCTCCATCCTCACAGCCCCCTCCATCCCTTCAGCCTCCTCCATCCTCACAGCCTCCTCCATCCTCACAGCCTCCCCATTCTCACAGCCTTCTCCATCCTCACAGGCTCCTCCATTCTCACAGCCTCCTCTAGCCTCCCCATCCTCACAGCCTCCTCCATCCTTACAGCCTCTCCCATCCTCAAAGCCTCCGTATCCTCACAGCCTCCTCCATCCTCACAGCCTCCTCCATCCCCACAGCCTCCTCCATCCTCATAGATTCCTCCATCTAAAGGGGTTGTTTGTGTTTGTTGAGGAGTCCTTCCTTCCTTCCTTTCTCAAGCCTGTGTGTGGTGTGCACCTTTATCCTATTACTTAATAATGTAGAAGTAACACATAGCAGATGCACACGGAGGATTCACCTCTGCCAGTGATAGAAAAGGGCAATTGCAATTTACTTATTTTCCCTTTACCTCCGGGCGATTTTCCGTTTTTCGTGTTTCCCTCCCCTTCTTGCATAACTTTTCTATTTTTCTGTCAGTATAGATATATGAGGCTTGTTGTTTTTTTTGCTGGATGAGTTGTTCTTGTGAATGACGTCATTTATTTTACTATATAGTGTTCAAGAAAATGGGAAAAAATTCCAAATGCAGTGAAATTGCAATAAAAAAGTACAATTACACGTTTGTGTCAGTATGATACCTCGGGTCAGTACTACATGGTAATACTGATGTGTCGGTATGCTGTCTCTGGTCAGTACTATATGGTAACACTGATGTGTCAGTATGATGCCTCTGGTCAGTACTACATGGTAAAACTGACATGTCAGTATGATGCCTCGGGTCAGTACTATATGGTAACACTGATGTGTCAGTATGATGCCTCTGGTCAGTACTATATGGTAACACTGATGTGTCAGTATGATGCCTCTGGTCAGTACTACATGGTAAAACTGACATGTCAGTATGATGCCTCGGGTCAGTACTATATGGTAACACTGACGTGTTGGTATGTCTGGAGTCAGTACTATATGGTAACACTGATGTGTTGCCTCGGGTCAGTGCTATATGGTAACTCTGATGTGTCAGTATGATGTCTTGTGTCAGTACTACATATAAAAACTGACATGTCAGTATGATGTCTGGGGTCAGTACTATATGGTAGCACTGACATGTCAGTGTGATGCCTCGGGTCAGTACTATATGGCAACACTCACATGTCAGTATGATGTCTCGGATCAGTAGTATATGGTAACACTGACTTGTTGGTATGTCTGGGGTCAGTACTATATGGTAACACTGATGTGTCACCTCGGGTCAGTACTCTATGGTAACATTGATGTGTCGGTATGATGTCTGGGGTAAATACTAAATGGTAACACCTGCTAAACTTCAGCACCATGAGCTGTTCCCTGCAGAGATTTTAGGACCGCGGCAGCTTCCCGCTAGCCGCGATCGTGAAATTTCTGCAGCTACTGCTGCGATGACCCGAATCCGGCTGTAAACCCGACCGGAGGGCATATTTGTTCTGTTTCAAAATTGGGTCCGCGGCTATCCGGTTTATACTGGACAGCCCCGGACCTGATCTTGCTGTGGTGTGAAGCCAGCCTCAGTAGTATAGTGTGTTTCCAGACTTAGTGTTCAGATTGTATTGAAACGAAAATCCTTCAAATTAATTCCATCTTATGTTTAATTAGGTTTCACAAGTGTTGTCAATTTTGTATGTATAGATATGTGTATTTTAGTTCTGTAAGGCCCCTTTCACATCAGCGGTTGTCGCTGATCGCGGCAGTTGCGGTGAAAAAAACGCAACTGCCGCGATTACCGCATAACGGCTGCACTTGCGGTTCACTTGCGGCAAGCCCCATACAATGTCTATGGGGCTTGCGGTAAGTGTGCGGCAGGTGCGGCAAGTGCAGTTTTGGCACTTGCGGCAGGTGCAGCCGCAAAAAAAGTCGGTATGCCGCATTTTTCTTCGCGTCCGCACCTGCCGCAAGTGCCGATACCGCACTTGCCGCACCTGTTTCAAGCCCAATAGACATTGTATGGAGCTTGCCGCAAGAGAACAGCAAGTGCAGCCGTTATGCGGTAATCGCGGCAGTTGCGTTTTTTTCACCACCACTGCTGCGATCAGCGAAAACCGCTGATGTGAAAGCAGCCATACTTTGCCAAACCAAAACACATCTGGCAGGGCTGTCTGCCGTAGAGATGCATTTTAATTGTATGTGAATCCCTAAATAAAGCAAGGATTCATTCAAAAGGATTTGGTGCTGGCTTTCTCTCATATGATTCTACCAAAATTGTACCCCAAAGTTTGTTACCCACTTTCTTATGAACACAATGATTCCCCACATGTAGACAAAAAGTTCTGTTTAGAAAAATGGGAAGGTTCAGAAGAGAAGGAGCAATATTTCTATTTTGAAAAAGCTAAAATAGATTGCAAGCACTGTGTCGTATTTGCAGGGCTGCTAGGGGGCCCAAACAGCAGAAACCTCCCACAAATAATCCCATTTTGGAAAGTAGCCCCCTTAAGTATTTTATCCAGGTGTAGAGTGAGCATTTTGAACAATAAATCGTTATATTGAAAATTTTCTTTTTTTTTCACTCTAAATTTCTCACTTTTAGAGTATGTGCACATGATTCGGTGACACTGTGTCCTGGACACAGTGTCTCCTACCCTGCGGGGATGACGGGGATCTCTGCGGATGAATGCAGCCACCCTGTGTCCACAGTCAGCGTTCGAGGCATGACGTCTTTTCCTTGCATTCACCAACTGAGATAGTCTCCCACTCCACAGCACTAAATTGACATGCTGCGGACAAGCGGTAGAACGGAAGGGCACATGACATGTCGGTTAATACTATGTAGAAAACAAGAACAGTGGGCATGTGAGTTTTGTAAATCCCATCCACTGCTTGTACTGCAGTTTAGTTTAGATGTAGTTATAACACACCGTGTCCAAACCACTGCAAACACTGATTGTGTGAACATACCCTGAGGCTATTTGCCAAGTAGAAAATAGTGGTGCAAATATTGTGCTTCCAGAAATACGCACCTGAAGAAAAAAACCACAGCAGAAAAATGGTTGTGCCAATGGTGCATTTCTGCTGTGTTTTTCATGCAGATTGTGCGATTTTTTTTTTCTACCGATTCTTCACTGGTGAGACTGTGAATAAAGCTAGGTTAGGCTGTGGTCACAGTTGCCATGCGTTTAAGTGATTTAACAAAACTCATGCTTTTTTTCATGTCAGCATGAGTTTTGTAAGGTCTCTGATGGCTCCCTGCGTTTTTGGGTGCGTTTTTGAATCTGCACCTAAAAATAGTGCTTGTAGTATTTTTTTGAGCGTTTTGAAAAACGCATGCGTTTTTGTAGAAAACGCATGCGTTTTTATAACATGGGTTCCTATGGGAAACGCATGCAAAAACGCATGTACAGTAAGTACCTTTTAGTGCCATTCAAAAACGCATGCGTTTCCCATAGGAGCCCATGTTAACAAAAACGCATGCGTTTCCGGAAACGCATGCGTTTTTGTTAACATGGGCTCCTATGGGAAACGCATGCGTTTTTGAATGGCACTAAAAGGTACTAACTGTACATGCGTTTTTGCATGCGTTTTCCATAGGAACCCATGTTATAAAAACGCATGCGTTTTCTACAAAAACGCATGCGTTTTCTACAGAAACGCATGCGTTTTTGGATATGCTCCAAAAACGCATGGGACAGTCACACATGCTTTTTGGCTATTAGGGCATGCGTTTTTTAACATGGGGGCCTATGGGTGCGTTTTTTACATGCGTTTTTGAAAACGCAGGTCTCCAAAAATGCATGTGAAAAATGGTACTGTGACCACAGCCTTAGGCTGGGAAAAAAGGGTTTCAAGATGTCATAATGTGATGTGGAGCTCTGCGGTATTTTTGGTCACCAGCCCAGGTACAGCAGGCAGGTACCCCCTATCTGCCTAGTTTTACCTGGCTGGTAATCAAAAATACATTTTCTTTATTATTTTTTTATTCAATTGTTAAAACAAACGACATAAGGCTTCGCCATATTTTTGGTCCCAGCCAGGTACAGCAGGAAAGTACAGGTTGCCACCAACCCCAGCTGTCTAATTTTACCTGGCCGGAAACCAAAAATAAAGGAAAGCTCTTTTTTTAATTATTTCATGAAATGGAGAAAAAAAACACATAGGCTTCGCCATATTCTGGTTTCTAGCCAGGTACAACTAGGCAGCTGGGAGCTGGAATCCTCAGCGCAGGGTCACCCAAGCTTCCCCCCACCCCCCGCTGCAAATAGCCAGAAGATGGTGCATATACAATCAACATTTTCTGGTGCTGTCTCCTGCACTGGGGGTCTTGAGGGCCTTAGGGGTTAATATTTCTCTTCCATCGGACATATGTGATGTCAGATCATGAAAGAGAAAGCATTTTTATCAGCGATTACTTTTTTTTGTAATGTGATGACCAGTCATCACATTACCAGTACCAGGAAAAAATTTCCGGATTCATAATCTCCAGGGTCTCATCTACCTCTCGTAACTGAAACCCCAGAGATTTTTTGCCACTGGTGGGCACTATAGTGCTTTTTCAGTACTTAGGTCTCTATACATAAGAACAGAATAAGTACCCTTTTTTTGGATGTCTAATGTCAGTGAGCCATCGTTATCGAGTTAATAAGCAGGACATTAACACTGCTGTACTATGTTCCTATGTGAATCGTAGTCCAACTAAGTATGCAGCGCTGATTAGTAGCTTACCATCAATATACAATGTACACCGAAAAGGTGTGGTATGGGTGGGGTTAGCTTTCTCTGTTATATGTTACATCTAAGGCTGGAGGCACACTGTCATGCAAGAAACATGGAGCGTGTTTGATGCATGACAGTGATGCGAGTGTTGTGCATGTTTGCTGTGAGTGTGGTGCGAGTGTGGTGTGTGTGGGTGAGTGTGCATGGCTGTATGCATGTGAGTGTGCTGCGAGTGTGTTGCATGAGTGCGTGTGTGGTGCATGTGAGTGTGATGCTGCCCACGGTCCTGTAGCAAACTTCAGGTTTGTGGACAGCATTTACCGGTGAATTTAAACTCTGTGGCTGTCAAAGCCGTGGGGTTTGAATCTGCTGGTTTGCCGGTACAGTAACCAATCATCTTGCACCGCTGTGAGAGCAGGGGTGCAAGATATTAGTAAAAGCACAGCATATGTTAAAATTTAAAAAATCCCAGGGTTTTGCTGCATATTAACCCCATCTGCAGCTTCTGTTCTGCATGTCAGCCCGGAGGATGCAGACGCGGCTAATAAGCCAGTGTCTGAAGGGTTAACCTGCTGTTTGTAGGGTGCCAGCATGTGTCCAGGGGGTGTCCACACTCCCTGGACACATGCTAACATTACACAGTGGGTGTGAATGGGTTTAATATATGTTTAAACTCAAAGCCGCTAATTGTCTGGACAGATAAATTAACATTAAATGCCGGCGACTCCTGAGTTCAGGAGCTGTCAGCGGTACTGTACGCAAATTGCTTACAGTACATGCTTGGCAGAGTCCTGAAGTCAGGAGCTGTCCGAGGTGCTATATGCAAATTGCGTACAGTACCAGCCGCTGTGCTAATAAAAGTCAGGAGCTGTCCCTGCTGGGGCGGAAAATCTCGTCGTCCTGAAATCTCAGCAGGGGACAGCTCCAGGTGCGGACGTTTAGCAGCGCTCGCTGCTAAACTCCAGCAGCCGGCGTCCGGTTCCTGGATATTTCATCCCGGATTGAGTGCTGCTAAACTTCAGCACCTGGAGCTGTCCCCTGTTGAGATTTCAGGACCACGCCAGCAGGGACAGCTCCTGACTTTCATTAGCACAGCGGCTGGTACTGTACGCAATTTGACATGCAGCACAGAGGCTGCAGATGGGGTTAACATGCAGCAAAACCCTGCGATTTTTAAAATGTTAACATATGCTGTGTTTTTACTAATCATCTTGCACCGCTGCTGTCACAGAGGTGCAAGATGACTGGTTACTGTAAACCGGCAAATGAGTTTGAAGCAATTATTACAGCACATGCGTGCGACTATCGTACCGTGTGCTTTATGGGTGTGAGATTTTCTCGCACCCATAGACTTTGATTGTCCACTCGCGCGGGGAAATTTCATTCAATTGCAGCATGCTGCGATTGCACATGCATTTTCCTCGCAATGCGAGTGTAATGCGAGGAACTCGTACTAATGGGACCGGTATCATTTAATGATACTGGTCCGAGTGCAATGCAAGTCTCTCTTGCATTACACTCGCGCGAGGCACACGGACAGTGTGCGTTCAGCCTAAAACCTCTGATTGCATCACAACTGCTGCACCCAGTAAACTAATGGCCACTTTACACGCGGCTACATTTCTAGCTTATCCACAGGTAACTTACTGGCTGCAGTGAGATCATGGAGACATTATTCCATTTGTACACAGCAACAAGACAGAACCATGTGTCCATGATTTCACTACAGCCAGTAAGTTACCTGTGGATAAGCTAGAAATGTAGCCGCGTGTAAAGTGGCCATAAGTGATACATCCATCACTGGAATCAGGGTTTCTTTTCCTATATTGCTGCTCTCAGATGAGGTAGCAACAATTCCTTTTTAAGAATATTAATTTTAAGAATGTAATTATGTGTACATTTTATTCTAATAAGTCAACTATTTACAATCTATATTTTAATTTGGATTATGCAAATGTTCCAAAAAAGAATCATATTTGGTATTGTCGCACCTGTTATAGACTGTGCTAAAAATCTTTTATATTTTATCTAGTTTTAAATATATGGTAACAAAATTATTTTTGAAGTGATTTGTTTGTGCAAAAGTTGTAAACGTAAAGTAAATTTCTCCATGGCCTCAATGGGGGACACAGGCTCTCATGGGATGTATGCTGCTTTTGCTGCCATTAGGAGGCGACACTAAGCTGAATAAAAAAGTTAGCTTCTCCGCAGTATACACCCCCAGGTCTGAGACTGATCAGTTTGCAACTTAGTGTCAGCAGGAGGCAGATGTAGCTCTGAACTTTTTTATCCAGAAAACACCTGATTCTTTTATTTTTATTTTTGATTCTTTATTTTTTCACCAGATGACAGGATGACGGGAATCCCCCCTAAGGGTACTGCTCAATCACATACAGCAACTGTGGGGCACTTCGAGTATCACCTCTTAGTGCCCACAGCTATGGCTGGACCTGCTCCGAGTAGCCCTTGGGGGTGTCGTCTCCCCTTGGTTACCCAGATGTCTAGCTGTTTGAACCCAGCGGTCCATGTCCAGACCTCACCTCAGCACTCCTGCTGTACATGATGTGCTGAGAGCTGGAAGGTCTCCTTCCTTTCCCTCCCTCCGGTTGTTGAGCAAGGGGTACAGGAATAATGGGCTACACCTGCAGTCTCGCACTGCTTTCCCCCTCACAGCAGGGAGAAGCAGCCAGGATGGGTGGGCTTCTCCCATCACACCTACAGGACAGGTATGATCCTTAGGCAGGCAACCAATCCCTCATCCTCTCCATTCCCTCTCACCAAAGAGAGTCTGTATTGAGGTTCGCAGGCATCTATGCAACCCCATTTCTCAAGGGGTCGCAGCTTTCTACCCCGTCCCAGTAGTGACACCTGGGCATATATGCGCAACAGCGCTGAGGTACACTCCAGCTCACAGATGCCTCTGCGGCAGCCCCAGCTGGGGCACACATCTTAGATAAGGCAATTCATGTCTGTGAGTCCATGGCGGAGGGCTCTGCTAACTATCCCTATTTCCATCGCGCCACCGGTCTGTACTTTCCAGACCCTGTCTGAAAATTTAGGCCCTGGCTTGGGCCCATTTGCTAGCAACGCCAGTTCCCGCCTCCATAGATGACACGTTATGAGCACACTTCTTGGACATTCCCCCTTTTTTCCACGCCTCCCGTCCTCAAGCGAGACTTGTAGAGCACCTCTCGTTGAACACACACGCCCCTACTCACTCCGTGAGCAGGGAACCCACATGGGGGCCGTTCCCTCAACACCTTCACACTGTGCAGTATAGAGGAATGCAGCACGCCCTGCCAGATGGATCAGTAAGTCTTAGCTCATGCATTGAGTAGCACATATGCTAAGGTTGGATTTAGCACAGTCCACCCTTAGTTACCAACAGATACATACAGCATTCAACATGATCCCATGCTATACAGCAGTTAACATGATCCCAGGCTATACTGCAGTTAACATGATCCATGCTATACTGCAGTTAACATGATCCCATGCTATACAGCAGTTAACATGATCCCATGCTATACAGCAGTTAACATGATCCCATGCTATACAGTAGTTAACATGATCCCATGCTAAAGCCCTATTTCACGGCCTAGTCCCTCTGTGCAGTGGTGAATTCAGCTGCCTCTACACATAAAAGCTCCGGGTTCAGAACCCGAACTTGATATTTTTCTGTGTCTACACACTTCAAAATGTGCTAACCTCAATGCCCTCAACCTAAAAACACACAATAAAACCAGTTAGGCAGTGAGCTAACACTGCAATCTGTGAGTGACCTGAAGGTCACAAGTTTAAGCGCAGAAAAGGGATCTCACTATGAAATACATATATACACCTGCAGAATAGGTCTAACTGCCTGCAGGATTGGTCCATAGGGCTTGCCACCTCTTCGGCATGCAACAAATCTAGCTATCATGTATCTTATAGCCAGCTGCTGACCTGCAGCAGCAATGCATCTAGGACCCTTCTGATATTCCGGAACCAGGTCATTCAACCCTCAGACACCATATGACTGCCATACATGGTTGTCAGGAAGCTCTGTCCCTCTATATCATTTTCACTGTGTTTTTACAGGATATGCCAACTGTCCAGCTGGTCAAAATTTCAACCATTATAACATATAAATTGTTGCATTCCACAGGCACTTGTCTCGTACTTCATGTTGGAATGTTGGTTTCCATGCTTGTACACAGATATAACTTATATCTATTATACCATATATTAGTTACCTGACCACAAAGTCACTTACGGTTCAGGAAGCATTTTGTTACACCTAAGCGGCTACCCAACATGGGGTGTAAAGGTACCGTCACATTCCGCAATCTCGGCTGGCGATGTGTAGCGATCTGACGTGTGCCTTCACGTTTTTCGTGGTCGGTCGCCTCAGATCGAAGATGGCGGCGTCACATGCCGAAATTGCGTCCTGAAGCTAAGGCGGTGTCACTCCGGAAATCACCTCATCTACAGCGGAACCAATCTTGCCTAATTCCATCACCGCTTCACACGCCGCAATCTTAAAGGCAATGTGGGCATACATGTTCAGCGTGGCGAGGACATAGGCGTTCCACAGTGGTTTACACCGCGCCCAATACACGCTCATTGGACAATGCAACAGCGTTACGATTGGTTAGCCTGCTCTGGAAGGCTGGCTAATACGTGACGCCATTGTCTATCGGAGTTTGTCACAAATACACGCTCGTGTCGTCAATTGTGGTTCCTGCAACACACTTTCGAGGCGCCAAAGTGTCACACCGGAGCGGACTTGTGCAGTACAGTGGATTACACTAAAATGGGTAGGTGTGCGTTTGTAGGTGATGGCAGTAAGATATAAATAACACTATGGATATACAGTTAGGGCCAGAAATATTTGGACAGTGACACAAGTTTTGTTATTTTAGCTGTTTACAAAAACATGTTCAGAAATACAATTATATAAATAATATGGGCTGAAAGTGTACACTCCCAGCTGCAATATGAGAGTTTCCACATCCAAATCGGAGAAAGGGTTTAGGAATCATAGCTCTGTAATGCATAGCCTCCTCTTTTTCAAGGGACCAAAAGTAATTGGACAATGGACTCTAAGGGCTGCAATTAACTCTGAAGGCGTCTCCCTCGTTAACCTGTAATCAATGAAGTAGTTAAAAGGTCAGGGGTGGATTCCAGGTGTGTGGTTTTGCATTTGGAAGCTGTTGCTGTGACCAGACAACATGCGGTCAAAGGAACTCTCAATTGAGGTGAAGCAGAACATCCTGAGGCTGAAAAAAAACAAAAAATCCATCAGAGAGATAGCAGACATGCTTGGAGTAGCAAAATCAACAGTTGGGTACATTCTGAGAAAAAAGGAATTGACTGGTGAGCTTGGGAACTCTAAAAGGCCTGGGCGTCCACGGATGACAACAGTGGGGGATGATCGCCGCATACTTTATTTGGTGAAGAAGAACCCGTTCACAACATCAACTGAAATCCAGAACACTCTCAGTGAAGTAGGTATATCTGTCTCTAAGTCAACAGTAAAGAGAAGACTCCATGACAGTAAATACAAAGGGTTCACATCTAGATGCAAACCATTCATCAATTCCAAAAATAGACAGGCCAGAGTTAAATTTGCTGAAAAACACCTCAAGAAGCCAGCTCAGTTCTGGAAAAGTATTCTATGGACAGATGAGACAAAGATCAACCTGTACCAGAATGATGGGAAGAAAAAAGTTTGGAGAAGAAAGGGAACGGCACATGATCCAAGGCACACCACATCCTCTGTAAAACATGGTGGAGGCAACGTGATGGCATGGGCATGCATGGCTTTCAATGGCACTGGGTCACTTGTGTTTATTGATGACATAACAGCAGACAAGAGTAGACGGATGAATTCTGAAGTGTACCGGGATATACTTTCAGCCCAGATTCAGCCAAATGCTGCAAAGTTGATTGGACGGCGCTTCATAGTACAGATGGACAATGACCCCAAGCATACAGCCAAAGCTACCCAGGAGTTCATGAGTGCAAAAAAGTGGAACATTCTGCAATGGCCAAGTCAATCACCAGATCTTAACCCAATTGAGCATGCATTTCACTTGCTCAAATCCAGACTTAAGACGGAAAGACCCACAAACAAGCAAGACCTGAAGGCTGCGGCTGTAAAGGCCTGGCAAAGCATTAAGAAGGAGGAAACCCAGCGTTTGGTGATGTCCATGGGTTCCAGACTTAAGGCAGTGATTGCCTCCAAAGGATTCGCAACAAAATATTGAAAATAAAAATATTTTGTTTGGGTTATGTTTATTTGTCCAATTACTTTTGACCTCCTAAAATGTGCAGTGTTTGTAAAGAAATGTGTACAATTCCTACATTTTCTATCAGATATTTTTGTTCAACCCTTCAAATTAAACGTTACAATCTGCACTTGAATTCTGTTGTAGAGGTTTCATTTCAAATCCAATGTGGTGGCATGCAGAGCCCAACTCGTGAAAATTGTGTCACTGTCCAAATATTTCTGGCCCTAACTGTATGTGCCTGCATTGGTCCATGCCATGGCAGAGCTGCTATGGCTGAAGTATGTGTGCGCACAAATGTTTGCGTGTGTGTACTGAAGTGTACCTACATCCCCCACAGACACCATTGCATTCTCCATGTGTGTGGACACGTTCCCATGTGGCCAAACCCATCATAATGGACATTTACACACAGTCACGGCATACAGTGCGGGCCAAATGGCTGGACCTGTGTACTGGACATTAGCAGACAATGCTGCACGGACCCATCTATACTATTTAACGTATCACATACCTCTGTGCACAGCATAAAGCTATGTGCAACTGCCCTGTATTCTAAAGTAACAACAGACACAGGTAGTTTTTTTTTTTATTTTTAGTTCAACCTTTCGTGCACAAAAAAAGGAATTCTGACAACACACACAAAACATGTAAAACAGAAGTGTCAACATAACACAAATAAATACAAAATGATGATAAATAATGGCCAACCCAAACATTTCAAAGTACAGAACAAAAAAAAAAAAAACTAACTAACTAATGTTTAAACACCCAAAATAAACAAAACACCACCATAATCGTCCTGGTGCAGCCACCCTGGTGACTCCACCCTCCTCCTCATGTTGATGCCTCACAACACCAACCACTCTACACCTGCTGGTGCTGCCAGGCCACTGCTCCAGGGCCAATAAAGTAGGAGAAGCATGCGTCTCTGTTGCTCCTGGCATCCTGCTGACTCGGACCCTGGCTCAGCGGTTGGAGTGGCGCCACACCATGTTGGGCAGCACGCCAATCCCCGGGACGGACCTCCCCTGTTGTGGGGTCCACAGAATCCACATAACTTGCCGGCGTGTATGATGACCGATCCCTACGATGCATGAAGTTATGCAGCACACAGCAGGCCAGCACTACCACATCGATAGATTCCAGTTTCATATGCAAAGGTGTATGAAACCCGCGGAATCTATTGGCCATGATCCCGAACGCATTTTCAACCAAACGACGAGCCCAGGATAGCCGGTAATTGAAAATGCGCTGCTCAGAAGTAACCGTCCTCTGAGGATATGGCCGTAGTAGGTGAGCCTGAAGTGGGAAGGCTTCATGGCCCACAAACGCAAAGTTGAGATGACCGGTTGTCTCATCATTTGAGGGCAAGTTCAGACCACCTCTCCTTAGGTTTTGAGCCAAGGAGCTGTGTGCAAACACACCCTCATCTGAGACACGGCCGTTCATGCTAATGTCCACGTAGAAGAATTCATAGTGAGCATCCACCAGGGCCATGAGGACCACGCTAAAATATCCTTTGTAATTAAAACACAAGGACCCCTTGCTGGGGGGTTGTGCGATCCTCACGTGCTTACCATCCAATGCACCGGCGCAGTTTGGAAATTGCCATCGATCGACAAAACCTCTGGCAACATCCATCCAGCGGGGGTTGTTGGTAACTGCATGTACGATGGCAGCAGACAACTCACGATGTCCTCACACGTCTCGGGTATCAGGCGGCTCAGCAGTGGCCGTGAGACAGCTGCAGTGTATTGCAGGTCTGTCCTCGAATGACCTGTTGCCAGGAACCTCAAAGTTACAGCCAAACGATCCTCAGGTGGCACAGCTCGACGCATCAAAGTGTCCTGTCGGGCTATCAATGGCTTTATGCGTTCCAAGAGGAATGTGAAAGAGTCCTCGGACATACGGAGATAGTTCCTGAAATCATGCAGACTACTATCCTCCAGCTGATGCAGTAGGCGCATGTGACTCAGGTTGTCCGTTGCCAAAGCCAATCCCGAACCCACACACGCCGTGGTCTGCGAGCCCGCAACCTCTCAGCTCTCTCCTCCAGCCACAAGTCCTTTTCTACCAAGGCAAGAGCCACGATAACATCTCCATCAGGGTCCATGATGATCTCACCTACCAACCCCTGCAAAAGGAACAAAAAAAGAATATCATCAAAAGAACACGTTATCAGGCATCAAAAGTAACCACTACCTTCTTCCCTAAACATCTCCTAGCCAGGTACCCACATCCTAGCAGACTCTGCTCATATGGCCACCCACATAGATATTTTGCAACATTGAATGGTCACAAACAACATTACACTGCCTCACCACAACACCTGTTATCACTACACCCATGGGCCTCCTCCACAACTATATCTCCATTGTCCAAATTGAGACATCATTACCATACCCCATATAGCTGCCCATAATGTATATGTACTACCACAAGGCCTAGGAAAATAAAAAGGTCAAACACACAGACAGATGCTTGTTAACAATTAAATACAAGAACATGCTAAACGTACCAGAGCCATGGGCTACTGACAAATCATCATCCCACGCAGCTGACAATCGCATATTCATCATGTCCAACAGATATCCCTGTGGTGTTAAGCCCGGATCTTCACAGGCAGACATTCTCAAGCCACATGGGCCTCTCCACATCTCAGTATCGCCAGAATACTTCCATTCTGTCTGGTAAAGGCCAGTACTATGTGCCCACATTTCATATGTTCCACTAAACTAACCACAGAGGCCTCCTTGGTACATGATCCTGTATGGCGAAGGCAAAATGGATTGTCAATGAGGAGGGTGTTTTGTGGCAAGGAAAGCCATCCATCCATTTTGCGGCATACAATAGATCCATCAAACACATCATCATTACAAACTACATACTCCAGGACTTGGGCGTCTGCTACAGTACACAAGAACGATCTGTAACGCAAAGATGTATCAAACACTATACGCAGCCATATCACAAATCATGTCTGAACATCAGTACTTACTTAATGACTCTGGGCAGCAAGCATGCCGTAGCTGGGTTGTTAGCGTTTTTTATGTGGTAATCATCCAGGGCCGCACCGTCCATTTTACAGTGTGAGCCCTGAGTACCAAGCGGAAGCAGCCAGGGGGAGCGGCATTGGAGAAGGGGGCAGCATCATCACCAGAGACCGGTTTCCTGAGTCACCCGCAGTGTCACCCGGTTAGAGGGCGGCAGTGCTGCATCAGTGTGCCACACCCCCCGCCCGCTCCTCAACTAAGGCTACAGGGGCGGCGGTGCTGGACTCTGACAGCACCCCCCCGGTCCCCAGCTCAGGTGGCAGAGGGGCTAGGTGCACCCCTGTGATCATTCAATCACAAAGCATCTGCGTCATCTAATTCACGTAGCCACCTGGGCATTGGCACGTGCGACTACTGATTAGGCACCTGTGCTGCTTTGTGATTGGTCATGTTGTGTTTAAAATTCTGGCCAGCTGGTCCGCCACCCATGCTCCTACTTCAATGTGCATTGTTCTAGTAGTGTCTCATCCCCAGAACTCTGTTGGACAGATGGTAAGTCGGTGGATATGCTATTGTGCTTCTCATGTATGGTATATCATTTTCGGCTTCCGACCCATATTTTGCGAGATATATGGGCGGGTTATGTCCAGCTTCATGTAGCGTCATGTACGGCTATGCATCGTTAACCCCCTCCGTGTTCTGTTTCACACATAATGATCCTTGCCACCAATAATATGACAATGTGTCCTACAGTACTACATCGTTCCAGAAATATGTGTTGAGGTCATTCCTGTGTCTAAATTTTGTGTGGTATGCCATGTGTGCCATTTCAACATGATACACCTTTGTAACTTTGCCTGTCCAGGCCCAAACCACATATACCCCGTGTCATGTGCAGCATGTTACATCTGTGTACACATATAACGGCCATTAATGCTTCTGCATACACAAGCTAACCACCAGACCACCTGTCATTGCTAGTGCTGGACATGGATTGGCCACACAGAGTAGGGTGTGACCTGATATGTACATGTATGTGTTTGGGTAACACAATATGTTTTTTTTGGCAGATGGCTGAGAGTCCTGGTTTTGTGCGTGACCTCCTAGCCATGTACCAGGACCATGAATGCCTGTGGCGGGTTGCGTCACCGGACTATAAGAACAGGCCGGCGAGGGCTGTGGCCTACGGGCACCTTGTCGAGCTGGCAAACCGGCTCGACCAAAGTAAGACCTGGACGGTGCCGATGGTTGTGGAAAAAGTCAAGCGGCTGCGCACCGTGTTCACCAAAGAGCATAAAAAGTTGTTGGAGCTGAGGAGGTTAAGCCACGTCTGTGGCATTATGACCTCCTCCCCTTCACCCTGGGCCAGGAGGCTTATCGGCCAACACGGTGCAGCAGCCACCTTATTCAACCATCTTCAGCCACAGGCCAAGAGCCTGCCCTGTCACAGGAGGTGCGTAATTGTTGCTACCTATGTCCACACCTTGGTGGTTGCACTGATGTGTGGGTTCGTGGACATGTCGAAGGCACAATCGTGTTGTACTTTCACCATTCTTCTGTGTCTTCTGCTGTGTGTTGGCTTGTGGTTGTTGGCACAGATTATGCTGTGTTATGTTGGGGCACTTGGCATATCAATTTGGAGCCCCAGGTGAGTGCAGAGTACTGGTTTACTTCTTTCTTCATGTCTGCTACCAACCCTGCTACTGTTGTTTTTGGTGTTTGGCATGCTCAGATATGCGCAATCTGGTGCTGGATGTTTGGTTGTTGTAATTGATGATAGTACATTGCTACTCTTGTTAAGTAGTTTTTTTCTATGTTTGATTTACAAGCCCCTCGTGAGTCTGGCTCCAGTGCAGAGGACCTAGCCGCTGGCCAGGCTCCACCCTCTTCATCTTTGGTGGAGCAGGTGCCTGATCCCAGTGGTGGGGGGCCGTGCCCAGGGCCCAGCTCAGGCATACAAAGGCGTCGCACACCTGCCCCACCCAACACTGAGCTGGGTACCTGGGCAAAACAGGTCCTATTGGACACAGAGAGGACCCCCACCACTTCAATCGGGCACATGGCCAGTGAGTGGGTGTGCCGCATGGAGCCAGAACAACGTCACATCACCGAGAGGGCCATCATTCGGGTCCTGGAAGCGGGCGTTGATGGGGCACTGAGATGGGGTGGATACATTGCCATCCCCAAGAAAACTCCCCCAGTGCCCCCTGCGCCCCAACAACCCATGGCTAGAGGTCGCCAAAATGAGGATCCTCTACGTCCCCCACAAAGACTCCAGCACAGAAGGGCCCCCAATGTTGTGGGAGTACGGGGATGAGCGGGAGGAGCCATTGTCTGATCCAGCAGAGGACGAAGAAGCAAGAGGCTACTAGGCAATGCACTACATTGCGTACTGGACTTTTTTGTTTCTTTTTTATCTAAAACCAAGTCTGTTGTTATTTTCATTGTGTGGTAATAAACCAGACTTTGACTTCCCATACCTATGTCCACATATGTGTCAGGTCCAGCAGTATGGCTGTGTGTGTAGTTTGTTGTGGGTGTAATGGTAATGTTTGTGTGGCCGAAGGAGAGGCCTCATGTCCACAATAACATAGTTGGGTCATTATAGCAGACAGGAGCCTATCCCTACGTGACATGTGTGAGTATTGAGAGATTGCGAGTTTTTTGTGGCCGACATTGGCGAGTATGTTTGTGTCTGTGTGTTTGTTAATGTGGGTGTGATACTGGAGACATTGATGTCACTTATGTCTTCATCCGTGTTTAAATGGTACAGTATGGTCAGGTCTTTATCATGTCACACTGCACAACTACGCAAATTCATTAGCCATGTGTTGTGTTAAAAAATTTCACCTCCCAAAGGTGTCCCTGTGTGTGCTGAAACAAGGTATCACACAGTATTTTGGTTTGCAATTACATTTATTGTTTCATTTTTTTTAAATGATGCTTTTTCAGATTAGTAGTAGGCAAACCATACTACCCACTTTCCCAATGTGGGATACTATAAGAAAAAAAGCAAACGTGGCCTAAAAAAGAAAGGTGCCAACATGGCAACAAAAACAAAAAAACAGGTCCAACATGGACAGCACCAGACAAGGGCCATTGGCCACATTATTGGGGGGATATGGTGGAGTAGGGGCAATGGCATACTGGGCTGCCTGGAGGCACAGGATCATCGCACCCAACGGGGCCAGATGTTGCTGGCCTTCTCGGTGGGCATGCTCCATGTGCTGCTGTACCTCCCTGTGAGCCTGCAGCAGCTCCTCAATAGTTGGTACACCTGTATGGGAAATAAGGACATTAGTCAGTGACATGTGTAGGTGTGGGTGGGTGACGTCATTGGTCTGGATTTTACTTATGTTGCATATCCATATCCCAGTTTCCATCTTCAGGTGATGGTGATGCGCTCACAGCCCATCCTGCAGCATGAGCTCTTACCACCTTGACAAAGAAAGGAAAAAAAAAACAACATCATAACTCACATACTGATGTCAGGGACACACACCAACATGTATATTGCAAAGCTTGGAGCCCATTGCCAACACTTACCACCAATCCCAACTCCAGCAGGCTCCAAGTCAGTGTGTGGGGCTCGGGAGCTGGAGATGCTAGGGAAGGGGGGTTGAGCCTGGGCTTGGGTTAGCGAGAAAGAGGACCGGGCTTCCTGGTCCCTCCAGGGAAGGTGAGGGTGGGGTCACGGGGGGTGTGGGACTTACTGGGCCCTCCAAGGAAGGTGAGGGGGCGGTCCTGGGGGTGGGGGATTTCCTGGGCCCTGCAGGGAAGGTGAGAGGGGGTCCCAGGGGGTGGGGGACTTCCTGGGCCCTCCAGGGAAAGTGAGGGGGGGTCCTGGGGGGTGTAGGATTTCCTGGGCCCTCCAGGGAAGGTGAGGGGGGGTCCGGGTGGTGTAGGGGACCGTCGGCCCTCCTCAAACGGGGAGTCCTCCTCATCTGTAATATCAAAAAAAGACACCGATTTTACCATAGGAACACAACGTAGGGCAAACACGTGAAGCCTAGCCTAAAAGGTTTGGATTTTGAGCGACCCTATGATTAGGGGCCAGTCTGTTTTTGGACTTCACCACAACACTAGTGAGCACATATTTGGGATATAAAACACCCTTGGATTAGCAGAGGATGGATTTTTAAAACAAACAAAAGAGCAGACAGTAAGCATCTGGTGGTGCGACCATGGAGGCAAACACATAGCAGTCAGCTTGTAGTCACTTTTTCGAATTGTGATCCATGTCTTGTGAAATGCTATGTGTCAGAGTGTGGACATATGTGTTGCCAGGAGTGATGGGCCCTTCAAATTTGCATTAATATGTTGTGGTCAACTTTGCTGTCATTACACACCTATGTTCGGCCACACACAGGTCAAGGACCACTATAGCCGTCAGCATTAACAAAACATATGAGTGTATTCTGCACCTTCATGTTGCAGTGTGACCAACATGCAAATGCACATTGGTGACAGATCCACATGGTTGTTTATGTCACACTATGTGCCATGGCACAATATCACATGATGGTTGGGTAGTGTTTGGAGTAGGATGATTGGCATGTGTGTGTTTGGCATTGCCCCATACTCACCACGCAGCCTGGCAATCTGGGCACGAATGTCCACAATCCGCCCTGGGGACTTGTGTGTCAGGTCCGCCAACTTTTTTTGGATCTGCTTGCGGTCCTGTCCACACCCACTTTCCGGAGCAGGGCCCACTGGATTCTCCTCTGGATACTCTGCTTGCGCAGCCGTGGGTGGCGGTGACGTTGATGGCACCAGTAGTTATGCTGGTCACACAGGTCTATCAGGATGATAAGTTCTGCCACACCACATGTGGCAGCGAGCTATGCGGCCGCCATGACTCTTCTACTATGTGCAGGGGAGGGGAAGGCACCTGGCAGGCAGGGAGGAACGAGCAGAAACGTGATGACGTCACCACACACACTGGCGTCACCAAACAAGGTTAAGGGTGCTAACAAGGTAGACACCCACAGAGTGGGAGCAATAGAATGTACCCAGCAGCGTCACCAAATTCACACATGTAGGGTGATTGTAGTGCGTGGCCCATGGCACCCATCTACGATGTGTAGCCCAAAATCTGAGCTCTCATGTGTGGCACTATACTCCACACAGCGCAACTTAATACATGCGGACAACATAGCTTGCGTTATTCAATGGTGCACGTAATTGCACTGAGTTTGTGGACGGTTGTGTAGCTGAAGATGTGTGTGGTGCTGAACGGACAGCTCTTCAAATATGGGCGCGGTGTCAACTGACAGCCAATGGGAACACAGTAGCCCACACCAATCATCTCAGAAGGGGCGCGGACTACAGCACGCTGAGGCACGCTTACGGGAAATCATAGACAGGGGCGGACTGGCCCAGGTTGCAGGGAGGCATCTGCCCCCCAGGCCAGAGGATTAGTAGCAGTTCAGGGCCGCCCATCCGCCCTAAAACTGAAATCATGAAACCGGGTAGCTCGGGAGAGCGGCCGCCTGCTGATGCGGTGCGGCCGCACTCACGAGGAGATTGACAGGAGAGGGGTCAGAGGAGAGGTGAGGGGGCGGGTCCCAATCTCCTCCGGGCCACGCACCCCCACCTCTTCTGTAGGTCCTATTTCCAGTGAATCTCTCTGGGCCCCGCCCCCTCCTCTCTTCTGTGGGTCCCGGAATTGTTTACACAGCACGGGAGCCAGCAAAATATGAAGAATGGAGCTGCTGCAGGGAGCTGCTGGTGGTGAATGGTGAGTAGTGTGTGTGTGTGTGTTTGGAGGGGTCTGGCTGGCTCTGTGGCTGTGTCTTGTCTGTGTGTGTGGAGGGGGGCTGGCTGGCTCTGTGTCTGTGTCTGTGTGTGTGTGTTTTGGAGGGGGTCTGGTTAGCTCTGTGGCTGTGTCTATGTGTGTGTGTGTGTGGAGGGGGGCTGGCTGGCTCTGTGGCTGTGTCTGTGTGTGTGTGTTTGGGGGGGTCTGGCGGTCTGTGGCTGTGTCTGTTGTGTGTGTTTGGAGGGTTGGCTCTTGTGGCTGTGTTTGTCTGTGTGTGGGAGGGGGGCTGGCTGGCTCTGTGGCTGTGTGTGTGTGTTTGGAGGGGTCTGGCTGGCTCTGTGGCTGTGTCTTGTCTGTGTGTGTGGAGGGGGGCTGGCTGGCTCTGTGGCTGTGTCTTGTGTGTGTGAGTGTGGAGGGGGTCTGGCTGGCTCTGTGGCTGTGTCTGTGTGTGTGTGGAGGGGGTCTGGCTGGCTCTGTGGCTGTGTTTTGCCTGTGTGTGTGGAGGGGGGCTGGCTGGCTCTGTGGCTGTGTTTTGTCTGTGTGTGTGGAGGGGGGCTGGCTGGCTCTGTGGCTGTGTCTGTGTGTGTGTGGAGGGGGTCTGGATGGCTCTGTGGCTGTGTTTTCTCTGTGTGTGTGGAGGGGGGCTGGCTGGCTCTGTGGCTGTGTCTGTGTGTGTGTGGAGGGGGTCTGGCTGGCTCTGTGGCTGTCTTTTGTCTGTGTGTGTGGAGGGGGGCTGGCTGGCTCTGTGGCTGTGTCTTGTGTGTGTGAGTGTGGAGTGGGTCTGGCTGGCTCTGTGGCTGTGTCTGTGTGTGTGGAGGGGGTCTGGCTGGCTCTGTGGCTGTGTCTGTGTGTGTGGAGGGGGTCTGGCTGGCTCTGTGGCTGTGTCTGTGTGTGTGTGGAGGGGGTCTGGCTGGCTCTGTGGCTGTGTCTGTGTGTGGAGGGGTCTGACTGGCTCTGTGGCTGTGTCTGTGTGTGGAGGGGGCTGGCTAGCTCTGTGGCTGTGTCTGCGTGTGTGGAGCGGTGCTGGCTGGCTCTGTGGCTGTGTCTGTGTGTGGAGGGGGGCTGGCTGGCTCTGTGGCTGTGTGTGGAGGGGGGCTGGCTGGCTCTGTGGCTGTGTGTGTGGAGGGGGCTGGCTGGCACTGTGGCTGTGTGTGTGGAGGGAGGCTGGCTAGCTCTGTGGCTGTGTCTGTGTGTGTGTGTGGAGGGGGGGGCTGGCTGGCTCTGTGGCTGTGTGTGTGTGGAGGGGGGTCTGGCTGGCTCTGTGGCTGTGTGTGTGTGTGGATGGTGGGCTGGTTAGCTCTGTGGCTGTGTTTGTGTGTGTGTGGAGGGGGGGCTGGCTGGCTCTGTGGCTGTGTGTGTGTGTGGACGGGGGCTGGTTAGCTCTGTGGCTGTGTCTATGTGTGTGTGTGTGGAGGGGGCTGGCTGGCTCTGTGGCTATGTCTGTGTGTTTGTGCTTGTGTCTGACTGGCTGTGTGTGTGGATGCTGTGTGGCTGGCTATGTGTGAGTGTGGCTGGCTGCCTTTGTGGCTGGCTGGTTGTGTGTGTGACTGGATGACTGTGTGGCTGGCTGTGTGTGTATGACTGGCTGACTGTGTGCCTGGCTTTGGCTGTGTTGTGTGTGTGTGTGTGTGTGTGTGTGTGCCTGGCTGACTGTATGGCTGGTTTTGGCTGTGTGTGTGGCAGGCTGTGTGTCTGTGTGTGGCAAGATCTGTCTGTGTGTGGCAAGATCTGTCTGTGTGTGGCAAGATCTGTCTGTGTGTGTGTGTGTGGCTGGGTCTCTGTGTGTGGCTGGGTCTCTGTGTGTGGCAAAATGTGTCTATGTGTGTCTGACTGTGTCTTTGTGTGTGGCAAAATGTGTCTATGTGTGGCTAGGGCTGCGTGGCTGCATGTGGCTGTCTGTGTGTCTGACTGTGTCTTTATGTGGCTGGGGCTATGTCGCTGGCTGTGTGTGCCTTACTATGTCTGTGTGTGGCTGGGGCTGCGTGGTTGTGGCTGGCTGGGGTTGGCTGTGGCTGCATGGCTGTGGCTGAGGCTGCGTGGCTGGCTGTGTGTGGCTGACTGTGTGTGTGTGGCTGGGGCTGTTTGGCTTTGTGTGGCTGACTGTGTGTGTGTGGCTGGAGCTGCTTGGCTGTGTGTGGCTGAATGTGTGTGTGTGGCTGGCTGTGTGGTTGGCTGTATGTCTGTGTGTGGCTGGCTATAGCTGTCTATATTGCTCGCTGTGTGTGTGGCTGGCTGTGTCTGTGTGTGTGGGTAGCTGCGCCTGTGTGTGGCTGGCTTTGGCTGCGAGTGTGGCTGTCTATGTGGCTGGCTGGCTGTATGTGTGTGGCTGTATGTGTGGCTGGCTGGCTAGCTTTGGCTGTGTGTGGCTGTGTTTGTGTGGCTAGCTATGTGTGTGGCTAGCTATGTGTGTAGCTAGCTATGTGTGTGGCTGTATGTGTGTGGCTGTATGTATGTGGCTGATATTGTGTGTGTAGCTGGCTGTGTCTGTGTTTGGCTGGCTGTGTCTGTGTGTGCCTGTGTGTGGCTGGCTGTGGCTGTCTATGTTGCTGGCTGTGGCTCTGTGTGTGGCTGGCTGTGGCTATGTGTGTGGCTGTCTATGTGGCTGTGTCTCTCTGTGTGGCTCTCTGCTCTGTGTAGCTGTCTATGTGGCTGGCTGTCTATGTGAAAAGAGGAAAGAACCAGAAAGCATGTACAAATGACCGGGATCAGAGAAACAGACCAATAATTCAAAAAATTCGTAAATCTTTATTAACAATAATACAGAGAAATATGAGCAAAAAACACAAACAGAATAAAAACACTTAAAATGTGTGATGGACAACCACCAACACAGCAATGACTATGGCCCCAGATGTCATCAGAATAGCTATATCATGAGACCCAAACATGGGTTTAAATATTTGATTAGGACCCGCTGGTGACTAGACTCACAGGAAGGCAAGCCTGCGGACATGAAAGAATGAGAAAAACAAGAGATTCCAGGACAATATAGGTGGCATTGATCAAAAAACAAGAAAATCATAAATCGCAATCATCAAACCCAGTGGAAAGATAATGCAGCTCAGCTAATATTGAATCAGAATATATTGCACCAATGTACAAAACAGTGAGATGCGACTCATAGACTCCTGTGATAAAGTATAGTACAGGGACCTAATGTCCCTTATGGAGTAACAAGAATGAATAGGGCAGGGTGAGAAAACATGAAGGATAAACAAAAAAGTCAGGACAATGCAACACCAGTGCCTGGAAAAAAGTCAAAGATAAGTTATAGTCACCATAGCAGGTCAGAAGACCGGGGCACACAGCAGCAGGGACCGACGCGTATCGCCGCTCTAAAACAACGGCTTCATCCTCGGGAAGCTGCTATGGTGACTATAACTTATCTTTTACTTTTTTCCAGGCACTGGTGTTGCATTGTCCTGACTTTTTTGTTTATCCTTCATGTTTTCTCACCCTGCTCACAGGTGAATGATTTTTGATGCCTCAGCATTAACTGAACTGACCATTCCAGTTTATGGTGTGCTCTACTAGACCTGTGTTACTGACCTCAGAGCTTTTGTCCTCAATTAGCTCTTAGGCAGGACTGACATTATTGTATTTGTGACTTTATTCATTCTTGTTACTCCATAAGGACATTAGGTCCCTGTACTATACTTTATCACAGGAATCTATGAGTCGCATCTCACTGTTTTGTACATTGGTGCAATATGTTCTGATTCAATATTAGCTGAGCTGCATTATCTTTCAACTGGGTTTGATGATTGCTATTCATGATTTTCTTGTTTTTTGATCAATGCCACCTATATTGTCCTGGAATCTCTTGTTTCTTTCAGTCTTTCATGTCAGCAGGCTTGCCTTCCTGTAAGTCTAGTCACCAGCGGGTCCTAATCAAATATTTAAACCCATGTTTGGGTCTCATGATACAGCTATTCTGATGACATCTGGGGCCATAGTCATTGCTGGTTGTTGGTGGTTGTCCATCACACATTTTAAGTGTTTTTATTCTGTTTGTGTTTTTTGCTCATATTTCTCTGTATTATTGTTAATAAAGATTTACAAATTTTTTGAATTATTGGTCTGTTTCTCTGATCCCGGTCATTTGTACATGCTTTCTGGTGTATAGCATGTGACTGGTGGATCGCCTTCTAGTGCCACTCTAACACATTTCTTTGCATTGCTGGCTGTCTATGTGGCTAACTGTTTTTGTGTGGCTGTGGCTCTGTGTGTGGCTGTGGCTCTGTGTGTGGCTGTGGCTCTGTGTGTGGCTGTGGCGGGCTGTCTGTGTGGCTGGCCACTGTGACATCCAAATGCTGTGCGAGTGTCCGACAGTTTTCTTAGATCACATCCATGTGCAATCTGTTTTGTTTCTCAGCAGCTATTACTGCTATTTACAGGAGCATTTTACAGTTGTCTCAGCTGAAGAATGATAATGTATCAGTGAAAAAAACAGATGCCTCTCGGATGGTCCGTGTGCGGTCCATGATTTTGTCAGACTCATAGACTTGCATTGGCGAGTCTCGCACATGAATCGCATACTGTTGCAGCATGTTGTGACTTTTTTCCCATCCAGAATCTGGATGAGAAAAAAGCGTCCGACACTCGCCAATGTGTTTCAGACGTTGATTAACTGACTGCACTGCGATAAAATCACACATTGCACTCATCCGAGTTTCACGCCAGTGTGTCCGTGCCCTAATAATAAAATCCATATAGTAATCCTACAATGTCTGCGGGACATGGTATGGGGGGGTTTATGGCTCAGTTAGTACACTCCATACTTCATGTTATTAACCAGTTAATGCTCTCTTGTCCACCGCACTTCAGTGTCAAAAGAGGAAGACAGCGAGACAGGCAGCGACATGGCATCAGAGAGCCCCTGACCTCGAAATAGAAGATCCTCAGATCCTGGTATTGTGACGACATATGAAGAAATATTTTTTTACATTTATATTACACTATGAACTCCACAGCACTTTACATACATCATCAACACTGTCCCCATTGGGGCTCACAATGTAAACATCCTACCAGTATGTCTCATATTGTATATCACCTTTCTTTGAGATCACCTTCACAAATATTGCATTTATTGAACTTGTCAGGTTTTGGATGTTTTAAGATTGCATTTGTTTGCAGGATGTCAGAATTCACTCCCAGAGCTGCTGGTTTGACGGTTAAGGTCTTACAGCATCTTAGATTTTTTTTGCTTAATGGTACTTCCAAGTTTCTCAATAGGGCTGAGATCAGGGGAGACTGGTAGCCACACCATGGTTTTCTCTACTTTTATGTCCATAGCAGCCAATTACTCAGGGCTATGCTCTGTACGAAGAGATGGTGCTTTGTCATGCATGGGGATGATTTTGTACAAAGAAAAAAAGTGGTCAGTCTAAAAGTATATATACTTTGCAGTGGTCCTTTTCACGCCTTCATGGACTCTATAGGGGCAAACTAGCTCTCTCCACATGATTACGACCCAAAACATGACTGCCACCTCCTTGCTGATGTGACATGGTGGCGGTCAACTAGCAACCATCTACTCCAACCATTATGGGAACCTCTAGGCTCCCTTTAGCCTTTAGCTACCCCTCCGTCTGCAGGGGGGCGTGGCACGATGGGGGGGCACCGCTGACAGTGCCTAGGGCGCAGGAACTCCAAATACGGGCCCGGCTGGAGAGGGACTGAGATGGACCGCCGAAAATTTCCGACAGCACCCCCCCGGTCCTCACCCAAGGGCTGCCAGAAAAACTTTGCCACCCAGGATTTGCGTCGCCAGTCAGCCCCTGATCATAGACAATGCTCTTTCCGTCACTATCACCTTGTCACATGCCAAAACATGAAAATATCACCTTGCCGATTGCGCCTGATTACTGAGCACTGTTCAGGAATCATGTGATGGCTGATGGGGGATTTATCCCCGTGAAATCGCCCAATCACACGCCGCAACCGTGAGGCAATTTTACGGCAATTGCACTGTGACGACACATCGCCTTTCAGATCTCCAGGTGAGATTGCGGCATGTGGCGGTACCTTAAGTGTCCATGTCTGTCCGTCACCTCTTAATTCTCTCTTTTACATAGGATCATCAAGTAGTCTGACCTTCTCAATCAGAGCTCAGACCACCTGCAGCCAGATAATTACAACAAAAGGATACCTAGCTTCCCCCTAAGGGTAGACCGATACCCTATAGTGAATTATGCACCAACAAATCAAGTAGGCACAAAAATGATCTCTTTATTAAAATTATTCATATAAAATCAATGGTATTTTTCCACATTACAGTATAAAGGCATAGTGCACCAATTTCACACAACGTGCACAGACAGTTTAACAGAGGAAAATAAATCTCCTTTGGCAATATCATCAGGTCTTTAATTAATGGTACTGTCACTTTAAGAAGTAAAAACAACCACTTTTAATAATATTACCCAACTAATGGTACTGTCACTTTAAGAGGTCAACAACATATCTCATAATGCTTCCTCTGTGCCATCAATTGAGTTCCTGCTCCGGACTACCTGCGCTTAACTTCAAACAGGGAATACAATACTACCATCTCTCTACAGCATATCTCACCCCTGTCAGCACTATTTCATTATATTAGTCCCGGGCAGTTTAACGGATAAAGGTACCTGAGCAGAGTCCTATTTGCAGTCACACTAGGTTCCTCCTGTCACTGTGCACCTATCTCCACCGCTTATGCACGTTTCAAGTTGATGTTTCTTCATCAGGGCGTATCCTACAGCCAGATGCGGTCTTTACAAGAGAGCTCTCTCATGGAAGACAACAGAGATACAGTCGCAGATGCATCGAGGTCTGTGATGTAAATGACTCGTCCACCAGGGCCGTGGGGTACTCGTAACCGGGCTGAACAGTTCTGTGGTGAATGTCACTGTGGCATGATTTGGCTCCGTGGCCCTGGCCGTGTCATAAAAATGGCGAAATGTTAGATGAGGTTGAATAGTGACGCCAACCGTGGTACTCGGTTATTGGATGGCCGACGTTGAGGTTCAGGATTACTGAGGCAGATGGTGGTGCAGCTAGGATGGTAAGACTCCCCATTAGTTGAGCGGTGCCCCAGGGCAGTTTCAAGGTCAATAATGAATTATATCAGTTGTAGCGCACGACAGATGGTGCAGGAAATTATTTGAGGACACAGCAGGGTGCAGTCAACATGGTTTACACACAGTTCTTACAGGTCTCCAGGTTCTCGCCACCCAGCTGTGTCTTACGGGACAGGGATCCAGCCAACTCTCGGGTAACTTAGGAACACTTCACCAGGACCCCTTACTAGTGTCCTTCCCTGGGTCATCTCTCTGTGCTGGCTCACTCCCTCCTGCCCCGTGCCTCACACTCAGTGTCCCAAGCCAGCAGCCTCGGTTCCTGTCGGGCGACGTCTCCCCAGTCCCCTCGTTCCTATGTGACTGCCTTTTCAATGAGTAAGTTTCGGTTGCAGTACTTGAAGATACCGCAGCCTCTGGTTAGCTAGCTGAGTCCTTAGTCACTCCATTAGTTTGGGCTGTCCCCTCTGCAGCCTGGCCCCTCTGCTCGGATACAGGAGCCACAGATGGATTCCTCACTTCCCGTGCTCCTGTAACCCCTTCAGTCCACCTAGAACCCCACACTGGCTCCTCCATCCTTCTTCTGCATTTCCTTGTACTGGGATGAGCTCCAACCGGCTTCAGTCCCCAGAACGTCTTTCCCTGTCTGTCCACTCATGATGGACTCCAGTCTCCAACTCCTCACTCTCCCAATGTTTCCCACGTTCTTACGTCCTCTGCATTGTCACTACTCCCTCCCAACTTCCTAGTGTGCTCCACTCAGCTACTTCCTCCATGCACACCCTCTACCTAGTTCCATCTCTAACCTGAGATGGGGACTATACTCTCCCTCGGGAGCAATCTTGCCCCCACCTCGGACAAGAGGTGGTGTGGTGTTGGATGTATGTGTGGGTACTGGGTGGTGTCCTCTCCTTACCCAAGAGTGGTGGCTGAGGTGCAGTACCTCTGTGGCGACTAGACCCTCAGGGGCACCACATCCACACATGAGGTAATCGAATTATGGCGCCCCGCAACGAGTGCGTCACAGGAGGGTATTGCAGCCATAAATGCAGCAGCAATATTCTCTGACCCAGCAGTTATCCGGTTAACTTAGAGATCCAAACCCTGCATGCATCACTTAACATAGAGGGCCAATCCAAGGTCCTGGTGGGCGGAGTGCAAGGGTAGTCTCACTTACTTTATGAAGATGCTGGGCAAGGGTAGTGTAGAAGGAGTCTAGTCTAGACAAGAGAGAGACACAGACTTAAACTTGGAGTAGGAGCAGGGGCTCTGCACCTCGTGCAGCCCCTGGGCCGTCACCGGTCGGGTGTTAGCACCTGAGGCCTCAACAACCGGGATCAGGTATCACCAACCACGGGTTCCAAAATACCCCCGTGCCCAACTTACAGCCGGTTCACTGGTACCGAAGCTGGCAGCAGTTCACCTCTGCTACGCGAACCAGAAGCGTGGAGGAGCAGCTTCACAGGAGCACCCCACCACCAGCCAACTTCCAGTCATCTAACCAGCGGTGTACCCACCGAGGGACCCAAGGCTCCCCAGAACATCCATAACGTACATCTTGAATAGGGATTGAAGCAGCCTCCCCGTACCCGACCTGGTATTCTTGGGCGACAATGGCAAAGACTTAGCTAGAATGGAGGAACACTACGGATCTCTGAGGGACACCTATAACTGCTGAGTCCACCCGGTCTACTACCCGTTAACTGTATGCCATGTACTGCCTGCTGGTTACAGTAAAGACCCGTTGCAGAGACTTTCAGTGTCCGTGCTTCCTTATGATTGCATCTGTCCGCACACAAGGTAACCGCAGCTGCCGCACAACATCTTAAGCAGCTCCAGCCTCCGGGGATCACCGCTCAGCCTGTGGGGAGCGTTCCATCTTGCTGCTATCCATCCCCCGGAGGTTCCGCAGCGTCGGTAACGATTACCGAACTACTCATAGGTGGCGTCACGAATAAATTAACCCCTTTAATCTGTTCCTACAAGACGTCTTCAACTTTTGATCTGCACTCAACCGGGCCTCACTACCGGTCGGCACGGCCCACCCGTGACAAGGAGGAAGGAGCTACAGCCTGTCTAAACCGGCGTCACGAACAGGATACGAGCAGGCCCATTCCCTAACGGGTATAATGTGCTTAAAAATGACTTTAATGACTTTAATGTCTACAATTTGGACTTTGTTCGTCCCTAAAAGAACTTTCCCGCCTTTTCACCGTGGGCCAAGATGGCGCCCAAGATGTCGTTCCCGCCATAAGGATCCGCCACGTGCAAGCCCAGGGGTGAGCCACCGCCCCTCATCGTGGGAGGGCTAAAGGCAAAGGCGCCAAACTCTTTGTCCGCCCTGATTGCTCGAATCAACCATGGAGTCGGACCCCAAAGACTTTTCCCACGATTGGACTACAAAGCCCAAAGGAAATGGGAGTGTCACAGACCGTTCTTCACCAGCTCCTCACCAGTACAGCTACCGGGTAGAGACGGGTGTGGTTCCTCCAGGTAATATGGCCAGCTTAAGACTGAGAGACATCCGGGTCCGGGTCCCGTCCTTAATATCAACGGCAGCCCCGACTTCTGGCAAGGAGCTCTACAAGACCTCCGGGTACAGCTCCTAGAAACCGTAGAATGGACCATCCGCAGTTGGAGTGCGAGCTTGGGCAGCAGACTACATCGTGCGATGCAGCAGAGCCGCTCGGGTGCAACCACTCCAGGGCCGGACGACATCTCGAGTTTCAGCACCGCCTCACCCACGCCGACCACTTGTCCAGCCTCGTCTCCAGAACCAATAGACTGTGTCATTCCGGTAGAGACCACCGCTTATCCCGCTCCAAAGCCTGGAACAGCGACCGTGTTTGAGCCGGAGCTTGCAACTTGCTCCACAGAAGAACCGAATACTTACCTGGTTCCACTTGCGGAACCCGCGACTAGTTTCACCACTACCGAGACTGTTGCCTGTTTCTCCCCTGAACTGGAGGCCTCCTCTGCAATTACCGAGGCCTACCTGGTGACCGGGATTGAAACACCACTTCCCGCTGCTACAGAAGAAGAGGCAGGCAGCCTGGAAGCCCTGCAAGACAACCTCGAGGAGAACTTTGCAGCACAGCCACCCATCGACCCAGAGGATTCCATTCCATCATCTCCGTCAGCCGAGCAGCCCGACGTGGTCATCGAGGGAGAGATCGAGGATGATGACGACGAGACCTACAGCCCAGCTGAGGACCTCTACACCGGGTTCGCCTGGGGAGACACCAAGGATCCTTCTTCCGGGCGATCTGCTCGGGTACACTGGTCGGGTGCCGCCGCAGCAACATCTTCTCCGGTTCCGTTCAACCAGGCTCCGCTCCAGACTGCCCACCAGACTCCAGCCGTTCAACAACCAGCACGCCGTAGCGACTTTATCCACACGCCGCACCACTCCGACGAAGAGGTACGTCGCATCCGAAGGGAAGAGTGGCACGCTCGGCTGCGCGCCAACATGCAGGCCCGCGCTGAAGCCCGCCGCCAACCACCATTGCCTGATGAGTTCCGTAAAACCGGACGGGTGAGCACCTTTAACTTATCCACCGGGTGGGGATTCGTAAAGGAGGAGGTGTGAGTACTGAAGTGTTTGTGGGGCGCCGTGATGTGGAATCGCACCTACCGCGAGGGCATCCTAACCGAGACTTACAGTTAGGGCCAGAAATATTTGGACAGTGACACAAGTTTTGTTATTTTAGCTGTTTACAAAAACATGTTCAGAAATACAATTATATATATAATATGGGCTGAAAGTGCACACTCCCAGCTGCAATATGAGAGTTTCCACATCCAAATCGGAGAAAGGGTTTAGGAATCATAGCTCTGTAATGCATAGCCTCCTCTTTTTCAAGGGACCAAAAGTAATTGGACAATGGACTCTAAGGGCTGCAATTAACTCTGAAGGCGTCTCCCTCGTTAACCTGTAATCAATGAAGTAGTTAAAAGGTCAGGGATGGATTCCAGGTGTGTGGTTTTGCATTTGGAAGCTGTTGCTGTGACCAGACAACATGCGGTCAAAGGAACTCTCAATTGAGGTGAAGCAGAACATCCTGAGGCTGAAAAAAAAGAAAAAATCCATCAGAGAGATAGCAGACATGCTTGGAGTAGCAAAATCAACAGTTGGGTACATTCTGAGAAAAAAGGAATTGACTGGTGAGCTTGGGAACTCTAAAAGGCCTGGGCGTCCACGGATGACAACAGTGGTGGATGATCGACGCATACTTTATTTGGTGAAGAAGAACCCGTTCACAACATCAACTGAAGTCCAGAACACTCTCAGTGAAGTAGGTGTATCTGTCTCTAAGTCAACAGTAAAGAGAAGACTCCATGACAGTAAATACAAAGGGTTCACATCTAGATGCAAACCATTCATCAATTCCAAAAATAGACAGGCCAGAGTTACATTTGGTGAAAAACACCTCAAGAAGCCAGCTCAGTTCTGGAAAAGTATTCTATGGACAGATGAGACAAAGATCAACCTGTACCAGAATAATGGGAAGAAAAAAGTTTGGAGAAGAAAGGGAACGGCACATGATCCAAGGCACACCACATCCTCTGTAAAACATGGTGGAGGCAACGTGATGGCATGGGAATGCATGGCTTTCAATGGCACTGGGTCACTTGTGTTTATTGATGACACAACAGCAGACAAGAGTAGCCGGATGAATTCTGAAGTGTACCGGGATATACTTTCAGCCCAGATTCAACCAAATGCTGCAAAGTTGATTGGACAGCGCTTCATAGTACAGATTGGCAATGACCCCAAGCATACATCCAAAGCTACCCAGGAGTTCATGAGTGCAAAAAAGTGGAACATTCTGCAATGGCCAAGTCAATCACCAGATCTTAACCCAATTGAGCATGCATTTCACTTGCTGAAATCCAGACTTAAGACGGAAAGACCCACAAACAAGCAAGACCTGAAGGCTGCGGCTGTAAAGGCCTGGCAAAGCATTAAGAAGGAGGAAACCCAGCGTTTGGTGATGTCCATGGGTTCCAGACTTAAGGCAGTGATTGCCTCCAAAGGATTCGCAACAAAATATTGAAAATAAAAATATTTTGTTTGGGTTATGTTTATTTGTCCAATTACTTTTGACCTCCTAAAATGTGGAGTGTTTGTAAAGAAATGTGTACAATTCCTACATTTTCTATCAGATATTTTTGTTCAACCCTTCAAATTAAACGTCACAATCTGCACTTGAATTCTGTTGTAGAGGTTTCATTTCAAATCCAATGTGGTGGCATGCAGAGCCCAACTCGCCAAAATTGTGTCACTGTCCAAATATTTCTGGCCCTAACTGTATATAGAGGGGACATTGTAACCTATGAGCGATATGTATGCTGTGACGGGTGGTTCGCTATACGAGTCCGGAACCCTGCCCTCCATAAGTGACTTTGTTGTTTGAACTTTTTGCCAAGAGACTTCTTCCTGTTTGCAAATAACACCGCGACTTGGCGGCCATAGCCTGAACTTTAACCTAAGGACAGTCGACCGCCCGCCGGGTCCGCGCAATGTGTTAACCCGTTTATTTTACTTGCCTCACTTTTATGCAAAATAATGACCTATCATTAATAAAAGTGTTTATAACCTGTTATAAAATACAAAAATCTCTGTAATGTGGGTAGTGTAACGCTTGGGGACAAGCGTATTAAACCAAGGGGGAGTGTGGCGCCCCGCAACGAGTGCGTCACAGGAGAGTATTGCAGCCATAAATGCAGCAGCAATATTCTCTGACCCAGCAGTTATCCGGTTAACTTAGAGATCCAAACCCTGCATGCATCACTTAACATAGAGGGCCAATCCAAGGTCCTGGTGGGCGGAGTGCAAGGGTAGTGTAGAAGGAGTCTAGTCTAGACAAGAGAGAGACACAGACTTGAACTTGGAGTAGGAGCAGGGGCTCTGCACCTCGTGCAGCCCCTGGGCCGTCACCGGTCGGGTGTTAGCACCTGAGGCCTCAACAACCGGGATCGGGCATCAACAACCACGGGTTCCAAAATACCCCCGTGCCCAACTTACAGCCGGTTCACTGGTACCGAAGCTGGCAGCAGTTCACCTCTGCTACGCGAACCAGAAGCGTGGAGGAGCAGCTTCACAGGAGCACCCCACCACCAGCCAGCTTCCAGTCGTCTAACCAGCGGTGTACCCACCGAGGGACCCAAGGCTCCCCAGAACATCCATAACGTACATCTTGGATAGGGATTGAAGCAGCCTCCCCATACCCGACCTGGTATTCCTGGGCGACAATGGCAAAGACTTAGCTAGAATGGAGGAACACTACGGATCTCTGAGGGACACCTATAACTGCTGAGTCCACCCGGTCTACTACCCGTTAACTGTATGCCATGTACTGCCTGCTGGTTACAGTAAAGACCCGTTGCAGAGACTTTCAGTGTCCGTGCTTCCTTATGATTGCATCCGTCCGCACACAAGGTAACCGCAGCTGCCGCACAACATCTTAAGCAGCTCCAGCCTCCGGGGATCACCGCTCAGCCTGTGGGGAGCGTTCCATCTTGCTGCTATCCATCCCCCGGAGGTTCCGCAGCGTCGGTTAACGATTACCGAACTACTCATAGGTGGCGTCACAAATAAATTAACCCCTTTAATCTGTTCCTACAAGACGTCTTCAACCCGTGACAAGGAGGAAGGAGCTACAGCCTGTCTAAACCGGAGTCCCCGGCCACGGTGATTTAGAATTCAATTACATTTTCTCCCCCAGCCAAGCTGGATGCAGGTCCTCTGTCGTGGCTCCCTACTCTTCTTGCTCATGTCCAGAGATACAGATCACCATAGCATCTGGCAGGACCACTCTACACTTGACGTCGTCTCATTAAATAACCATCTAACATAACCTATACAATTGCTCATGGCACTACCCAAGTGAGCGCTGATGTGGTTAAGGCCTCACCCTTGAGGTTGTCTGTCAGTGTTTACTTCTCTCCTGAAGATACGGCTTTACATCGTTCACATGATTGACTACGATTAGGTGAACGGTGCAGTTTTCCTTACCAGGACTGGCAGTTCTCTCCATCTGCAAGTATGGTTTCCTTTCTAAAATGCCTCTAGGGGTCATTTCCCAGCAGGCAGTGGCAAGCGCACAGAACGTGCACGAAGTGTTGCAGAGAGTGCAACTACCTCATAACCACCAACGGCAGTACAGATCACACATCATGGGACCAAAAATGGAGTCAACAGAGACATCCATGACCATGATGTGTCTTCCAATAATGACACACAAGGCCTCCTAGTAGGGGCTCTCTCAGGGATCCCCTACCAGGCGTGCCAGTGGACCTGTCCATCTGTCCAGTATCTTGGAACTAAGGCTCCTTGGACCTCCTTACAGAAGAGGAAACCTCACACAGACAAATTCTCCAATAGGCATGTGTATTGTAGGATCGTTGCTTGCAACTATTTCCTGACTTCCTTTTTATCATAACAGTCAGTTGCGCTGAGGACTATATACATAGATCTGTCCTTTTCTTCAAGGAGTTACAAACTTCTGTCCTACTCATGCGCCCTGGCTGCCCAGGTTCTTATACCAGGAACGTTGCAGGAAGCAGTACGGTCCCCATGCACAGTTGACACACAGTTCGTGAAGATCTTGTCACCTTCCACGATTATTATAGGTCTCAGGGCAATAACAGGTATATCCGATACATTTGGAGTTCCTCTACTTAATTTTTTCAGATGTGGTCTTTTGATTCTATGATTCTCCACTGTGTCACAATGGTAGAGACCACTGGTCATTTAGAGGAACTTCCTATACCCAGGCCGGGTCGTTGGATGTTCGGTTAGACCCTGAAGCAGAAACCATCACTCTCAGAGATTTTCAGCCCAGATGGTTCAGCCCATTCAACCTAGTGTGTTCCTCCTCATTTACAGTTAGACTCATTGACAGGCTCAACTCACCATTTCGCTTTTATGACTCTTGTCCTCGGGTGGACTCGTTACTCCTCTGTCTACAGGAAACTGCCCGCTGTCAGGCCATGGCCAGCACAATGTTCTACGGCTTTGGCAATGATCTCAGGTACTCCCTACAATTTTGCTTTCTAAAGTAGTTTTAGAGACCCAAGGGGTGCTTCAGTTGCCATTGGTCTTGTTGCCTAATGCCGAAGCATTCAAGGCTACTCACAAACCCCTTCATTTTTCTTCTTCGGAAGGAGTTCCTCCTTAAAATCCTCAGGTTCAACGTGTTTCCTCTTGCAAGGCTAACTTCTCTACTTTATGGTTGGTGGAATACTACATATACTGTGTGGAGAATTATTAGGCACATGAGTTTTTTAATCACATGCTCCTTTTAATACATGTTGTCCTACTCCAAGCTGTATAGGCTTGAGAGCCAACTACCAATTAAGTAAATCAGGTGATGTGCATCTCTGTAATTAGGAGGGGTATGGTGCAATGGCATCAACACCCTATGTAATGTGTGCTTAAAGGGAACCTGTCACCTGGAATTAAGTCCCTACACTATCACTACCTGTCCCTACACCTTCCTAGCTGCTCCCTATCGATCCCTATCTGTGCTAAAATGGCCCTATAAAAGATTAGAAAAATGAATTGTAACTTACATAAGTCCGTGAGTAAGGGGACTGAGAAGGAGGTGCCAGGCTCCATGTAGCACTCCTCTATGCTGCAGAGCACGCCCTGCTGGGCGGCGTTATTGTTTCTTTCTCTCTGCCCCTGTATTTGGAATCTCCCGCCCTCTGGAAGCTTGTCATGCACGGGCGCTACGTCACTTCCGGCCCGGTGCATTATGGGGCCGATCACATGATCAGCCTCAGTGCATTATGGGGCCGATCACGTGATCAGCCCGGCTTCAATAAGCGCATTGCAATAAGCGCCCTATAATGCACTGAGGCTGATCACGTGATCGGGCCCATAATGCACCGGGCCAGAAGTGACGTAGCGCCCGGTGCATGACAAGCTTCCAGAGGGTGGGAGATTCCAAATACAGGGGCAGAGAGAAAGAAACAATAACGCCGCCCAGCGGGGCGTGCTCTGCAGCATAGAAGAATGCTACATGGAGCCTGGCACCTCCTTCTCAGTCCCCTTACTCACGGACTTATGTAAGTTACAATTCATTTTTCTAATCTTTTATAGGGCTACTTTAGCACAGATAGGGATCGATAGGGAGCAGCTAGGAAGGTGTAGGGACAGGTAGTGATAGTGTAGGGCATGGGTGGGGAACTCCAGTCCTCAAGGGCCGCCAACAGGTCATGTTTTCCGGATTTCCTCAGCATTGCACAGGGGTTGGAATCATCACCAGTGCAGGTGATTATATTATCACCTGTGCAATACTAAGGAAATCCTGAAAACATGACCTGTTGGCGGCCCTTGAGGACTGGAGTTCCCCACCACTGGTGTAGGGACTTAATTCCAGGTGACAGGTTCCCTTTAATTATTAGGCAAATGCCTTTCCTTAGGCAAAATGGGTCACAAAAGAGATTTGATGGGCTCTGAAAAGTCTAAAATTGTGATATGTCTTGTAGAGGGATGCAGCAGTCTTGAAATTGCCAAACTTTTGAAGCGTGATCACTGAACAATCAAGTGTTTCATGGCAAATAGCCAACAGGGTCGCAAGAAGCGGGTTGGGGCAAAAAAGGCACAAAATAACTGCCCATGAATTGAGGAAAATCAAGTGTGAAGCTGCCAAGATGCCATTTGCCACCAGTTTTGCCATATTTCAGATCTGCAACATTACTGGAGTATCAAAAAGCATAAAGTGTGCTATACTCAGGGACATGGCCAAGGTAAGGAAGGCTGAAAAACGACCACCTTTGAATAAGAAACATAAGATAAAACATGAAGACTGAGCCAAGAAATATCTTAAAGGTAATCTGTTGCCCTGGCACCATCGGGGTGAAATTGCCTCGCAATTGCGGCGTGTAATTGGGGAATTTGGCGGCGATAAAAAAAGTTGCGCCTGGTTCCGATTTCACAGCACTGCTCCAAAATCAGAGCCAATCCTGAAGGCAAGATTCCCAGCTTTTGGCGTGTGAAAGGTCGATAGGAATGGAATCTGCGTCGCCTATTGATTTCCTGAAGGCGTGCCACAGCGTGCTGGAGACCGCGCCCCGTCAGCGATGATTGGTGGTGGCTACTGTGTTTCCATTGGCTGTCACTTCATAGGGCGCCATATTTGAACAGCTGTCCATTCACAAGTTCACTGGAGAAGAACGGCACATCACAATATGAGTATCCCTTTTCTGCCCCTATATCTGTAGAGCTGCCTAACAATGGAGGTAATATCACCTTAATGTTCCGGGTGCCCCCACTCCACGACGGCGTGCCCTATGATAGCCCTATATAAAGGTTATCAATATGATAGCAATATAGTTTATACAGAGGGATATCATAATTTGAGAATAACGGCAGGACAAAACCTGGATCAGGATTAACTTAACTCGTATAGAGTATCAGAGTCTTTTGATTCAACAGAAGTCCAATGTGCAGTCATGGTCTTCCTCCAGTTGTGACATTAAAAACAATGGGAAATCTCCATCAATTTTCGTCTTACGCGTTTCGCCTTAACGAGCACCGTAAGGCTCATCAGAGACCTTATAGGAGTATTCACACAATTGCCTGTCACTTTTTTCCGGGAGACACGATGATACCAAATGGTAGTCCCTCATTCAGAAAAAGTTCCACAATAAAGGTCACTAAGGTGTATTCACAAAGCCCCAGGAGACAGGGTATACGCAATGGTTAACATCCAGTCCCTTTAAGTATTTTCCGGACACTCAACTTCACAGCAATCATAATGTCATGAAGTTTGCAGAGTCCCCTTATAGTTTGAAACACCAGAGAAGCATCAGGGATTGCATCAGGTTAGTGATTAGCCCCTCACAGAGTTTAAAAAGACTCCATGTGATCTGGATCCAGGGTGAAGTGTCCAGGCTGAATTTTTGAAACGCGTAAGACGAAAATTGATGGAGATTTCCCATTGTTTTTAATGTCACAACTGGAGGAAGAAAATTACTGCACATTGGACTTCTGTTGAATCAAAAGACTACTCTATACGAGTTAAGTTAATCCTGATCCAGGTTTTGTCCTGCCGTTATTCTCAAATTATGATATCCCTCTGCAGGGGTGGATTAAGGGTAGCCAGGGCCCGGGGCTGTTCAGACTCTGTGGGCCCCCCGGTCATGTGACGTGTCATGTGACGGGTCATGTGACGTCATGTGATGCATCATGTGATGGCTCATCATATACCTGAAACAGATTAGCTGTGTTCCATTTAAGTAAAAAAAATAAAAGGCAAATGAAAGAAATAATGAAAAACCATGCAAAATAAAATGCTGTAAAAACACCCTCTGTGAACAAAACTTAAAAAAAACCTCACCAAATACTGAACATGTGCACAAGACCTTACAAATACTGAGGTAAAAACTGACCAAATACTCAGCGTGTGATAAGTCACATGATTAACACACATGTGCAGATCCATGAAAGCAAAACAAGGAAAAACAGTGGCATGCTAGTATACAGATAGAACTATGTATAACAGAGTAGGGGTTGGAAATTAAGGCAGCAGGACCTCACACATAGCACCCAGTAGGAGCCCACAAATAGCCTCCTGTATGCAGCAGGAGCCCACACATAGCCCTGTGTTTACAGCAGGAGCCCACACTTAGCCCCCTGTATATTGCAGGAGCCCACAAATATCCTCCTGTACGCAGCAGGAGCCAAAACACAGTCCCCTGCATATAGCAGGAGTCCACACATAGAACCCTGCATACAGCAGGAGCCCCACATATAGCCCCCTGTACACAGCAGGAGACCACACACTGCCCTCTGTATACAGCAGGAGCCCACACACAGCCCCCTGTATACAGCGGGAGACCACACACACAAATAGGCACATTCAAGAAAGCAGACAGGATGCATGTGCAGGCACAAGAATTCAAACAAGCATAAGCACGCATAAAAACGCAGACAGGCACATGCACAAGAACGCAGGCAGGGAGCAAATGCAGGTACAAGAATACAGGCACAAGAACGCAAACACATGCATGCACAAGAACACAGAAAGATACACATGCACAAGAATGCAGACGGAGCAAACGTAGAAACAAGAATACAGGCACAAGAACGCAAATACATGAATGCACAAGAATACAGAAAGGTACATATGCACAAGAATGCAGACAGGAACATGCATGCACAAGAGTACAGACAGGCATACATGCACAATAACACAAACTGCACAAACCACACACATACAGAAGAACACACGGGGCAAATGCTGGTCCCACATACTGTGCCCCTCCTTCTAGATATATTGCTTGTATCATCAAGTATGTAATGGATATATACAGTGGCGTAACAACCGCGTTTGCAGGGGTCTCAAGTGTGACCGGGCCTGGAGGTACAGGGGCCCAGCGCCCACCGACTTCTGTGACCGCTGCACCTGCTTTACATGGATGTGCGTCCCTAGGGACGCACATCCATGTCCCCAGGCGGCTGATCACGGCTGCTGGATGCATAAAGTCCAGCACAGTTCTCTCTCTGCCCCCCGCCACTGTCGCGGACAATCACATGCCAGTCGGCGCATGACATCAGATTCTGGCCTGTGATTGACTGCTCAGGCGGCTCGTGGCCTGTGATTGGCCGGGACACTAATAGGTAGAAGTTAACTATGATACGCTCTAAACTTTCCCAGTCTCCTGTCCTATTCCCGGTCGGTGTAATGTCTACTGGCCGCAGCTGCTTTCCTGCCCCCCTGATTGCCCCCTGCACAAGTGTGTTCTGCTCCCCCCCCAGCCCGGTGCTGGCATTGGCTGCTCCTATCACTCAATAAAATTAGTGGCACGCTTCAGCCGAGCGGGAGCCACCAATCAGCAGGCGGGGAGCGGACGAGGCCAAGGGCCCTTGAAAGAGGGCAGGAGTGGGCGGATCCTGAGAACAACAGACCTGTGCACAAGGAGTGGAGAAGTGGCGAGGATGAGGGATGCCGAGTGGCAGTGCCCCATCTCTCTGCCATCTCCTCACAAGCAGCTAGGCTAAACATGTGCTCGTACTGACTGAGGGCACGAACATCACCAGCCACCAACATGTCAGTGCCACCACAGCGGCAAGTGCGGTGGTCAATTCCCCACCGGGTACAGCAGCCAGGGCTCAGGGTCCCTCTGTGGAGCTGAAGTACCAGGAGATCCCAGTGCCTGCAGGTAAAGGGGCAGTGCGGGCTCTGGACCCACCACAGTCTTTGTTCTACCCAGCTGAGAGTCCACACAGAGTCCAATGCTCCATAGGCAGTGTATGTGGAGCACACAATACATACACATAAAGTTATATACATGCACAATAAGAACACACATGTACCATACAGCTCATATATGTATACACGTCTACACGTATAATGTGTACTATACAACTTATCTCTGTACCCACCTACATACATATACAGACATACGTAACACTGGGGGGGGCCAGGTCCAGATTTCGCACTGGGGCCCTTTGGAGTCTAGTTACGCCATTGGATATATAAATGCATGATGTGAGCAAAATATCCAGATGGAGCAAACATACAGTGTGCTGAAGGGGCCTGGCGCCCTTGAAATGATGCATCATGCAACCGTATCCAAGATGGAGGGTGAACTGCACACTTGTGCTGGGGGCTGAGGTATTCAAAATTATGCATCATTTCAAGTGCATCTGGATATTTTGCTCACATCATGCATTTATATATCCATTACATACATGATGATACAAGCAAAACATCAAGATGGAGGGGCAGAGGGGCACAGTGTCCATTACCTGCACTTGCCCCATGTACTTTTGGACAGTCCTCCTAGGCTCTTACACTGCTTGTAGTCTTTTTATACACTGACCCCGTTGTGACTGTTAGATCACATTACATACGGAGCTTCCTGCTGCTGCCTATGCACTGATGTGAAGTGCAGGCACAGGAGCAGTAGTAGCACAAATACACAATAGATCAGGTTGAGGCAGCCTGAGCACCTTCTCTTCCGTCGCCAAAGGGTCTGTGAGTGCAGGCTGAGCTCCCGCCTCACAGCAGACTCAGACTCAGAGCAAGCATCTCCTCTCTGGCAGACAGGTACGCGTGGATGGTGGCTCCGTCCTCCAACAGTTGCACGCACCCGCACTCTGCCCTGCTGGCTGCGGCGCCGCACATCATTAAGGGGGCGGCCTCTTGCCCCGAGCATCTTTTAAATCAGCGCCGACACCGCGATGCTGCCGCTGCTGCAGATTATAATAGGGGCATTGGGGGCTATTTACTTTTTGGAGGTTGGGCCCTCCTGAGGACCTGGGCCCGGGGCGGTAGCCCCATTTGACCTCATTATAATCCGCCACTGTCCCTCTGTATAAACTATATTGCTATCATATTGATAACCTTTATATAGGGCTATCATAGGACAAGCCGTCGTGGAGTGGGGGCACCCGGAACATTAAGGTGATATTACCTCCATTGTTAGGCAGCTCTACAGATATAGGGGCAGAAAAGGGATACTCATATTGTGATGTGCCGTTCTCCTCCAGTGAACTTGTAAATATACACTTTTTTCACGTTTGTATACTTTGTTGACTAGACCAGTCATTTTTAAAGAGAATTACCGTATATACCGTAATAAAAGAATTCTTTTAATACTAATCCTGAAGTGGTAGTCCTCACGTCTTTAGCAATTTGAAGAGATAAAAACTACCCCACTCATTAGATACCTCTGTTTAAGTATATGAAAGCTGTCCATTTACAACACACAATGGCAATGGCATCATGTATTAGCCAGCCAGCCTTCCTGCGCAGGCTGGCCACTCATAACGCTATTGCGTTGTCTAATCAACGTGTTTGGGGCGCGGAATACACCAGTCTGTCACGCCTATGTTCTTGCTGCGCTAACCATGTACGCCCACATTCCTTTGGGGATTGCAGTGTGTGAAGCGGCGAGGGAACTCCACTGGATTGGTTTCACTGTGGAGTAGGCAATTTCCGGGGCAACACATCGCCTTAGGTTGAAGGCGAAATTGCGGCGTGTAAAAACGCCATCGTGATCTGAGGCAACCATGAAAAATGTGCACGCACACGTTAGATTGCCTCCTATCGCCGCTAAAAGTTGCGGCGTGTAAAAGTACCCTAAGACTGATTTTTCAAAGGTTTTATGGACTGATGAAATGAGAGTGACTCTTGATGGGCCAGATGGCTGGACCAGAGGCTGGATCAGTAAAGGGCAGAGAGCTCCACTCTGACTCAGACGCCAGCAAGGTGGAGGTGGGGCATTGGTATGGGCTGGTATCATCAAAGATGAACTTGTGGGACCTTTTCGGGTTAAGGATGGAGTGAAGCTCAACTCCCGGACCTACTGCCAGCTTCAAGAAGACAACTTCTTCAAGCAGTGGTACAGGAAGAAGTTGGTATTGTTCAAGATAACCTACACATCAAGATCCCCTAGTAATATCGTGCTTCACCTTTATCAACGTTATACATTATAAAAACATCAATATAACCCGCCAGGGCTACACCGATATTTTTCCAGTGAATTAGCACACCAAATTCTCACTTTGGCAAAAAATGGATTACTTTATTATTTAAAAAACATTTTTTCATTAAAAATCTTCAATAATACAATTATATAAACATGTTAAAGGGCCCACAGTCCCTTTATACACATTAAACAGGGTTGGTGTTTAATTCCACAGAGAACCAACATTATTTGCACATGATTAAGTACACTACCATCACTTTTGTGTCTGTCCAAACACCTTTCTGAAAAATTTCCCAAAATTAATAAAGTGCTCAGTATTTTTAAGCAGTTCAGCTGCTATTTACTGCAAGAAAATTGGGTTCAAAATATCTCAAACAGTACCTGGTGCAGAGCGTGTTCTTTGTACTGAATCACACTGGTCCCCTGTCGCCTCTGTATCCCTGTAGATTCCGCCTACGTATGTTTCAAAATTATAAATATAACCTCTTCCTCAGGGCGTGCATTATAAAGTGAGGAAGTTTCCAACTTATATAGTAATCTCCTTCCTAATTATCAAATTCACCTGTTTTGTTTGTCCGTCGCACTAAAGTCACCCCCTGACCCTACTACTTCCGGTTTACAGGGTATAATATGGTTCCACACTCTAATCCTTCCCCAGACTCCAATGAACTCATTATAGTGCCTTAGGTCTCAGGGCCATATTATTTCCGGGATCACGCGGTCACATGATCACTTCATGTGTACCACGTTACCCAGACAACCATCCGGATCTGCATCAGGTACTGTTTGAGATATTTTGAACCCAATTTTCTTGCAGTAAATAGCAGCTGGACTGCTTAAAAATACTGAGCACTTTATTAATTTTGGGAAATTTTTGGGAAAGGTTTCTGGACAGACACAAAAGTGATGGTGCTGTACTTAATCATGCGCAAATAATGTTGGTTCTCTGTGTAATTAAACACCAACCCTGTTTAATGTGCATAAAGGGACTGTGTGCCCTCTAACATGTTTATGTAATTGTATTATTGAAGATATTTAATGAAAAAATGTTATTTAAATAATAGAGTAATCCATTTTTTGCCAAAGTGAGAATTTGGTGTGCTAATTCACTGGCAGAATATCGGTGTAGCCCTGGCCGGGTTATATTGATGTTTTTACAAGGCATAAAGGTGAAGCACGATATTACTAGGGGATCTTGATGTGTATGTTTGTTTCTGTTTTCTAACAGATAGCCCCAGATTTTTTTACCTAACATGGATTTTAGAGCAAGAGAAGAGAAATGGCAAAACAAGGTATGTGACATGTTTAAAGGGGACTCAGTCTACTCTTCTGGGGAGACACCTGTAGCAATTAGGGAAGCCTTAAAAAAAATACAAGAATGTTCTCATTAAGAAAACCAAGATTTGGTGGACTAGGACAGCTCTAGAAAAATATAATGAGAATAAAATTATACCCCGGGGGCTGAGAGTACAGCTGTACCCATCTTTTAATTTAGAGGATGAGGAATTGACCCAAAAATGGAAGGAGACGGCCGCAGGGTGCTCAGAAGCATTTATCGGTATAATTATTGATAAGAACACTACACTAATTAATCAACTGAGTAAGGAGATATATCAGTTAGGCGGCCGTCACACGGTTCAATATTGCGAACGATATCGTTTAAGCGATCTGCTTTTTGATCGCTTAAGCGATATCGTTTGTGAATCGCTGCGTGCAATCAAGCGATTTTACAATGTTAAATCGCTTGATCGCTACATCGCAGATTGCTAAGCAGGAGCTCATATCAAGCGATAAATGCTAGATAACGATAGTTACCAGCGATCTCGCTGGTCCACATCGCTGGTGAGTCTGTCTGTGTGACAGCTCACCAGCGATGTGAGCGATATTGTTAGCGATCGCGCGTGCACGTGATCGCTTACAATATCGCTCACGATATTGCAGCGTGTGACGGCCGCCTTACACAGATAATTAGTGGAAGATCTAGGGCTAGAGAATTTTAATAAACATCTCAAGGAAATTGATGAGGAGATAGAAAAATGTCAGAAGGAGATCAGTGAACGTAAGCATAAAAAATTTCTCAGGGATATCTCAGATTATGAGAACGATAGAACGATAGAGTGTATCGCTAGCAGCTGAGAGGACCAGAACAAAGAGGAATGCAGAGACAAGTCTCAAGTAGTTCACTGTCATCCGCGGCTGGCATGCAGTCATATTCAAGCAAAAAAAGTTTCGCCATGCCAACAGGATCAAGAACTCGGTTTGCAGGTAAACGAAAATTTAATGTACCAAGGGATGGAGCAGACAGAGCGAAGAATCAACGAAGTGATCGCTTTAAGGTAATTATCCTTTCTGCTCATGTTATATCCCCAGTACAACAGGAACTGCTTGAGAGGGGTCTCACATTCTCTCCTTCATCCTCTCTAGACACGTTTTTAACTATCAAAGATCTACGTTTGTTTTCGAGGATGCTTTTGTTGAAAAAACTGCATGCTAAAAATGATCTACCGTATATACTCGTGTATAAACCAAAAAATTTGCTGAAAAGTCCCCCCTCGGCTTATACACGAGTCATACAGTAGCTCCAGCAGTATACAGCCCCCACCCCCATGGTATCCAGGGCCCCCCCCTTGCTGCTGCACACCTGTAAAGTAAGATATTATTATACTTATTGCTGTCGCCGCCGCCGCTGCCGCTACCGCTGCTCGATCACCGCGCTCCTCCCGGTCTTCATGCTTCCTCATCCGGCGCACAGGAAATGATGTCATTGTCCGTGCGCCGGAGGAGGAAGCATGAAGACCCGGAGGAGCGTGGTGACTGAGCAGCGGTAGCGGCGGCGGCAGCGACAGCAATAAGTATAATGATATCTTACTTTACAGGTGTGCAGCAGCAAGGGGGGGCCCTAGATACCACGGGGGGGGGGGGCTGTATACCACTGGGGCTACTGTATACAGCTGGGGCCCTGTATACCACTGATGGGGGGAAGGCTGTATACAGCTGGGGCTGCTGTATACAGCTGGGGCCCTGTATACCACTGATGGGGGGGGGGCTGTATACAGCTGGGGCTACTGTATACAGCTGGGGCTGCTGTATACAGCTGGGGCCCTGTATACCACTGGTGGGGGGGGCTGTATACAGCTGGGGCTGCTGTATACAGCTGGGGCCCTGTATACCACTGATGGGGGGGCTGTATACCACTGGGGCTGCTGTATATACTTCTGGGGTCTGTATATACCACTAGGGAGGCTGCTGTAATACTGCTGGGTCCTGTATATACCACTGGGGAGGCTGCTTTATACCACTGGGGCTGCTGTATATACTGCTGGGGCCTGTATATACCACTGGGGAGGCTGCTGTATACTACCACTGGGGAGGCCTGTGTACCACTGGGGGGCCTGTATACCACACTGCTGGGGGCTGTATACCTGTTCTGGGGTCCACCCTCGGCTTATACACGAGTCAATAGGTTTTCCCAGGTTTTGGGGGCAAAAGTAGGGGGGTCGGCTTATACACGGGTCGGCTTATACACGAGTATATACGATAAATAATTCTGCATTTACGAAGGAGGAGAGGAAAGCTATTGAGATGTTGGAAACTATGGAGGAGGTGGAAGAGTCACAGGGTGAGGTAAGTGTAAGACCTGACTTTCTTATTCCCTCCAAAAAAAAGTTTGTGTATTTTAATATATGCACTGTGGTGGAGATTTTTACTAAATTGGTAGCGGAGGAGGTGGAACAGATGGCTTCTAAGGTTGATTATAGGTCAAACATCACCAGAAATAAAAGGCAGGCCTTGAAAGAGTTACAATCGTGGCAGGATGTGACATTTAAGCCCTCCGATAAGGGGGGTAATCTGGTAATATGGCCGAATCACCGATATTAGCTGTTACACAAAATTGCCCTCAAATCCACTCCCTGAATTCCAAACCGTTTTGATTCAGATAATCGAGGATGCTTTTGAGGAAGGGATTGTATCAAAGAAAATGGTGGACTATGTGAGGAAGATGCAACCTCGCATGGCCACGTTTTATTTGATACCCAAGGTCCATAAGGACCACTTGGATCCGCCGGGGAGACCTATAGTCTCAGGTAATAAAGGGCTTTGTGAGGTCATCTGCAAGGTAATAGACCATTACCTGAAACCAATAGTGTTGACTCTACCGTCATACATTAGAGATACTACAGCGGCTCTGCAGAGGCTTGACCATATGCATTTGGCGGACAATATGGTCACAGATGATGTAGAGTCATTGTATACGTCTATTAAACATCAGGATGGATTGGCAGCAGTCAAAAAGTATCTCATTAGCCACAATGTGGAACAAGGGCTGGCCAGGTTGTTGCTGACCCTTTTGGAGTTTATTTTGCCTCATAATTGTTTTGTATTTTCAAACCAGGTTTACCTTCAAAGGCAGGATACTGCTATGGAGGCGGCTTATGCCCCCTCATATGCGAACCTGTTTTTGGGGGCCTGGGAGCGAGAAATGTTTTTGGACGATAACTTCCCAGAGATGGAGAAAGTGCACCATTGGATGAGGTACATTGATGAACTCTGGTTTATCTGGGAAGGAACGTCGGCTGAGCTAAAGAATTTGTTTGACAGACTAAACTCCAATAGGATCAACGTGAAGTTGACCTATAAAGAAGGTAGGGAGTTAGAATTTCTGGACATACAGATTAAAACCTCGGAAAAGGGGGATTTGATTACCGTCATATATCGGAAGCCTACTGCGACCAATTCTCTGTTGTATGCAAACTCTTGTCATCCTTCCTCATCCATCAGGGGAATACCGGTAGGACAATTTTTTGAGGGCAAAGCGATTTTGCTCGGATGACCAACTCTTTGAGAGACAGGCGGAGGATTTGCGACAGAGATTTGGTCAATGGGATTATAGTAACCGTATGATCAAGCAAGGGTATATGAAGGTTAAAAAACTGTCCCGAAATGAGGTATTATATAAACAACAGGATAAAGGTGCGGGTAAGGAAGATGTAGTCCGTTTTATCACTACCTATAGCACACATTGGCCATAGCTTAAAGAAATAGTGAAGAAACACTGGGGGGTACTGACAACTGATTCAATTCTAAAAAAAATGCTTGCCACCAGTCCCCAATATGACGGCGATGAGGACCAAAAATCTACAGGACTTCCTGGTGAGGAGTCATTTCGAGCCTGAAAAACGTTCAATCACACAGACCTGGTTGGATTTGAAAGGATGTTATCCATGTGGGAAATGTAAAGGGTGTTTAAACATTATGAAATCTAAAACCTTTACTAATTTTAATGGGTCTAAAGAGTTCGAAATCGGCATTTCCTCTCATGCGGGTCTAAGGGCATTATATATCAGGCGGAGTGTCCTTGCAGTAAATTTTACGTCGGGATGAACACAAGAGAGCTAAGAGTAAGAACTAGAGAGCATGTAAGGGACATAGAGAGGGCACTGACGGAGGAAGATCCGAGGTAATTGAAAACCCTCCCACGGCACTTCAAGCGTCTTCATCAGTGCGACGCCAGACAATTGAGGTTGAAAGCCATAGATCAGGTATCTATGGGAGTGAGAGGAGGTAATCTGGCGGAAAGGCTAGCACAAGTAGAAAGTAGATGGATCTACAGGTTGGGGACCTTGGTACCTTAGGGACTCAATGAGAATTTGGGATTCTGTGCCTTTCTCTAAGGAAAGTTCAGATGTAACCCAGTTTAGTTGAGGATGTATTTTTAGGGATGTATATCCTTGGATATTAATTTGTGTATTTTTTAGTTTTAGTTGATCTGTGTCAAGTTCTGATTGTCCTCATAACTGCCGCCAGAGAAGGTCGATCACTCGACGGTGAAGTAATTACTGGGGAAGATGCAAAGAAATTTGATATACCTGACGGGACATCACAGAAATATCGGACAAGGAATGAACATAGCGATTTATGTGGTGTATGTGGTTTATAGTAATATGAATTAGACCTAATCTATTTGTATTGTGGTATATGGTAACATTTTGTAAATTTCATTGATTCGCATTTGGTAATGTTTTAAATCAGGGGTTGATAACCAGTATTAGTTGTTAGGTTAATATGTGGGGCATTATAAAGTTTAGTATAGGCTATGGGCCTACTGGGTGATACCGAGTTATACCACCCTCCCTCCCCCTCCCCCTTCTTCCCTCTCCTCCCTCCCCTCCCTCCCCCCCCCCCCCCCTCTTTCTCCCCTGCTTTTCCTGGGAATGATAGATATGGAACATGGGGTAGTTAATTATGGACATGCAGTCCCCATAGGAAGCTAGGCTTGAAGTACAATAATGTGTATTGATAAAGTGTTAATATTATTCTTATTCACTTATTACTGTTTGCACTTATGAGATTGGATTGAAGTTTGAATATGTGATCTTTTAAGTATTCACATACTTTTTTATTTTTAGCACTTTTTACTTTGTAATTATGGAATCTGTCATTCATATATGGTTTTTTATTAGTATGTTTTCACAGCACCATTACTTTTGCTAAATTTGAGCACCGACACTTTTAACTTTAATAGCAACCCCACTTAATGTGAGTTTTAATATAGTGATTTTAGGTAGGCACTGGCACTTCTACTTACATAATTACGAGTTTTTCGTTTCCGGCCATCCTTTGCGGCGCCTCACACTTGCGGCGTCCTAGCAAGCAGCAATGTGACACTGTGCGGGATCCTAGCAACCGTGGCTGCACCGTGCCACCGCACTGCGCGAGCGATGGTGCGCATGCGCAATCGCGATCTGCATTTTACCTCACACTCCTCCATGCACGGCCGCTTCACCCACCCCGCCGGTGACGTCAAACGCCTCACCACAGCTGGCCAACCTCTACCTGCCTAGGGACCGCCCCGCCGGTGACGTTCTCCTCTGCAGCCTGTCACCACCTACACACCGCCCCTCCAGTGATGTATATGTATGTGACATTCTCCTCTCCAGCCTGTCGCCGCCTACACACTGCCCCTAGGCTGACGTATATGTTTTCTCCTCATTTCAGCTGCCTCACAAGAACTACGGCCTGCCCCACCTACCTCAGTTTCCCGCCCACAGTCTCAGAAAGCCGCCCAGCTGTTTCTTTGCCGTCCTCTCACAGCTGTCACTGCGTCCTATCTTCGTCCAGCCAACTACTTCTCCTAGGGGACCACAGTGAACCTGTCAACAACTCACTAAGTCACCCAGTGAATCAGTCTAAAACTGTTTAAGCCCCCCTGGCCTCTGCCATTAACTCTCTCTGCCTCATAAGTGACTGCTGCCAGCTTATTTCAACACTCTAACACTCTCTCAGTTGCGCACAGAACCAGTCAAAAACTGTCTACGTTGCCCTGGGCTCTGCCATTAACTCTCTCTGCCTCATAAGTGACTGCTGCCTGCTTATTTTACCTGTCAAACACTCTCTAAGTCGCGCACTCAACCAGTCCTAAACTCCATAAGTCACAGTATGATGCTGTGCCATTATTTTGGACATCTTAATAAAAAGTATTCTTTTACTTCTTTACTGTTTTTTTTCAAATGCAAAGTCATCACATAAAACAGGTTTTTCCCTAACCACAAAGAGTGTCAGACATCTCTACTGCTCCGGTTTCCACCACTAAACATGCACAAAATTCATTTCACCGCACTCCCGATGCGATAGCATCGGGCCTTTTTACTAGTTAAAAAATAATATTAATAAATAATATAAATTCCTTGATTGAGATAGGGTTAGCACAGATTTAGGATGACACAGATTGACTCTTTAATAATGTTAAAGCTGACTGCACATTAGGTAAGGTAGAATCGTTGCCCCCAGCAGCCAGGGAAACTCTGGGACGCTTATACGTCTCACAACGTTCAGCGCATGCGCCGACTGCAATTACAATAAGCGCTGATCCACTCCTGGTCTCCATAGCAGCGCTGGGAAGCTGGTACGTCATTATGACGTTCAGCGCATGCGCAATTGAGTCCAGAAAGACGCGGCTTCAGTTTGCAGGCATTGGAGACATGGGGCAGATCCGGATGGTTGTATGGGTAACGTGGTACACATGAAGTGATCCCTGAAATAATATAGTCCTGAGACCTAAGGTACTATAATGAGTTCATTGGAGTCTGGGGAAGGATTAGAGTGTGGAACCATATTATACCCTGTAAACCGGAAGTAGTAGGGTCAGGGGGTGACTTTAGTGTGGCTGACAAGCAAAACAGATGAATTTGATAATTAGGAAGGAGATTACTATAAAATGGAAACTTCCTCACTTTATAATTCACGCCCGGAGGAAGAGGTTATATTTATAATTTTAAAACGTACATAGGTGGAATCTACAGGGATGCAGAGGGACAGGGGACCAGTGTGATCCAGTACAAAGAACACGCTCTGCACCAGGTACTGTTTGAGATATTTTGAACCCAATTTTCTTGCAGTAAATAGCAGCTCGACTGCTTGAAAATACTGAGCACTTTATTAATTTGAGGACATTTTTGGGAAAGGTTTTTGGACAGACACAAAAGTGATGGTGCTGTACTGAGCACAGCGTGGCTGGCCAGTAAAGGTCTACAAGAAGAAAAAATAATGACATGGCCCCCTTGTACACCTGATCTGAACCCCATAGAGAACCTGTGGTCCCTCCTAAAATGTGAGATCTACAGGAAGGGAAAACAGAACACCTCTCAGAACAGTGTCTGCGAGGCTGTGATGGCTGCAGCACGCAATGTTGATCGTAAACAGATCAAGCAACTGACAGATTCTATGCATGGAAGGCTGTTGAGTGTCATCATAATGAAAGGTGGCTATATTGGTCACTAATTTTTTTGTGTTTTGCTTTTGCATGTCAGAAATGTTTTTTTCTAAATTTTGTGCAGTTATATTAGTTTAGCATAAAAAGGAAAAAAAAAAAAAAAAAGAAAAGATAGCGGCACTCACCGGGCGTGTTTCAAAGGTGCTTTATTTGGGTACCCTCATTCCAGGGTCCCACTCGGAAGGGAGGGGGTGCAGAGACAGCAGAGATGACGGATCTCCGTTTCGGGGCTCCTACCCCTTCCACGGACCTCAATGTCACACATACAGACATTGAGGTCCGTGGAAGGGGTAGCAGCCCCGAAACGGAGATCCGTCATCTCTGCTGTCTCTGCACCCCCTCCCTTCCGAGTGGGACCCTGGAATGAGGGTACCCAAATAAAGCACCTTTGAAACACCCCGGTGAGTGCCGCTATCTTTTTTTTTTTTTTTTTTCTTTCCTTTTTATGCTATATTGATGTGATATATAGCGGGCACCCAGAGGTGGTCAGCATTGCCCCACCTGCATATACCCATATGATGAAAAATGAGCACTTCTCCTAACTTAGCAGTGCCCAGTGAACGGGCTCTTTTTGATTACTGAACAGTTATATTAGTTTACCTGGTGAAAATAAACAAGTGACATGGGAATTAGGGATGGGCGAATCTACTCGCTAGGACTCGTTACTCTGCGAGTAGTAAGGGACTCGCAGGACTCGGTACTCTGCGAGTTTCCCAGCTTTTACTCGCACAGTAATGAGTCCAATGCAAATCAATAGCAATCCTAGTTTTGTCAGAGACTCTGACAAAACTAGGATTGTCATTGTCTTGCATTGGACTCGCTACTGTGCCAGTGATAGCAGGGAAACTCGCAGAGTAAGAGCTGTCTGCTCTGTGCAGGTCCAGGGTCCTAGAGCCCGCCTGCTGCCTGATGTAGCAGAGCTGAGATTGTTCTCAGTGTGCTCATTCCCTGTGCATAGACATCTATATCTATGCACAGGGGATGTAGCAGAGAGGACATCGCGTTTTGGACTACGTCGGACGGAAGAGGATTTTTTTAATTAAAGATGGAGTCCCTAATGGCTTTTTTTTTTTATTTCTAATAAAAACTTTTCTCTGTGTGGTGTTTTTTTTAACCCTTTATTGGAGATTCTTAGTGGTCGGGTCAAACCTGGCCTGACATTAAGAATCCCGGGCTTAATACCAGCCTGTATAACAAAGGTGGTATTAACCCCTTTATTACCCAGCGTGCCACCGCCACCAGGGTCGCTGGAAGAGCGGGGTTCAGCGCCAGAGGATGGCGCTTCAATGAACGCGCCATCTTCTGGGGCGGCTGCGGGCTGCAATTTGCAGCGGGGGGTGCCCAGAAAGCTTGGGCCTCCCTGCGCTGCGGATTCCAGCCCCCAGCTGCTTAGCTGTACCTGGCTAGATATAGAAATTGCGCGGAGCCCCACGCATTTTTTTTTTATTATTTCAAGTTTCCCTGCTATCACTGGCACAGTAGCGAGTCCAATGCAAGTCAATGGCAATCCTAGTTTTGTCAGAGTCTCTGACAAAACTAGGATTGCCATTGATTTGCATTGGGCTGGTTACTGTGCGAGTAAACGCTGGAAAACTCGCAGAGTCACGAGTCCTAGCAGATAGAGCCTGAAGCTTCCGAGACGCATCTGCAATTTGTAAATCGCACATTACTCGCTATTAGTCGCTTCCCCATTCATTAACATTGGACTCGCTAGACTCGCAACGAGTAGCGAGTCCCGGGCTCGGACTCGCTAGAGTCAAGCGATTCCGAGTAATTTAGGACTCGCCCATCACTAATGGGAATATATTTGGTTTTTATTAAGTTGCCTAATAATTCTGCACAGTAATAGTTACCTGCACAAACAGATATCCTCCTAAGATAGCCAAATCTAAAAAAAATATACACTCCAACTTCCAAAAATATTAAGCTTTGATATTTATGAGTCTTTTGGGTTGATTGAGAACATAGTTGTTAATCAATAATAAAAATAATCTTCTAAAATACAACTTGCCTAATAATTCTGCACACAGTGTATTGGCTTCTTTCAATAAAGTTTTTCTCAAGTACTGAGAATGTTCTTTTCTCCAAAACATTCTTTGCCTCTTACTAATGTAGGATATTTTCCTTCCTGTCTCTTTCCTGAAGAGAACCTTCAGCATCTTAATTCTGTCCTTGCCCCTTTTCTGATAAAGACAGGTCTTCTAGTTAGTTTTGAATATGGAGCCTCGGTGGTGTCCAGAAGCGGTCTATAATGGTATCAAACCTTTCCGGGCCTATCTCTCTTAATGTTTTTGAGCACTTCTTCTCCTTGTTGGGTACAGGTTACTTATTCTTCTGAAGTTATTGTTCTCAGAGGAGAGTCTTCTCTTTAGGACAAACTTTCGGGCCCACATGTCCCCTTGCCAGCATATTGCTAGCTGCTGTCAAGAGGTCCCTCTTTTCAGGTGATACTGGCATTTTCGGGTACAGACAACTATATTTTGGCAATTACAGCGGCAACTTACAACCCAAAGATTCATTCGGCCGCTGTTTTTTTAATCTTATTCTATGGTCCTTCTCTCCCCACCCTTAGGTACTGCTTTTGGATGTCCATGGTAGCCTGTGTCCCCCAATGAGGTGATGGAGAAAAGAAGATTTTTGTGTGAAAATCCTTTCCTCTGAGCCTTCATTGGGGGACACAGCACCCGCCTTATGTTTTTTCTTATGTTTTTTCTTTTGGACCAGTCTATATGTGTCTCAAATTCCTTCTCCTACTGCTTTTACACTAACTGATCAGTCTCACTCCAGACCTGGGGGTGTATACTGTGGAGGAGCTAACTTTTTTATTCAGCTTAGTGTCACTTCCTAATGGCAGGAAAGGCAGCATACACCCCATGGTAGCCTGTGACCCCAAATGAAGGCTCAGAGAAAAGGATTTTTGGTGAGTACACAAAAATCTTCTTATTGCAATTGGGTATAGAAATACAACCACAGAATAAATTTAAAATTATTTTTTGAAGACAAACCCTAAATTTATCAGGGTTTTTTTTTACATTCAGGCTTCCTAAAATATGTATCTCTCAAAATATGTTGAATGAAAACAAAACTATCCCTGGCTGCAAATTCAGTAGAGAAAGCAATTGATGAAATATGGTCTTCAAAGCTGACCACAACTCCTCAGCTGTGTGACTCACATCTTCCAGGTATTTTAACATTAACACAGTCTGATGGCATTAAGACCTGCTGGCAGCCTAGTAAGGAGGTGTGCTGAATTCCTTCTGGACAGTAAAATTAGAGTCACACCACAGCAAAGTGGTATGTATCCATTAAACTCTTATACAGGGTGGGCCATTTATATGGATGGTTGGTGATATCAACTTCCTGTTTTTGGACATTAGTATATGGGAGGAGGAATACTTTTCCAGATGGGTGGTAACCATGGCAGCCCTTTTGAAGTCAGCCATTTTGGATCCAACTTTATTTTTTTCAATGGGAGGAGGGTCATGGAACACATCAACCCTATTGAGAATTTCATAAGAAAAACAATGGTATGCTTGGTTTTAACATAGTTTGATTCTTTCATGAGTTCTTTTCAAGTTTATGACCACTTATAAAATGTGTTCAAAGTGTTACTCATTTTGTTGGATTGTCAATTCAACCCTTTTCTCCCACTATTGACACATTAATAGCAACACCACAAAAGAAATGCTAGCACAGGCTTCCAGTATGCATTGTTTCATATGCTGCACATCTCGTGTCGTCACAGCGTAGATAATTGCCTTCAGATGAGTGATGAGGCAAACTTTTTTGTGAATGGTGAAGTTAACAAACAAAACCACCTCTATTGGTTTGACACTATCCCACAGTAGATAGATCCCTCCAAGACTGTTGGAACACAAAAAATTGATGGTATGGTTTGGTATATGGGGTACAAAGATAGTGGGGCCATTCTTTAACAATGGAAACCTCAATGCCACTGGATATCTGAATCATATAGCTGTGGCATCTTTGGGTCAAAGTGCCACAGTGTCATCACTGCCCCGGCTGGTGGTGTCACGAGAGAGCAACAAAAGGGTCTTCGCATCAGGCAATACACACTCAACACTCACACCACCAGGCCAGAAGAGGGAGACCAAACCCGGGTTCAGGGTGAGCTCCCCTATATATTCTGGTCTGGGGAGGGGCTAGTTAGTTCAGTTCCTGGGAGGACTGTGATGAAGACCTGGGTGTAAAGGAGCTGTGCTACGCTCATCCCAAGGTCCGCTGACAAGTTCCAGGCCTAAGGCTAGGGTCTAAGGAAAGGGGAAGGAACACACCTGGGAGGCTGAGCAACTCCGTGCTAACCCCAGAGGAAAGGCGCATAGAACGGACACCGGAGTCCGAGACTGTGCAGGGTATTACGTCCCGGCAGCCAGTAGTGCAAAGTTGGAATTCCAAATTCTTCAGCTACACTGTACCTGAAGCACAGCAACACCGTGAGAGTTCAGCACAATACACCCAAGATCAGGGTAGAGAAAGGACTCGAGTTGCCTGTCATACCAGTACCTCATATGAAGAAACAGGACATGACCCCATGACTTCCCCCAGAGACAGCAGCAGCTAGGCCCGGTCCCAAGTACCCCATCGCCCTTGGGGTGCCTCATAGCAATTTCAGATATCCAGTGGCATTGAGGTTTCCATTGTTGGAGAATGGCCCCACTATCTTTGTGGTAGTACTTTGAACACATTTTATAGGTGGTCATAAACTTGTAAATAATGCATGAAGCAATAAAGTTACTTTAAAACCAAGCACACCATTGTTTTTCTTAAGAAATTCTCAATACGTTTGATGTGTAACATGACCCTCTTCCCATTGAAAAAAATAAAGTTGGATCCAAAATGCCTAACTTTAAAATGGCAGCCATGGTCACCACCCATCTGGAAAAGTTTTCCCCCTCCCATATACTAATGTGCCACAAACAGGAAGTTGATATCACAAACCATTCCCATTTTATTTATGTGCATCCTCATAAATGGCCCACCCTGTATATTGGGCCACAATAGGCCATGGCCCAGAATTTCAAGGTTGAGCATTTAGGAGGTGGTGCACAAGTGTCATGAGCAGGTATCAGAGAGCCCTGCTTATGGAAGGCAGTACACAACAGAGAGACCCTAAAGGTATCGTCACACGTGGCAATTTTATTAGCAATTTCACTGGCAATTTGCTGGTTCCAGTGAAATCATGGACACATTGTTCTATTTTGTTGCCGTGTACAAATGGAACAATGTGTCCATGATTTCACTGCAACCAGCAAAATGCCAGTGAAATTGCTAGCAAAATTGCCGCGTGTGACGGTACCTTTACAAGAGTCCCCACTTTTCCAAAAATTAGGGTCACACAAGAGCAAAGTGGTATATATCCATTTAAAAAATGGATATTGGGCCACAATAGTGAGGTGGTCAACAGGGTAGGGGGTACTCGGATACCGGGGCTGATGGCGACTTGGATGGGGGATCACGGCTGGTCGGTCCCCGGTCCCGTGCCCGGACCCTCAATGGCGGGGGTGGTGGGGGATGATGGTGGTGGAGGGGATTGGTTATGTGATCGCCACCTGTGGTACCTGGTAACGTGTATACCAGTGCTGCGGCCGGCCGCTGAGGTGATGGAGGTGCAGCTCAGTGTATTACAGCTCCCCACAGGTGGAACTTTACCTCAGGGCAGCGGGGATGGATGAGGGGAGTCGTAGTAGCATTTCTGCAGTCAAAACTGTGGGTAGCGGCGGTTAAGCAGGCACTCACACACACAGTAGTCTTTGTTTCGGTACCTTTTACTGATGACAGGTAACAGGTACAGTCCAGAGAAGTAACCAGGTCCTCGGTGCAATTTGGGACTTTCACCTTGGAGAGTTGTGAGGCCCCCTCTGTCACGGTGTACTGTGGTTTGGGGTAAGTTCTGCCTGTAACTGAACTCGCCGCTCCTTCTTCCCTCCCAGGGCTTTGCTCTATAACTGACAATGAGGTCCTTCTGCAGGGTAACTATTCTTCCCTTGGCCCCTGGTCCTGTGCTTGGTCAGTTTCGAGTGTCTCTTACTTTGTTTATCAAGAGGTTAATTCCTCCTGGTCCTTTCAGGCTTTTTCTGCTGCAGTGAATGCGTAGCAGTGTCGTACACCGGTGTGCGGGTGAGCTAAAGGGAAGCTTGATCTGTTCCCTTCTTTAATTCCCTGCTTCCTCCACTAGCCTCCGACCCTCTCCTAGGGTGCCGCACAGCTGGGTCAGTGTTCCTTGAACCTGGGCCTGGCTTTATCCAAGCGACCAGCTCCTCCACTGCTCTCTCCTCACTGACTAACTGGGACTCAATGCTTCTCACTGGACCAACTCACTCCTCCCCTCAGGCCTGTATCTTTTATAAGGGATCTGGCTTAAGGCAGCCAGTAGAGCTCCCCCTTCAGGTCTGGGGTGGAAGGCGTTGTGTGCTGTGTGTACCAAGGTGTAAATCCCTCCTTGCACCGGTGGATCCTGTGGCAATACCCTGCAGGGGTGCCACATTTCCCCCTAGTTAAATACATTCCTCCAGGACTGAAACATTTTCTACAAACATATCATAACTATTTACATTGGAAAATTGAACACAGTCTCAAAATTAAAAATTTACAAAAACCAGGGAGAAATGGGAAAAACGGGTAACCAGTCCAAACAGCGCTAATCCATCCGCTGCAGGCTGTTTAAAGGGTGTTTGCCACTACCAGTCCTGTGGCTATGGTCCATTTTTGGAAGTAAGAAAGGAAAATTTCAAAAAGTCCAACAGGCAAAGTCTCTGTAGGCTTAAGGTTCAAAAACACAACAACAAACACTACGGGTGCCTTGGCGTAGGAGTCTTAAGTACTGCAGGGGCCTCTACCAGGTCATAAGTGCTGTAGGCCTCCTGGCCCTGGCGTCACCAATTGGCCAAGATTTTGCTCTCCCTAGACAGCTCCTTACGCCAACACTACTCACCCCCTTTCTGATGTTGTGTACCTGGTCTGGGTTGTTTTAGCCTACTCTTCACCCTTTCTCTGTACCTAACATTAATTACATATTTACATTTTTCCTGTTTTGTACTCTATTGCCTGTACCTTAGTGGTGGTTGTCCCAAGTTGCTACATGTTGAGCTATGTAAAACTGGTATGCCACTAGTATGTGATCCTGGTTTAGAGTGAACACTGCCTACTGATCCGTATGTTGATCTGCGTAGCACAGGTATGCCTGAGTGTCTTCTGATTCTCATAGTGGGAATGGCAGGTACACCGATTGCAGGATTCTCTGGTTTCCGGTACAACGGGTGATTCTTCTACTCTTGGCATTTCTACTGCTGGTGGGAACATCAAGGTTGGAATTAGGTATGTACCTTCTATTTGACGGCCAATCCGCTGGTAATTCTCCAATGACTGTCTGGATTGTCTTTGGCTCTCTTTCTCAGGTTCTGGACAAGGTACATCTTCTTCTGGTTGTAACTGTTGAGGGCACTTCTTCAAATGATCTCTGGACACTGTTGCCGTTGTTTCGCTATGGTCTTTGCTGATGAGACAGGTTTTCTGGTTATCAAATTCAGATGGTAATACAGCGTATGGTTCTTTTTCCCACTGATCATCTAGTTTGTGCATTCTTCTTTTTCTTTTCAAAACCAATTCACCTGCTGTTAGGGGCGTTCCTTGCGCGCTTTTGATAAAGTTGGTTTCTTGTTTTTCTCCAGATTTTTCCAGACTTCTCTCAACGCATTCTTGTAATTTCTGGTATTGTTCTTTTCTCCGAGTATCCCAATCTGCATCTGTAGTGTCTTCTTCAGGAACTACTATGCCTATTTCAAAGTCTACTGGCAATTTTCCTGGTCTTTCTCTCATGAGGTATACAGGGGTACAATTTGTTGAGCTTACTGGGATGTTGTTGTAGATGTCCACAAGATCTGGTAACTTCTCTGGCCATTGGTTTCGTTCTTCTAAGGGCAGAGTTTTCAGCAATTCAATTGCCACTGATTCATCTTTTTGCAGATTCCATTAGTTTGAGGATGGTAAGGCGTGGTGCGAATTTTCTTGCATCCGTATAGGCGACAGAACTGTTGAAATATTTCAGCTTCAAAGGCAGGACCTTGGTCTGTCAATACCTGTTCTGGATAACCGTGTGGTCTGCAGAAATAGGCTTGGAATGTTCTTGCTGCTGTCTGAGCCGTTAAGTCTTTTACTGGAGCTACCACTAGGAATCTGGAATAGTGGTCCACCATGGTAAGAGCATAGGTATAGTCTGATTTACTGGGTGTGAGTTTGACATGATCTAAGGCTACCAGTTCTAATGGTTGTTTGGTGATGATAGGCTGGAGTGGTGCTTTCTGGCTTTTACGGTCTCTTCTTCTTAATGAGCATGGACCACAATATTTACACCATCTCTCTATAGAGGCTCTCATGCTGATCCAATAGAATCTCTCACGTAACAATATTTCCAGCTTTCTCCATCCAAAGTGTCCTGCTGCGTCATGGTACGCTTCCAATGCCATTTGGATGTCTCTCTTTGGAACCACAACTTCTCATACCATTTCATGTGTTCTTGGGTTGATATACCGTCTGCACAGTTGACCTTGATAGATGAATACCCTGCTTCTTTCTTTCCACAGGTACTGGGCCTCTGGTGGAGCATTCTTTTCAAGTTGGGAATCCGGTTGGGATATTAACTTCTTTACAAGACTCACTGCCGGATCACTGTCTTGAGTCTCCTTCCATCTATAGTGAGGCAACGGGTTTAGTGCTACAGTTTGATGGTTCTGGTAGATGTGATCTTCAGCAATTTTCCATTTTCTACTTTTATGGAAAGCTGGGAGTTCTATTTTCTCTATGTCATCCTCTTCTTAAAGTCCCTGTAGATGTACTTGAGGGTTTTTGGAGAGGGCATTTGCGTTGTTGAGGCCTGCCCTGTATTTGATGGTAAAGTCATAGTTCGATAGTTGGGCCCAGGGCTGCCACTAGGAATTTCGGGGCCCCTCACAGGCAAAGTTTTGAGGCCCCCTTAGGCTCCACCACCACTGAAGCCACACCCCACCCAAACCACACCCCACCCAAGCCACACACCCCCACACACAGTTCTCCAAACCAAAGAGAGCGCGAAAGAGAGCAACTGACTGTGCAGAGCTATGGATGTTTTTTGAGCATGCTCAGTACCTGAAACCGGATCCAGCTCCATAGACCACCATGTTATTTCAAAAGGACAGTGTCAGATCCGGGACTGTTCGTTTGTGTCATTTTTTTTTCACCGGAGCCCAAAATCAATGCAGTGTCTGATTTTGGGGCCGGGAAAAAACAGGACAGAAACGAATCCTACACTTAATTGACAGAAATGGATGGCCACTTATGGCCAATCCAGCATCACAAGGATGCATGGGGGGCAAAAAAGAAATCCCGTTCTGTCCTTTTCAAAATGGACAAAAGAGGATACCAAAAAACGTGCTGTGAAGCCAGCCTGAGGCAGAACAACACTGGTGCTGTTATTCATTACCTTGTACAGGGGTGGATAACCTTATTCATGCAGGGAGGACATTTGAAAATTTCTACTGTAATGACCGGTGGTAAGGCCGTGGGTGTGTGTGTATGTCTGGCTTCAACAGAATCTGCATACTCAGATTTAACCGGTAGTAACATCTCTTTACTGTAAAACATATCTATAACACAGTCAACTGATCTAGCTGTACACATGTATATGGTGGAGTCCCTGGATCTTCACTTTATCCGGTGCGCAGCAAGAAGAAGAAAAAGAAAACAAACAAAATGGAGATATCTTTCCCTAACTTTTCCTCAAATCACGTACCAGTCTATCACAGAAGAAGATGTCGCTCCCACGTGCAGGCCTGGGATCTCACGATGACGGGTCCCGGTGCAGCGCTGAAGGGGGAAACTCCTCAGTCCTCTTCTTTGGTCTTCTTCTCCGCAGGTAACAGATTTTTGTTAGTCTCTCTCTCTGTCCCGGGGCACACCGATCAGCAGAAGGGAGATCACAGTAGCACAGATGGCTCGCTTATGTCGGTCACAGCCCCTGCACATGTAATCTGGTGGCAATGTACTGAATTCCGGAGGCAATGTCCTGAATTTGAGTTGGACCATCGGTAAGACAAGGTCCTGCAGACCGGGGGTTGCAACAGCGATCCTCACGGGGTATTTCTTCCCAAGAATCCGGCTGCAAAAGAGCCCTATGTCAGGAGACACCACACGCAGGTCTGTCCTGGTTGAGCTCTGGGTCTGTAATAATCTCCCGCCCTTTCTCTTCCTGGGTAAACAAAAGAGATGGTGGGGGATTTCCACCCTCTGTGATTGTTTCCGCACTTGTCCACCAGGGGGCATTAGTGGACTGTACAAAGTCCAATTCCATGTCCATTTCAATGCGGCAGTCTGAATTGTTCACCTCATTACACTACCATAATCATTCAGGGCAGGGCTGCCACTAGAAATTTTGGGGCCCCTTACTAGCAAAATTTTGGGGCCCCCCTGAGACTCCACCCCAACTCCGCCTCCATCCACACTCCGCCTCCATCCAGGTTCCGCCTCCACCCACGCTCCGCCTCCACCCATCAAACCTTCCATAGTTTCACTACCCACTATGGGAAAAACTCCCTTTCTGCACCACGTCCTCGCCAATCACTCATTAATCTCTTTCTATACATTGCTCTTTATCAGAGCTGTGGAGGGATGTGAACAATAAATGCCACATGAGGCAGAATAATACTGGTGCTGTTATTCATCACCTTGTACAGGGGTGGGGAAGCTGTTGGAGGGACATTTGGAAATTACTACTGTCATTTAGGGGCCGCACATCACCATGAAAATTACCCGGCTACATTAAATTAATTAACTCACCTAATTTGATGGCTGCAGCTGCTTCTCTGTGTCCTGCGATGTTCGGTGATTTCTGATCTTCCAGGTTTGCGTTGGTCTGGAGCGCAGTCGACTCTGTGACAATAAGTTTTGTAAATCAAATACATCACATAGGAAATTGTTATATATAGTGAAGTGAGCTCTGGAGCCAGGGGTCACAAGCTTCCAGAAAATGGCAGCGGATCTCGATTACTTATTCAGAGACTCTGGAGAAGAATGCTACCGGCAAAGGCAGCCAAGACTATAATGGTACCTTTACACGCCGCCACAACAGGATGCATACAACCCGCTACAGGCTACAAATGTAGCTTGTCGCGCCAATATCGCCCGTAGTAGCGGCGTCTGAAGACGGGACGACACAGCCGGCTACAGATACCTCTGTATCCGTGCACTGCCCATAAACATATGGCAACATCGCCGATTGTAGCGAGCTGTATCGGCGTGTAAAGAAGGAACAGAAGGGAACTCTGGACACCCGGCGATGTAGCTGGAATGTAGCTAAGGCGTGACCCAGGCTCCGGGATACCACGCCCCTTCAGCGATCATTGGAGGAAGCTCCTTCGTTGCGATTGGTTGTCGCTGCACAGGGCGGCATATTTAAGAAGCTGACCAGTCACACTACGCAATTGCTCGAGCGTCATGTATTAATCAGCCTCCTGCGCTGGCTGGCCAATCATGGTATTATTGCTTTGTCCTATCAGTGTACGGACGTCTCGTAATCCACAATTGTGGCACGCCTATGTGCTGTCCCTCCTGCCCCAGGTCCGCCCATATTAGCTTGTTATTGCGGTGTGTAAATGAGGTACGCTGAGCTACAGACGGCTACTTGCGACACCCGGCGATGTAGCTAGCTGTAGATGTAGCGTAGCGTAGCGCACCTTGTGGCGGCGTGTAAAGGAGATGCGATTACCGTTTGTAACCGTTTGGCCGTGCTCGTGCACGTGAAGTTGCCGTTGGTATCCATCCTGTTGTGGCGGCGTGTAAAGGTACCATAAGAGTGGGAGCGGCATCCGCTGGGGGTTACCACTGGTACACACACCTTGTACGCACGTGGCTCCGCTCCGTACACCTCATACGCACACGGCTCCGCTCCACACACATCATACATACATGGCTCCACTCCGTACACCTCGTACACACTCGACTCTGCTCCGTACACCTCGTACACACTCGACTCTGCTCCGTACACCTCGTACACACTCGACTCTGCTCCTTACACCTCGTACACACTCGACTCTGCTCCGTACACCTCGTACACACTCGACTCTGCTCCGTACACCTCGTACACACTCGACTCTGCTCCTTACACCTCGTACACACTCGACTCTGCTCCGTACACCTCGTACACACTCGACTCTGCTCCGTACACCTCGTACACACTCGACTCTGCTCTGTACACCTCATACATAAGTGGCTCTGATCTGTACACGTTGTTCCACTCCGTACACCTTGTACGCACGCAGCTCAGCTCCGTACACCTCATACGCACACGGCTCCGCTCCCTACACCTCGTACACACTCGACTCTGCTCCGTACACCTCGTACACACTCGACTCTGCTCCGTACACCTCGTACACACTCGACTCTGCTCCGTACACCTCGTACACACTCGACTCTGCTCCTTACACCTCGTACACACTCGACTCTGCTCCGTACACCTCGTACACACTCGACTCTGCTCCGTACACCTCGTACACACTCGACTCTGCTCCGTACACCTCGTACACACTCGACTCTGCTCCGTACACCTCGTACACACTCGACTCTGCTCCGTACACCTCGTACACACTCGACTCTGCTCTGTACACCTCATACATAAGTGGCTCTGATCTGTACACGTTGTTCCACTCCGTACACCTTGTACGCACGCAGCTCAGCTCCGTACACCTCATATGCACACGGTTCCGCTCCGTACACCTCGTACACACTCGACTCTGCTTCGTACACCTCGTACACACTCGACTCTGCTCCGTACACCTCGTACACACTCGACTCTGCTCCGTACACCTCGTACACACTCGACTCTGCTCCGTACACCTCGTACACACTCGACTCTGCTCTGTACACCTCGTACACACGCGACTCTGCTCCGTACACCTCGTACACACTCGACTCTGCTCCATACACCTCGTACACACTCGACTCTGCTCCGTACACCTCGTACACACTCGACTCTGCTCCGTACACCTCGTACACACTCAACTCTGCTCTGTACACCCTCGACTCTGCTCTGTACACCTCGTACACACTCGGCTCCGCTCCATACACCTCGTACACACTCGACTCTGCTCCGTACACCTCATACACACTCGACTCTGCTCTGTACACCTCATACATAAGTGGCTCTGATCTGTACACGTTGTTCCGCTCCGTACACTTCGTACACACTCGGCTCTGCTCCGTACACCTCGTACACACACGGCTCCGCTCTGTACACCTCGTACACACTCGACTCTGCTCCGTACACCTCGTACACACTCGACTCTGCTCCGTACACCCTCGACTCTGTTCTGTACACCTCGTACACACACGGCTCCGCTCCGTACACCTCGTACACACTCGACTCTGCTCCGTACACCTCGTACACACTCGACTCTGCTCCGTACACCTCGTACACACGCGGCTCTGCTCCGTACACCTCGTACACACGCGACTCTGCTCCGTACACCTCGTACACACTCGGCTCTGCTCCGTACACCTCGTACACACTCGGCTCCGCTCCGTACACCTCGTACACACGCGACTCTGCTCCGTACACCTCGTACACACTCGGCTCTGCTCCGTACACCTCGTACATAAGTGGCTCTGATCTGTACACCTCGTACACGTTATTCCACTCCGTACACCTCGTACGCACGCAGCTCAGCTCCGTACACCTCATACGCACACGGCTCCACTCCACACACATCATACATACATGACTCCGCTCCGTACACCTCGTATACATTCGGCTCTGCTACATCCACACAGTAAATCCATCCTGACCACAGATACACTTTACCTCATCCAACACCATGGCAACTGAGGAGCTGATCATGTGACCCTTGACTCCTCCCCTCCAAGTGACGTCATCACAGGTCCTGTAAGAACAGAGCAGCTATGTAGCGTACTGCTCTGCAGGTGGAGAACAATGGGGGGAATCCCGACCTTGGGCACTGCAGCAGGCACCCCCAAACCCCCCCCCTCCAAACTGCTGCGCACAGGCCCCATGACACAGACAGCAGCAGAGGGAGAGTGGGCGGGCCAGGGCCCCTGCACTGTGAGGCTGATGTGTGTGTGTGTGTGATGTCACACACACACTGAGTCACACTGTGGGCGGGTGCTGGCAGTGGTGCCGCTCAAGAGTAGGAGAGTCAGCTGTATGTTACAGGCTGTGCTGCGCCCCTGTGCACTGAGGCCTGGGATGAGCGTGGATGGGCGGGCCCCCACAGGATAATAGAGGGTGGGCGTGCCTTTGCGGCGGCTGGGCAGTTCCCTGTGCCTGCCCAGCCCCAGCCTGTGTCTGTGTGTGTGACGGTCCCAGCCAAGCTCCCAGCAGGCAAGGTCCGGCCTGGTGGCGTGGGGTGGACGGAGGGGGCGCCGTACACCGCGTGCTCATTGCAGCAGTGTTTGAGCAATGGCACGGGCCGGCCGGCACCGCACTCTGCGGGAGCAGGATGATGATTGATCATCATCATCATGAGTCATGACAGTGTGCAGCTGCTCAACGCTTTGCTGCTCCTGCGCTGGCTGGCCGCGCCGGCGCCGCTCTGGCAAAGAGCAGCAGCACAGTCAGTCTCGTCACTCTCAGCCTCGCCCCGCCCCTGGCTGGTGACTCAAGAGTCAGGCAGTGCTGCGTAGGAACTAGTCTGTGCCACTGCTGCTGGCCAAAGGGGGCGGGCATCATTGCTCCAAATAGCCCCGCCCACAGCCAGCGCGCCCGGGCCCCCCCCTGCTGTTTGTATGGCCACGCCCTTCCACTTTTCGCCGGGCCCCATACAGCTGTATGGCTTATAATGCCCTATTGGCGGCCCTGATTCAGGGGCCTCACATCCCAACGAAAATTACACAGCTACATTTAATTAACTCACCTAATGTGACGCCTGCAGCTGCTTCTGTGTCCTGCAATGTTCGGTGATAACTGATCTTCCAGGTTTGTGTTCGTCTTGAGTGCAGTTAACTGTGTGATAATAAATTTCGTAAATCAAATACCGTACATAACATATGAGACTGGTATATACAGGACACAGAGAGCATATACAGCACAGCAGAGTGTTAGGGGGCACAGACTGGGCATGAGCCGTGCTCTGCAGGAGTCACAAGCTTACAAAAACGGCCACAGATTTTGATCTGCGCATGCACCGCCTCCGCGGCTATTTTCTGAAAGTCTGGACGATAGAGCCCGGGCCCCAGCTTGGCAATGCCAGCAGGCACATGGAAAATGGCCGCGACACCCCCGCAGCTCTGGGCCCGCAGTGTGGCCCCCCTATGGTCCGTGCAAACCTGCTTCCTGCAAACCCACAACCTTTCCCCAACCCCCTTTTTCATCCTTTGTAAGCCATGGCAGGTTCAGGATGGAGGACATATATACCATGGGGCATATATACTGTATGTAAGCCGCAAGACTTTCACTGGCATTACAAGACGGACCTCATTTAACATTAAGAATAATTTTTTTCTGTCTTTCCCTTCACCAAATTTGGGGAGCGTCTTATAAAGCCAAATTATGGTATATGCTGCTTTCCAACCACACCATCTCCACAGACTCTTATCCCTCTGGGGGGGCCAGAACCCCCTACACACCATGTGCGCACTCTTATCCCCCTGGGGGGGTATGGGGCCGGCGGGGCCCCATACACCCGCCAGCGTCACCCTGCCCTCTGCCCTGGCAGACCTCCCCAGCCCGATGGGGCCCCATACACCCGCCAGCATCACCCTGCCCTGGATCCAGCAGCACCCCACGGGGCCCCATACACCCATCAGAATCACCCTGCCCTGGCAGACCCCATTCAGCCCGGGGCCGGCGGGGCCCCATACACCCGCGCCAGCTTCACCCTGCCCTGGCTCCGGCAGGCTGCAGCCCCCGTCCTGACCCGACGGGGCCCCACCACCAGCTTCACCCTTTCCCTGGCCAAGGGACAGCGGGGCCCCATAGACCCCCACGGACCTCACCCACCACCACCTGCTTCACCCTGCCCTGGCTGCGGCAGGCTGCAGCCCCCGTCCCGGCGGGGCCCCACCACCAGCTTCACCCTCTCCCTGGCCCAGGGAAAGTGGGGCCCCATAGACCCCCTCGGGCCCCACCCACCACCACCAGTTTCACCCTGCCTTGGCTCAGGCAGGCTGCAGCCCCCGTCCCGACTGGACCCTGGACCGTACCTGAGCCTTTATGATGATCTGGACACAGTGGAGCTCAGCTCATCAGCTAGGAATTGCAGTCTGCGGCCGCCGGTGCCGTGGGCAAATGGCGTCCACAAGCTCAGGTGTACCACTTCTGGCCTCACCTTGTTCTGGCGGGGATGGGCGGGGATGGGTGGGCCCCGACCCCGCAGCAGGGAGATAACTATTTTAACCTGCTGAACTGAATCACCAGAGGACGAGGACTCAGAGCTAAAAACAGTTTACAATTATTTTTCAAACTCAAAAACTTGGACCTATCACCATAAAACAAATCTGGAGTAGGAATTATTGGTTTCAAAACTGGAGTCTGAACCATATACTCAGAAATTCCCTGTACCCTTGCAGCTAACTGGTCTAAACGAGAAGCTAGTTCCTGCACACTCATACTGGCACCAGACTCCACAGTCACCCAAAGAAAAAGAGGGAAGAAAGAAAAAAGAAAAAACAGCCTCAACACTTCTCTTCCCTTCTTCTGAGATGCAAGTATCTCGATTTTAACTCTTTTGGCCAGTTGTACTGTTATGAACCAATGACTCAGGAGTACATTAAGATTCCATAGAAGTCGTTGGTAACTGTACTGACCGCAATCCCTAAATACACACCGCAACTAGAAGTAGCCATGGGATGTAACTAACCAGACCTAGACACCTCTGCACAGCCGGAGAACTAAATGCTTCTAAAGACAAGGGTGCAAAGGGACTTCGAGAAAGCCCTTGGAGAACAATCATCAAATCCCAGGGAGGAACAGAAAGCCGAATCCGGGGATTCCCCAAGCAGAAGTAAAAAACCACTTGATCCATCGATGGGAAGCAAGATCCAGGGCAAAAACAGCCCCAAGTGCTGACACCTGGACTTAAAGAGTGCTCGGCTCAAGCCCCAAATCCAAGCCACACTGCAAAAATCCAAGAGTTGGGCCACATTAGGATGATGCATGGTCGGGATGGAAGGAGCACACCAGGACAGGAACCGATTCCAGCCCTCCCGTAAAGAGCATGCGTCACAGGCTGCCTGCCCTGCCGAAGCGTGCGGATCACTGCCTGGGAGAGACCCTTGGTCTTCAGGATCCCGGCCGCAACAGCCAGGTCGCCAGATTGAGCCACTGAGGCCCCTGGTGAAACAGAGAATCCTGGGACAGTAGGTTGAGACTGTGGGGCAACATAATCGGTCCCTCCAGGCCCAGGTCTTGGATGGAGTCGTACCATGCCCATTTGGGCCACAGGGGAGCCACCAGGATAGTAGTCACCCCCTCTGCCCAAATCTGTAGCAACGTCTTGGGAAGTAGCAGGATTGGAGAAAATGCATACACCAAACGGAAGTCCCAGGGATGGGCAAAGGCGTCCAGCCCCCGACGATGGTCCGACCGCGTCAGGGAGAAAATGGTCGGCACCTTTGTATTCGAGCCTGAAGCGAACAGGTCAATCGAAGGGACACCCCACCTGTCCGTAAAAGAGAGTGAAATACTTCTGGATGGAGGCAGCATTCTCCTGGGTGAACCTCCGTGCGGCTCAAGAAATCTGCCTGTACATTGGCCATTCCCTTCAGATGTACTGCCGAGGAGGAGAGAAGATGGCGTACTGCTCACGAAAATATCAGTCTTGCAAGCCCCTGCAAGTGTAAGCCTCGAGTACCGCCTTGGTGCTGCAAGAAGGCAACCATAGTCACGTTGTCTGACAGGACCTTGACATGATGATCCCGGAGAACTTGAGCTGCAGAATGAAGCGCTTCCTCCACTGCCAGAGGTTCCCGGAAGTTTGAAGACGGGCGACTGACAGAGCGACTCCAAATCCCCTGGAACGGTGTGCGATCCACCATCGCGCCCCAACCGGAACCGCTGGCATCAGTGGTAACGGAGGTCACAGCAGCCTGCAGCCAGGCCACCCCCGTCCGAAGGTGTCTGGGATTCATCCACCAGGAAATCGAGGCTACCACCCACCCCGGGGTCCGGACCCGCGAGTTTAATGAATCCTGACGTATGTCCAGGAACTCCTGGTGTTCCTGGAGCAGTCGGGAAGGAGCCTGAGTCCATGTTACCAACTGAATGCAGGCCATCATGGCTCCTAACAGGGACATTGCTTCTCGCAAGGAAGCCAGTCAGATTCACCCGGCGCAGAAGCTGATGTTCCGCAGGAAGGATTGAGGTCTGTCTGGAGGAGGCCAGCAAGACTCCCAAAAATTAATGTAGGTTAGCCAGCACCTGTTCCGATTCCCGAAGATTGGGCACCCACCCCAGGGACTGAAGAATTTCCAACCTGTGTGCGCAGAACCACTGCCGAAGGAGCCACCACCAACATGTCGTCTAAATAGGGAAGCACACATATCCCCTGGGTCTTGATGAAAGTGATCACTTCCCTCATGAGTTTGGTAAACTCTGCTGGCTGACGAAATCCCGAAGGGCAGCACATTAAACCGATAATGGATTGTCCCACCTGCCCCGGAGATCGCGAATCGCAGAAAGCGCTTGTGGGACGGGTGAATGGGGACATGATAATACGCGTTATGGAGGTCCACAACAACCTGGAGTAGCGCCCCTGGCCCTCCTCTCCAGGAGGAACCGGGGACCCCACACCCGAATCCAACAGGTCTCGCAGACCCGACAAGAAAAAACGTACGAGAGTCCCCCTAAGGAAGGGAGCGGATTCGAAGACATGGAGGGGCTGGCTCTCGAACTCCAAGTGCAGACCCTTCTAAATGGTCGAGACGATCCAAGGGCACGAGGAGATTGCTTGCCACTGTGGCAGAAACTGCAGGAGCCGCCCCGCAATGGGGAAAGCAGCCTTGTTTAGGAGGCGGCTGATGATGCCGCTGCTGGGGGAGCAAGATATTACGGGTCTTGTCCCCTTTCTGGAATGCCCAGCGACCAGACTTACCCTTCCCTTTAGACTGGGAGGGTTGGCTGCGCTCAGGCCGAAAGGACTGCCTCCGAAAGGACTTCTGTTCCCACTGAGGGCCCAGGCGGGAGACACATTTTCCGGTCTGACACCTTTTCCTGGATGTCATCCAATGCCGGACCAAAGACAAAAGACCTTTGAAAGGGGAGGCCACACAGCTGGAGCTTAGACGTGACCTCCCCATTCCACATTGTAAGCCACACTGCCCTGCGAGCTGTGTTAGCCAACACTGCGCACCTTGCGCCAATGCGGATCGACTCAGCAGAGGCATCGGCAAGAAAGCCCGTAGCACATCTCAGAAGTGGAATGGAGTCCAAAGCTCCTCCCTGGGAGTATCCTGCAGGATGAATTCTTCCAGCTAGGTGATCCACTTAAAGAGAGACCGGGCCACACATGTAGAGGAAATGTTCACCTTTAAAGACATAGCTGCCGCCTCCCAGGAGTTTTTGAGGACACTCTCCATCTTATGATCGAGGGGGTCCTTCAACTGGGAGGAATCTTCAAAAGGCAACGCGGTCTTATATGCTACTCTGGCCACCTGGATGTCCACCTTCGGGACCTCCCAGACAAAGTCATCACCCTCCAATCCACTCGGATGGGGTGAGCAGCCGATGTTCTGGAGACTCCCACTCCCGGCAGATGAGATCCCGGATGACCTCATGGACAAGGAAGCCCAACTGCCGCTTAGCCTTCAGGACTCTGAACATTTAGTCCTGCACAGAAGAAGGGGATTCCACCACCTCTACTCCCATGGTACTATGGACAGTATCCACCAATTCACCATGGACTCCATGGAAAAATAGTAGTGTCCAGATTCTCGTGTCTGGACAGAGGCAACAGAGGCAATATCCTCGCTGTCCTCTGACGCTGAGCTCTGGCCAGCCTCCATGAGATCCACAGAGTCACAATCCTGGAGCTTACTCTCTTTCGGAGGGGAAGGCCTGGAAGCTGCAGCAAAAACCGGCAGTGCCGAGATAGAAGCCTGTACCTCTTCCCTAATGGATTGGAGCTCCTCAAGCAGGGATGGGGAGTCCATCCTGACCATACTGTCAGTCATGCCCGACACCTCTTTGTAGGAAGAGAAAAATTTTGTGCCGCAGCACATTTCCTGGTCTGGTTTTTGCTCCCTTTCACAGGTGGCCCTTGTCTCCCTATAGAAAAAAAGGGAAGAGAAGGAAGTCCCAGTGTGAGTGTAGGGCCTAAATAACTCTACCCCTTGTGACCACCCCCAGAAACACTTACATGAGCTGGGGGAACGCTGGGCTCTGCAGAAGCAGAGGTGGAAGCCTATCACCCTCCATGTTTCAGGGATCAGCCTTACCTGGGTGTAGCTTCCGGCGGGTACTTATCATGAAGTACCATGCCCCCAACGAGGAACACCTGTTCTCTCCATCCTCCTGGTCACCGGCCGCGGGCAGTAGCGCGCAACAGACCTGCTGGATTCCCTGGAGCCGTGCCCAGCCTGCCACAGCCCGTACAGGAGCCGCCGCCCGGAACCGGAAGTGCCACCTCCCGAATCTGGAAGTGCCATCCCGGAACCGGAAGTGCCCCACCCAAAACTGCAAGTGCCTCCACTGCACCTTTGATGCATGCCCCAGGGACCACAGCTGGAGGAGGTAGACGCTGGAGAGCTGAACAGGCCTCCTGCGCTGCAATACACGGCCTGCATTGCCCCGTAGGACGCAGGAAGGTCAGATGGTCCCACCACGGGAGCCCCGAGAAGGAGGAGGAGGCCGCCCCCGACGTCCATCTCTGGCCCGGCTGTAAGTACACCCCAATGCTGCCTCTGCCGGCCCGACAGCACTGGAACCTCTCCATGCCCCAAGGGAGACAGGAAGACACTGGTGTACTGAGGAAGGGGAGGGGCTTCTAACCTCTCTGTGTTCCTGTCCCCCAATAGGGCGTGGACGATATCCTCCAATGCTGTCGTGGAAGGCGAATGGAGAAACAAACACAGGCATAGTATAAGGTTTAGCAAAAGAGGCTACACTAGCTATATAGGAAAGACAGGATAGAATACTATTGCGGTCAGTATAAAACACTATCAAAAACCACCCACAGCAGATATTACAAAAATTACCCTGAGTCACTAATACCTGGCGAACTCTATATCAGCAGACTTCTATGAATCAAATGCCAGCAGAACTGGAAATAACAGATAATAGTGAATGGTAAAATTCCTAGGAAGAAAACTTCCTATCTGAGAGCAGATAAACAAATATACAAACTAAATAGCAAACCCACAGCTCAGAATAAAACAAAACATAAGCAGAACCTTAAGCACACAAAAGTGTGCCACAAAATATAAAAAAAAACATTCACTTATCTTGCAAAGATCTCCACAGAGCAGAAGAAACCAGAGAGATGTGAACTCCTCCAGGAAAAAAGACAACTGGCAAGGATTGATCCACTTCAAACCATTATATGCTCCAAGAACCAGATTGCCAATTATCACTCTCATCTGTGAAGCCCACACAGTCAGCTGCATCACCAGCAACAACCACTGGAGGGAGCTCCAATGAATTCACAACAGAAGAGGACCCAGCAATGGCTCCGGGACACAGCACGCCTTGGCGCCGGATGCCCGATCAGCAGAGGAGTGGAGGATGCAGACCCAGCAGATGTGAGCTGGAAAGCGGTGCCAGGGGACCTAACAACTGACCTACCTGACTAGTTTTTTCGGTAATATTCCACAAAACGTATAGTTGTCCTACTTGTGTGTGGCAGGGCATAACATTGATGGGAGCGATTGCATGAGCTCTGAGTTTATCTGGACTACTAGGCCTGAACAGGTCACTGACCTACCTGACTAGTTTATTCGGTAATATTCCACAAAACATATGCTTGTCCGACCTGTGTGTGGCAGGGCATAACATTGACACTTGCGTGAGCTTTGATTTTATCCGGCCCACTAGGCCTAAACAGGTCACTGACTTACCTCTCAAGTTTTTCCTGTAATACTCCACACAACGAATAGTTGTTGAGCAATGTTTAATCTTGAAATGCTAGGCCAGGTCCTGTTCCACACCCTGTGCCATACAGGCAGGCTGGGCCATTCAGCAATTTTTGGTCAGGGACAAATAATGCCATTTTGCTGTGGTCTGACCCTTTGTGAAGAGTGAGGACTCTTGTTGGGGTCCCCTTGATGTGTGATACATGATTTGAGCAGGGCGTGCCATGCCTATACCTGTGTCTCATCCTCCTTTCACTCCTCCACCTCGTTTTACTTAATGTAGAAAACTACTGCCACTTTTATCCTGTAACTCATCCATTTCTCAATTCAAAGTCAGTTTTACTCACCTCTGAAATTTTAGGTGAATGTTAACCACCTTCTATTTTGAAGTGCTTTGGAAGAGTGTGCAGGCTGGAGTATCGTGCACCCATACTATTTGTACTGTGGGTAGATTGTTGTCCCTTTTCCTGGTGTTTGTTGTCTATACTGAATAGTTTGGCAGCTTTTGGACAATTTTAAAGGTGTTTTATATTTGTTTGCTGTAGCTTGCCATTGATTCCAATGGTATTCAACAGTGTTCGATAAACATTCGACGAACAGTTTATCGAATACACCCCAATTTGGCAAATCAAACCGAATTTGAACACTTAAATGTTGGCTCATCATTAGTAAGCAGCCCTGGAAGCTCCAAAGGCAGGAAAATTCTAATCCCTGGTGAGCCAGCGGGTGAGAACTGTTGCCTGTTACATTTTGTGTTTGCTTGGTTGTATGTTATATGCCTTTGATTGTTGGGAACTCAATAAAGATTTACCATTGTGTGGTTCCCTAACCCTGTGTTTTCTGAGTATTTTTCTGCCCATGATTAAGGAATTCAGGTGTTCATTTGGGATGCACCTTCTAGAACTTTCTTAAGGTCGCCAGGCCAGCGGACGAGAGCACCCACAGAAACCCGTGTCTCCACTGTAAAGTTGTAATTTTTTCCTTCCACATTGCTTTGGTTTCTGTGAAGTACCTGAAAGGTTAATAAACTTCGTAAATGTGGACTTGAGCCGTTTGAGGTGTAAGTTTTAGAATTGTGTCACTTTTGATGATTTTCTGTCATAGAGCTCTTTAAAAGTGACTTCAAGTATGATGTGGTCCCTTTAAAATGGTTTTGTAAATTTCATTGACAAATTGGTGATAATTATTTTGCTATGAAGTTAAAAGTTTAGGTTTCAAAAATCGTGAATCTGATGAAAAGTAGACATGTAGTAAATTTTATTGACTAACTATTTTGTGTGACATAACTCTCTGGGTTATTAAGACGAAAGTTTGAAAATTGTGAAATGTTTAAAATTTTTGCCAAATTTCTGATATTCTAACAAATGAACACAAAAAAAATCATCCTCAATTTAATTCTAACATGAAGTACAATGTGTCTCAGAAAACAATCTTTGAATCGCTTCTATTCATTTTTTGCCGGGTTCGTGACCGATGTTGCCCTGTTAAAGTAAGCAAACAGTTAATACACGTCATATACTTATTGAGTAGGCATTCTCTCTTCCTGCTGTGCGACAGCGCTGCGTCACTGCCGGGTCACCCCTTATCTTCTGGTCGTATGTGATTGGATGTTGGAGCAGTCACGTGAATATTTCCAGAGGATAATGAGAGGCCCGGAAGTGACGGAGTGCCGCGGCACAGCTGAAAGGGAGAATGCGGACATGGTAATTAAAATGAGTGTTGTTATTAACCGTTTAGTTACTTTAACCCCTTAAGGACCGAGTCACTTTGCAGCTTAATGACCAGACCATTTTTTGTAATTCTGACCACTCTCCCCTTATGAGATAATATCTCTGGAACGCTTCAACGGATCCTAGCGTTTCTGAGAACGTTTTTTCGTGACATATTGGGCTTTATGTTGGTAGTAAATTTAGGTCGATAATTTTTCTGTTTATTTGTGAAAAAAATCAAAAATTTGGCGAACATTTTGAAAATTTTGCAATTTTCTAATTTTTAATTTTTATTCTGTTAAACCAGAGAGTTATGTGCCACAAAATAGTTAATAAATCACATTTCCCACATGTCTACTTTACATTAGCACAATTTTGGGAAAAAAAATTTTTTTGGTAGGAAGTAATAAGGGTTCAAAGTTCAACAGCAATTTCTAATTTTTCCAGCAAAATTAAAAAAAACATTTTTATAGTGACCACATCACATTTGAAGTCCCTTTGAGGGACCTACATGACAGAAAACACCCAAAAGTGACACTATTCCAAAAACTGCACCCCTGAAGCTACTCAAAACTACATTCAAGAAGATTATTAACCCTTCAGGTGCTTCACAGGAACTAAAGCAACATGAAAGGAAAAAATGGGCATTTTAATTTTTCCAACATAAATTTTCTTTTAGCCTCAATTTTTTCATTTTCACATGGGCAACAGGATAAAATGGATCATAAAATTTGTTGGGCAATTTCTCCTGAGTACACGGATACCTTATATGTGGTCATAAACCACTGTTTGGGCGCACGGCAGGGCTCAGAAGGGAAGGAGCGCAATTTGACTTTTGGTGCTAATTTTCCATTCAAAAAGTCAAATGGCGCTCCTTCCATTTTGAGCCCTGCCGTGCGCCCAAACAGTGGTTTATGACCACATATAAGATATCAGTGTACTCAGGAGAAATTGCCCAACAATTTTTAGATCCGTTTTATCCTGTTCCCCATGTGAAAATGAAAACATTTAGGCTAAAAAACTTTTTGTGAAAAAAAAAAAGTACTTTTTCATTTTTACGGATGAACTTGTGAAGCACCTGGGGGTTAAATATGCTCATCACCCATCTGGATAAGTTCCCTGGGGGCTCTAGTTTCCAAAACGGGGTCACTTGTGGGGGAGCTCCAATGTTTAGGCACACAGGGGCTCTCCAAATGCGACATGGTGTCCGCTAACAATTTGAGCTGATTTTTCAAATTGTTAGCGGACACCATGTTGCGTTTGGAGAGCCCCTGAGTGCCTAAACATTGGAGCTCCCCCACACGTGACCCCATTTTGGAAACTAGACCCCCCAGGGAACATATCTAGATGGGTGGTGCAGCGAGGGATCTAGGGTCCTGCTGCTGCAGTCTCTGAGGTCACACTGATGCTGCACTGTATGGCAATGATTTGCCATACAGTGCAGCTGTCAGTGCTGCAAACCCTAGTCCCAGAGATTACATGATCTCTGAGGCTCGGGTAAGGTTACGATCTGCCATGGCAACCTCAGGTTATCAAATGTCGCCATGACAACCTCAGGCTGCCAGATGTCGCCATGACAACCTCAGGTTACCAGATGTTGCCATGGCAACCTCAGGTTACCAGATGTGCCATGGCAACCTCAGGTTACCAGACGTCGCCATGGCAACCTCAGGTTACCAGAAGTTGCCATGGTAACTTTAGGTTGCCATGCCGACATCTGGTAACCTTAGGTTGCCATGGCAACATCTGGTCACTAGAGATGGGTGAATCCTAAAATACTCAGAATCGCTAGACTCTAACGAGTCCTAGTCGGAAACTCGCTATTCGTTGCGAGTATAGCGAGTGCAATGTTAATAAATGGGGAAGCGAGTATTGCAGCGATTCCTGTGCTGCTGGACCCTATAAGGGGTCTGGCAGCAGAGGAAAAAACTGCAATTCCCCATTTTATTCTTTAACAGCCAGCGCAAAAAGACACCGGCTTTTAAAGAATATATATAAAAAAAAAATTACTATGTAGAGGGATGGAGCAGAGCTGACACTGCGTTTGGGACTACGTCGGACGGAAGGGGATTTTTTTGATTAAAGATGGAGTCCCTAATGGCTTTTTTTTGTAATTACTAATTGTGTTTTTTTTTTTAAACAATTTACCGCATATACTCGTGTATAAGCCGACCCGTCTATAAGCCGACCCCCTACTTTTGCCCCAAAACCTGGGAAAACATATTGACTCGTGTATAAGCCGAGGGTGGACCCAGCACAGGTACAGCCCTCAGCAGTTTGGTATACAGCAGCCTCCCAGTGGTAGTATACAGCAGCAGCCCCAGTGGTATATACAGCAGCAGCCCAGTGGTAGTATACAGCAGCCCTAGAGGTATATACAGCAGCCCCAGTGGTAGTATACAGCAGCAGCCCCAGTGGTAGTATACAGCAGCAGCCCAGTGGTATATACAGCAGCAGCCCAGTGGTAGTATACAGCAGCCCCAGAGGTATATGCAGCAGCCCCAGTGGTATATACAGCAGCCTCCCCAGTGGTAGTATACAGCAGCAGCCCCAGTGGTATATACAGCAGCAGCCCAGTGGTAGTATACAGCAGCCCTAGAGGTATATACAGCACCCCAGTGGTAGTATACAGCAGCAGCCCCAGTGGTAGTATACAGCAGCCCCAGAGGTATATACAGCAGCCCCAGTGGAATACACAGCAGCCTCTCCAGTGGTAGTATACAGCAGCAGCCCAGTGGTATATACAGCAGCAGCCCCAGTGGTAGTATACAGCAGCCCCAGAGGTATATACAGCAGCCCCAGTGGTAGTATACAGCAGCAGCCCCAGTGATAGTATACAGCAGGCCCAGAGGTATATACAGCAGCCCCAGTGGTAGTATACAGCAGCAGCCCAGTGGTAGTATACAGCAGCCCCAGAGGTATATACAGCAGCCCCAGTGGTAGTATACAGCAGCCTCAGTGGTATATACAGCAGCAGCCCAGTGGTAGTATACAGAAGCCCAGAGGTATATACAGCAGCCCCAGTGGTAGTATACAGCAGCAACCCCAGTGGTAGTATACAGCAGCCCCAGAGGTATATACAGCTGCCCCAGTGGTAGTATACGGCAGCAGCCCCATTGGTAGTATACGCCCGCAGCCGCCCCAGAAGATTGCGCGTTCATTGGAGCGCCATACTCTGGCGCTGAACCCCGCTCTTCCAGGGCCCTGGTGCGGTGGCTCACTGGGTAATAAAGGGGTTAGGGACAGCTTTGTTTTATCAGCTGGCCCTAAGCCAGAAATGTATGGTGGTCACGCCAATATTACACATGACCGCCATGAATTTCTATTAAATTAATTTAAAAAAAAAACACCACACAGAAAATTTTTTTCATTATAAATTAAAAAAAGGCATTTGTGACTCCATCTTTAATTAAAAAAAAATCATCTTCCTTCCGCCGTGGTCCATAACCGCGGTGTCAGCTCTGCTACAACCCTCTGCATAGAGACATGTCTATCCAGAGGGACAAGCAGGCTGACAACTGACTAAAACAGTCAGAGTTCCTCTCAGGTCATAGCTGAGGCTATGACTGCGGCTGAACCCTGCTGTAAAAGCCCTTCACTGCTGCTGAGAGCTACCGAAGGTTAACGAGAGCCGACTGAGAAGTGAATAACTCGCATTCAGCATGCATTGCTGTGTCCCCTAGCGATGCGATTTTAAAGTCCTCCCTTTTGCTCTGAAGCACAGAAAATCGTTTCAACACCACTACAGAAGATAAACAGGAAGTCGCCTCTGCTAATAAGCGATTTACTGCACAGGCTGATGTGATCTGCACACACAGGCCCACCAAAGATGTGTAGCAGACGTGATACGGCTGATTGGCCTGGTTGAAGAGTGGCCTCAGCTGTGGCAGCCCACCCACCCTGGCTATCGGGATGACAGACAGCAAAATTTGTGTTCGAGGTCCATCGCCATAAGTATGTTCCCGTCTTTTCATGAAGCTGGACAAGATGGACAGGCAAACCTGGGTAAGAGTTATGTTATGTCAATTGTAGTGATGAGCGAGTACCAAAATGCTCGGGTGCTCGATGCTCGGGCCGAGCATCCCAAGATACTCGTGTACTCGGGCCGAGCACTGAGCCAAATGTTATCCTATGGGAGACCCGAGTATTTTTATTAAATGACCCCCGCCAGCATGTAGAAACCCTTTAAATGTCACAAAACTCTCAGAAGAGTGCTGAAATTACATGTCAACAGCATGGTGAAAAACCCTGTAAGCATTTCTGACTGAAAAGTCACACCTGTGAAAAATGTTGTTTGAGTTTTACGCCATTTATACGGACTCACCAGATAAAGTTCCAAAATGACACCAACAATAATTTTAATGGCGGAAATGTTAAGGGCACATACCCACTAGTGAGATACAGCTGGTGTTTGCTACTTTTTGTGATGACGTAAAAGATTTTACGTGAAAACATCGTGTGGAACTCCGATGTCACTGAGAAGAGACGTACATGAAGGCCTCTTGACATAATGTGCCCATTTTGAGGAAGTGTGTCTATTGTACTATTTCCCTTTGCCAGGGCGGCCAAACATTTTGAGGCTCCCCATTCTCCATGGTTAGAGACGTGCATGAGGGCCTCAAAACATTATTCCCATTGCAAAGGAGCGGGTGTATTGTTGTTGTAATGCCCTTTCTGAAAGAATGTGTGAAAAAATTTAACAATGGGGGTATACATGAAACAACGGCCTAACTTTTTTAAAGGTCAACATGGTGGCACATGAGGAGAAGGATGAGCAGTCCAGCGATTATCAAAAGTACAAAAGTGTGTACCCATGGGTGAGTGTAGGTACATGGAAAATTACCGTTTCAATATTTTAATTCCGCTCTCATTTCCTGGTGGTGTGGTGAAGTCTGGCCCAATCCAAACCTTGTTCATCTTGATCTGAGTCAGTCTGTCTTCAAATTCAGTTGACAGGCGGGTGCGTTTATCAGTAATGATTCCACCTGCGGCAACCAAAACACACTCTGACATAACGCTAGCGGCAGGGCAGGCCAGGCCAGGACTTCCAAGGCGTAGAGAGCCAATTCATGTAACATGTCCATCTTGGATACCCAATAATTGTAAGGCACAGATGAATGTCGGAGTACAGTTATTAGATCTGCAAGGTACTCCTTCAGCATCTGGCCAAACTTAACATTTCTTGTGGCACTACCCCGCACCTCAGGTGCTACGGAAAGTTAGGGGCTGAGAAAACTGGCCCACATCTTAAAGACTGTTCCCCTACCTCGGGCAGATTGGACTTGTGGCCGTCTCGGCCTTACGCCTTGGTTGTCCACCGATTCCTGATTGATGCGGCTATCGTTTAGTGTGGAGAATGCTTTGTGTACTTCCGCAACTATGACCTTCTGGAACTGCTGCATTTTTGCTGACCTCTCTGCCTCAGGAATAAGAGACATAAACTTCTCATTGTAGCGTGTGTGTAACAGTGTTACCAACCAGTAATGTTTTTTGGCCCGAGATGTTCTTAACGCGAGGGTCACGAGCGAGGCAGCTTACCATTAAGTCAACCATGTGCGCCAGACTCTTAACAACCAGCACTTCAGTGTCCTGACCAACACGATGACTGAACATGCTGGCCTCCTCATCCTCATCCTCCTCCTCCTCCTCCTCATCTCCCCTGTCCTCTGGCCAACCACGCTGAACAAAGGGTATGACTGTTGTGCATGTCATATCCTCAATGTGGCCGGAGAGTAGCTCCATGTCTTCCTCCTCCTCCTCATCCTTCTCTTCCTCCTCGTCATAGTACTCCACTGCACGTTGTGATGAGATGAGGCTGGGCTGTGTGTTATCACCCACACCCACTACTGTTTCTCGCTCCAACTCATGGCGCTACGCCTGCAATGCATCCTGTTTGTTTTTGAGCAGAGACCATTTTAGAAGGCAGATAAGCGATATGGTGACGCTAATAATGGCGTCATCGACGCTCACCATCTTGGTGGAGTCCTCAAAGTTTTGGAGGACGCTACATAGGTCGGACATCCATCTCCACTCCTCACGTGTTATGTGTGGATTTTGACCCTTTTCCCAACGCCTTAGGTGAGGCAGGTACTCAACAACTGCCCTCTTCTGGTCACAAATCCTGACCAACATGTGCAGAGTTCAGTTACAACGCGTGGGGACATCACACACCAGTCTGTGAGCCAGAAGCTGAAAAAGGCCCCGGCAAGCCGTCAAGGACGCAAGAAGCAGTAGGTTACTTTAGAAAAAGTGAACACAGGCGTCAAACTTTAAAGAGGAGATCATACAGCTCTGGGTATGATTTTAGAAACTGCTGAACCACGAGGTTGAGCACATGGGCCACGCATGGAACATGTGTCAGCTGGCCTCTCCTCAAAGCCGCCACCAGGTTCCGGCCATTGGCGCACACAACCTTTCCTGGCTTTAGGTTCAGAGGTGTGAGCCAGTGATCTGCCTGCAATTCAGAGACGTCCACACCTCTTCTGCATTTTGGGGTTTGTCACCTATGAATATTAGATTCAGCACAGCCTGTTGCCGCTTCGCCGAGGCAGTGCTGCAGTGCTTCCAGCTTGAGACTGTTGTGGAGAAAACAGTGGATGAGGATGCGCAGACAGGTTCCTTCTCTTGCCAGAACCCTCTCTCGATATGGTCCTTCCAGGTTTATCCTTCTCTCCCTTCTCTCTACGTGTACGGTATACTTAACCATGTGTACAAAGAGGGCAAGAATTGCATGTCTATTGTATGTTTGGCACTATTGTTTGAGACAAGAGAATGTGTGATCAAATCTGATGTCTGTATTTTATTTATCTGCTTGCAGTTGATAGGGTGATGAAGAGATGGAGGAGCTGCCGGGGCCAGTATAAGAAGGAGTACGAACGGCAGTTACGCCTGGGCCCACAAGCTGCACCACCGTTGCGTGTTTACGCCCACTATTACAGACTGGCATTCCTTTGTCCATTTGTGCGTCTTAGAATGTCCGTTATGTAAGATTTTCATTTGCCCATAACTTTAACATGTGTAAGATTAGACAATATGGGTAATGTCCCGATTGCTTTTGTACCCATGTCAAATAGGAAGGCGGAAAAACATATTTGGCCATAGTGCACAAAAATTATGTTAGTGGACCTCAGATTTTTACGATGTGCATAAGACAGACATAGTCCACACTCTGCAAAGTTTGTTTGTGGGACCATGGGTACTGGATGTATTTGTTTGTGAGCAAATCACCATAACAACTGCCGCCATGAAGGCCTTTGTCCATGACGTGGGCATGTAGTGACTGGCTCACAAGGGCTTAGTCTTGTGGCTCAAGGAAGACACCTTATATGTTTATGCCTCCACTAATGTGCTTATTACAGGTACCCACCTTGTCCAAAAAGCAAGTGGGACACCAAAATTGGTCCCAGTTTTACATTTCACTTTTTAGGTTCAGACAGGCCTGGTGCATGTTGAGAAGTACCCTGTCAACCTGCAACATTATGTGTTTTACCAAATGTAGTCTTTGCATTTTTTAATTGTCATTGTCTCCATTTGTGGTTAAATGACTAGCGTGAGGGTGGCGTGAGACAATACCATATCTCTGAAGTTGTCATTGTATATTATGTTGTGGTTCTTAATAAAGTATAAAATTATCATTGAAAATACCACATTCAAATCTAACAAGCTTTTCCAAAATGCAATGTTTTGAAATAATGAAGTGATTTCAAGTAAAATAGGTTGTGTTCTAAAAGATGAACAGACAGGACACTGTTCTTGTGAAGTTTAATAACAGTTTTCAGGTTACAGTGTGTGTCGCAATGTTATTTATATGTTTTACCCCATAAAACTTGTGAGATAGAGTAGGGTGCATAACTACAAATGCGCAAGACTTATTTTGTGAACACAGTTGATCGTGTCAAAGTGTCCAGCATCTTTAAGTAATTTTAGAGGGCAAAAATGTGTCCACACAATGTAGCTAAAAAATGGCCCTGTGCTTATTCTTGCAGTCCACATCTTTCCTTGTTTTTGAGGCAAACCGGGTATACAGTAGCATGTCAATGCGCTGTGTGTCTGATCACCTGTATCGATCTGTGTGTGCTCACCAGTCTTCATATCCGTTCAAGAGGCACAGCGGTCTCCTGGTGTGACGTACCTTCGCCCACTTGTGTGTTGGTCTTAATATTATTAAACTTGCCTATGCCTGTGCCATAATTTCCAAATGTTACTTGGCCCATTACCTTATGTAAATATGGTGTAGAATATCTGAAGGCATCTTACGGCTAACTATATAGTGTGTGATGGTGGTCATAGCAGCATAGAAAGGTGTGATTTTTTATTGCGGGAAGGGTGCGTTATTTTGCTAGCTCAATGGCATGACCTGACTTTAATGGGCTGCCATTTGTACCCTAACAGTCCCATATGCGTAGGCTACATATGTGTTGTGCTGGTTAATATTTCCTTACAATGTTTTTACTATTTATTTTACGGTAAGCAATAGTTTGGAATTGTAAGCTAATCTTCAATAATTATGCTACTATAAGCCAAATTAGATTGTAGGCACTTTGCTCGGCTTGTTGGTTGTGTATTTTACATGGTTAACTGTGTCAAAATGTGAGTAAAGTTAGATTTGTTTATGTTGAAGACACACAAGGGTAAATGTAAGTGTAGGTTTGAAGTTATGTTGGTCACTGCACACTTTTATTTTCACTTTCTAAGTCCAAAAAATGGGCGCTAATCTTTTTCTTTTTTGGTTTTCAAATAGACCTCGACGGCCAAATCCCCAGCCTGTGGAAGTTCAACAAGGCGCAGAGGAGGACGCTGGGGCAGCTGTTCAACATCCGGACAGACCAGCCCAGCAACAGGATGTGGATGAAGGAGATGAGGTGATGCTGGACGCCAACCAACCCGTGGCTGATCAGCTTCCACCACCTTTACCACCACAGCCTGTAGAAGAACATGCTGTGAGTGGTATGGCTCTGGCGGCTCCACCAGTTTATCTGCCATCCGGTGTTCCAGCCGCTGTGGTCCCCTGTAGCTCTGGCCATGATATTGAGAAGTCCAACAGTGGCCCTGGTCCTGCTCCCTCCTGCACAGCTCGTTCTCATGGTTCCTCCACGCAAGGTCCAGTTCCTTGCTCCTCTGTCCCTGTTCCGGCTCCCTGCCGCTATGTCCCTGCGCCGGTTCTGTCCAGCTCTGGCCGAGCTGATCCATCATCATTTGGGCGTGATTCTGTGGCCTCCTCCAGCTTAAACACAGTTGCCTTCACCCCAGCCTGGCACCTTTACCCAAATATGTATCCAGTCCTTTTGGTCCAAATTACTTTGCTCCCTGGGAAGGAGTGGGTGGGGCATCCAATGCAGACCCCAACACACAACAATGGGCAGCTGCCTTTGCACACAGTCTCATTGGATATCTCACACAGATTCACGTGAGTGGAGACTGAGTGCAAGGGCAGCCGTCCAAATAGTACTTGATGCCAATGTGCCCCCCAACAGCCCCACACGGGTCTTAAATATTCTGGAGGTTTGGTAGCGTTCACCCCACAACTTCTTGGCAAGGTCACACCGCCAGCAGCCAGGCCAAGCAGGACCCGTGCTGGGCTCACAGAGTATTGATGGACCCCCTGTAGAACATACCTTGTGGCGTCCCTATCAGCCTTTAGCTAATGTGCCAAATGTTGGATCAAGAGGTTTGCAAGAATATCACAGGCCGTTGGCTGAGGACATCAACCAGGCACTCAACGTCATCAATATGCCTGTCGATGAGTCTGACATAGATGTGATTGTGGAACACAGTGGTGGCCGAAGTTACCATGTCCTGTAATGTAATGGACATATGGAAGTTTGTATCCATAATATTTTTTTTGGGGGGTTTGTAAACATTGATTTTTCTCATTTTGAGATACTGAAACATTCTTGTAATGTTAGGTTTTATGTAGCAATTTGTTACCTTAACCCCCTCTCTGTTTGTTAGTTTGTTATTTTATGTTAGTAAATGTGGCTTTTGGTGGCATTTTAAAAAAAATGTGGAAATAAGTACAGACTAGGGATGGGCGAATCTACTCGCTAGGACTCGTTACTCGGCGAGTAGTAAGGGACTCGCAGGACTCGGTACTCTGCGAGTTTCCCAGTGATTACTCGCACGAGTCCAATGCAAATCAATATCAATCCTAGTTTTGTCAGAAACGCTGACAAAACTAGGATTGCCATTGTTTGCATTAGACTCGTGCGAGTAATCACTGGCTACTGTGCCAGTGATAGCAGGGAAACTCGCAAAGTAGCTGCTGTTTCCAGCCGAGTCCAGCTGTCTTCTCTGTGCAGCTCCAGGGTCCTAGAGCCCGCCTGCTGCCTGATGTAGCAGTGCTGAGATTGTTCTCAGTCTGCTCATTCCCTGTGCATAGACATCTATATTTATGCACAGGGGATGTAGCAGAGAAGACATCGCGTTTTGGACTGCGTCGGACGGAAGAGGATTTTTTTAATTAAAGATGGAGTCCCTAATGGCTTTTTTTTTCATTTCAAATAAAAATTTTTCTCTGTGTTGTGTTTTTTTAACCCTTTATTGGAGATTCTTAGTGGCTGGGTCAAACGTGGCCTGACATTAAGAATCTCGGGCTTAATACCAGCTTGTATAACAAAGCTGGTATTAACCCCTTTATTACCCAGCGTGCCACCGCCACCAGGGCCGCTGGAAGAGCGGGGTTCAGCGCCAGAGGATGGCGCTTCAATGAACGCGCCATCTTCTGGGGCGGCTGCAGGCTGCAATTTGCAGCGGGGGGTGCCCAGAAAGCTTGGGCATCCCTGTGCTGCCGATTCCAGCCCCCAGCTGCTTAGCTGTACCTGGCTAGACATAGAAATTGCGCGGAGCCCCACAAATTTTTTTTTTTATTATTTAATGAATTTCAGAGTCAAAGGCTCAGAGTCAGAGTCTCGGAGTTGGAGTCTCCTCAGAGTCGGAGTCTCAGAGTCGGAGTCTCAGAGTCGGAGTCGCCTCAGAGTCGGAGTCGCCTCAGAGTCGGAGTCGCCTTGGAGTCGGAGTCGTCTCGGAGTCGGAGTCGTCTCGGAGTCGAGTCGGAGTCGGAGTCGTGTCGGAGTCGTCTCGGAGTCGGAGTCGGAGTCGTCTCGGAGTCGGAGTCGTCTCGGAGTCGGAGTCGTCTTGGAGTCGGAGTCATCTCGGAGTCGGAGTCGGAGTCGTCTCGGAGTCGGAGTCGTCTCGGAGTCGGAGTCGTCTCGGAGTCGGAGTCGTCTTGGAGTCGGAGTCATCTCGGAGTCGGAGTCGTCTCGGAGTCGGAGTCGTCTCGGAGTCGGAGTCGGAGTCGTCTCGGAGTCGGAGTCGTCTCGGAGTCGGAGTCGTCTCGGAGTCGAGTCGGAGTCGTCTCGGAGTCGGAGTCGTCTCGGAGTCGGAGTCAAAAAAATGCGTGGGGCTCCGCGCAATTTCTATGTCTAGCCAGGTACAGCTAAGCAGCTGGGGGCTGGAATCCGCAGCGCAGGGATGCCCAAGCTTTCTGGGCACCCCCCGCTGCAAATTGCAGCCCGCAGCCGCCCCAGAAGATGGCGCGTTCATTGAAGCACCATCCTCTGGCGCTGAACCCAGCTCTTCCAGCGGCCCTGGTGGCGGTGGCACGCTGGGTAATAGAGGTTAGGGCCAGCTTTGTATTATCAGCTGGCCCTAAGCCCGAAATTTATGGTGGTCACGCCAATATTAGACATGATCGCCATGAATTTCTATTAAATTGTTTTAAAAAAAACACAACACAGAGAAATTTTTTTATTAGAAATAAAAAAAAAAGCCATTAGGGACTCCATCTTTAATTAAAAAAACCCTCTTCCGTCCGACGCAGTCCAAAACGCAATGTCCTCTCTGCTACATCCCCTGTGTATAGATATAGATGTCTATGCACAGGGAATGAGCAGACTGAGAACAATCTCAGCACTGCTACATCATCTCTGTGCACAGACATTCATGTCTGTACACAGGGAATGAGCAGACTGAGAACAATCTCAGCACTGCTACATCAGGCAGCAGGCAGGCTCTAGGACCCTGGAGCTGCACAGAGCAGACAGGACTCTTCTCTTATCTGTGCGAGTTTCCCAGCGATTACAGTTACAAAGTAAACGAGTCCAATGCAAATAAATGACAAAACTAGGATTGCTTCAGGCTGAAGCTTCCGAGACACATCTGCGATTTGTAAATCTCACACTACTCGCTATTACTCGCTTCCCCATTCATTAACATTGGACTCGCTAGACTCGCAACGAGTAGCGAGTCCTGGGCTCGGACTCGCTAGAGTCAAGCGATTCCGAGTAATTTAGGATTCGCCCATCACTAGTACAGACCAAGAAACCAGACTTAAGTAAAAGAAAGCCAACAGGCATTAAAGTCTACCACCTAATTAAAATATTTCTTTTGACAGCCACATATCAGTTGTATGTGTCATGTGTACAACACTCAATCCATGATTTCGGAAGTATCACACACTTTCCACAAGTGCAATTAGTCAAGAATCTCAAGACAGTTTATGTAATACACCTAATGTGGGATTAGGGCTGGGGTTTACATTTGCATTAGTAATTGAAGCAGATTATCACATTGTTGGGCCTTTTAGATAAAAATGTGTGTCCCGTCTACAGCTACAATGCAGTTTGTGAAGTATCATTGGCGATGAAATCCATTTGCAACGTCGTACCATGATTTATCGTTGGGTTCATGAAGGACCATCGCCTTCAATTGTTCCTTCTGTTCAGCAGACGTTTGTCTCAAAAACATTCCAACGCTCCATGGGATGTATGTATTGTTCAAATTAAGCAGGCCTCAGAGCCCATTTCCAACTGTAGATAGCACTTGAAGCAAAGGGCATGCAATGGTCACTGAGGAATTATAGGCTTGGTGCCTACAATAATTAGGCCAAGGGTCTGGATAGGACTTGGACCAGGAAAAACTGCCTCCGGGCCCAGACAATGATCTTGATTGAAATTTAAGGATAGTACATGCAAAACCCATTATGCAGGCATAGGCTTGTTGCCTCAAAAAATTAGCTCAAGGGCTTTAATCAAGATGTGGAGAAATAAAGCAGGGCACGTGGCCCATACAATATTGTAGGTTGTACTAAGAGCATAGTACATGCAAAGCCCACTATGCAGGCATAGGCTTGTTGCCTCAAAAAATTAGCTCAAGGGCTTTAATCAAGACGTGGAGAAATAAAGCAGGGCGCGTGGCCCATACAATATTGTAGGTTGTACTTAGAGCATAGTACATGCAAAGCCCACTATGCAGGCATAGGCTTGTTGCCTCAAAAAATTAGCTCAAGGGCTTTAATCAAGATGTGGAGAAATAAAGCAGGGTGCGTGGCCCATACAATATTGTAGGTTGTACTAAGAGCATAGTACATGCAAAGCCCACTATGCAGGCATAGGCTTGTTGCCTCAAAAAATTCACCCAAGGGGCGTGATCAAAATTTGTCTAAATAATGCAAGGCGCTTGGCCCATAAAATATATTTGCTTGCAGTTAGAGAAATGCCCACTATGCAGGCATAGGCTAGGTGCCTTGAAAAATTCAGCCAAGAGGCTCTATTGTGTTCTCTGAAAAAAAAACGTTCAAAAATCATCACAAGTGGATGCACTAGTAAAGTAACCTGACTGAAACTGATTGTGTAGTTTTGTTATCATGCAGCAAATGTAGCAGGAACATGAGTTATCAAATTTTCTTAGCGGAGGGACATTATTTAGAAAAGGACATAATGTTTTAACTGCAGTCAGCCAAACATATCAATTTTGATTATGATCCTCTAGGTTTGGGTACTGTCGTCTGGAGGGCTTAAGAACCGTGATGATATCCAGTCCTTGTTGAACTTAATGAGAGTCAGCCTGTCGGCATTTTCTGTAGTAAGCCGTGACCTTCTATCAGTGACAATGCCCCCAGCGACACTGAAAACCCGCTCTGATGTGACACTAGCAGCTGGGCAGGCCAGCAACTCCAAGGCATACAAAGAGAGCTCAGTCCAAGTGTGAAGCTTGGAAACCCAGTAATTAAAGGGTACAAAAGGGTCAGTTAAGAAGCTGGTAGTGTCACAAACATACTCGTTCACCATGTTTGACAATGTTTGTCTCCTACTCAAGGTGACCGTAGGCACAATCTGGTGCAGATTGGAAGGTCTGTTGAACATCGCCCAGTTGGTGGACATCTTACCACCACCTCTTCTTGACATTGTGGTCGTTTGTGTCCCAACCAAAGGCTGCTGTTGCAACGAGCTGCTTCTTCGGGGTAGAGCGGAGTCAGAGGGTGAAATTGACATCAAATTGTCAACAACAACCCTCTTGAAATAATCCATCGTTAAGCCCTTTGGTGACTGCAACAGCAGCGATGGAAACTTGTCTTTGTAGCGTGGGTCAAGAAATGTTGACAACCAGTAAAGGTCGCTGTCATAGATGTTAATGACGCGTGGATCTTGGGACAGACATTGAGACATGAAGTCAGACATGTGTGCTAAGCTGCAAAGACTCATCTCTTCTGTTTCATCTGACTGATTAACACTACGCATCATGGTCTCAAAATCGGTCTCCGCCTCCTCCTCTTCATCCCACCCATGCTGTACCAACATAAAGCTGGGGTTGGGAGTACCATCAGGGTTCACATCAGTACCATGGAGAAATAAATCGTCTTCATCATCATCACCCTCATCACAGTCTTCTTCCGGAGCCAATGTTGCCTGCTGAAATTGGCTTGGCTGGCTAGGATCGTTGATGTTCAAATCTGGTTCCATAGCCATCCGCTGTGCCCTCAATGATTCTGTTTTCAGATTTAGGAGTGATTCTTTAAGCAAACAGAGCATGGGGATGGTGAGACTAATAATGGACTGATCACCGCTGACAAGTTTGGTGGAGTAATCGAAGTTCTCTAGAACCTCGCAAAGGTCAGTGATCCAGACCCACTCCATAGTACCAATGTGTCTTGTATGACTTCCGGTGTGACGGGCATGTTGCAGCTGATATTCCGCTATTGCCCTCTGCTGCTCATTGAACCTTGCCAACATATGGAATGTAGAGTTCCATCGTGTGGGCGTGTCGCAAATTAACCTGTGTTTGGGCAAATTAAATTGCTGTTGAAGGGCAGATAGACTTCCAAGTGCTGTGGAGGAATCTCGGAAATGTGCGCAATTTCGCCGCACCTTCTCTAGTAGATCAGATAACTCAGGGTAATTTTTCATGAATTTCTGAACTACTAGGTTCAGAACGTGAGCCATGCAAGGCACGTGTAGGAGCTTACCGAGCTTTATTGCCGCCACAAGGTTTCGACCATTATCGCTGACAACAAGACCTGTTTGTAGTTCCAGTGGGGCCAGCCACTCATCTGTCTGTTGCTTAAGACCTTTCCACAGCTCAGTTGCAGTGTGAGGTGTGTCACCTAGACAGATCAGCTTAAGAAGAGCCTGTTATCGCCTTGCTGATGCGCTACTGCAAAGCTTCCAACTTGGACGTGATGTTGCGGGCAAGTCAGCAGTGGTCAAGGAAGTTGAAGACGCAGATTGTGTTGTTGAAGTGTATGAGGACGCGAACATGGAGTTGGTAGTATCTCCGATATTCCACTTTTCGAATTTGGCACACTCGCGACCAGGTTGATCCAGTGAGCCATTAGTGATATGTATCTGCCCTGTCCACAACTACTTGTCCACGTTTCAGTTGTTAGGTGGACTTTGGCGGTTACAGCATTTGTTAGTGCACGCTTTAAGTTGTTAACCACATGCTGGTGTAACGCGGGTACGGCAGTACGTGAGAAAAAGTAGTGGCTGGGAACAGAGTATCGTGGTGCTGCCACAGCCAACAACTCCCGAAAAGCCTCAGTACCCACAAGCCTAAACGACAACATTTCCACAGCTAACAACTTAGAAATTTGCGCAGTCATTTTTTGAGAAAATGGGTGTGTTGATTGGCACTTCCGCTGCCTGTCCAACAGCTGTGAAACAGACAACTGGATGTTTGGGGGAGACTCACAAGTCACTTGACTACTGTCATATCTCTCGTCTAAGGCTGTGGTCACAGTTGCCATGCGTTTTTTTAAGTGATTTAACAAAACTCATGCTTTTTTTCATGTCAGCATGAGTTTTGTAAGGTGTGTGATGGCTCCCTGCGTTTTTGGGTGCGTTTTTGAATCTGCACCAAAAAATAGTGCTTGTAGTATTTTTTTGAGCGTTTTGAAAAACGCATGCGTTTTTGTAGAAAACGCATGCGTTTTTATAAACATGGGTTCCTATGGAAAACGCATGCAAAAACGCATGTACAGTTAGTACCTTTTAGTGCCATTCAAAAACGCATGCGTTTCCCATAGGAGCCCATGTTAACAAAACCGCATGCGTTTCCGAAAACGCATGCGTTTTTGTTAACATGGGCTCCTATGGGAAACGCATGCGTTTTTGAATGGCACTAAAAGGTACTAACTGTACATGCGTTTTTGCATGCGTTTTCCATAGGAACCCATGTTATAAAAACGCATGCGTTTTCTACAAAAACGCATGCGTTTTCTACAGAAACGCATGCGTTTTTGGATATGCTCCAAAAACGCATGGGACAGTCACACATGCTTTTTGGCTATTAGGGCATGCGTTTTTTAACATGGGGGCCTATGGGTGCGTTTTTTACATGCGTTTTTGAAAACGCAGGTCTCCAAAAATGCATGTGAAAAATGGTACTGTGACCCCAGCCTAACACAGCTTGTGAGGAGTACGTATGAGTAGGAGCTGCTGCATGAACAGTAGATGGTCAAGGACGGATCTGAGGTGGCCTGCAAGTGTTGGGATCAGAAGGCCCTGATGTCAAACCCTGATGGGCCAACCACTGAGTTGGGTGCTTAACAGACATGTGCTTACGCATACTGCTGGTGCTCAAGTTTCCTTTTCCCTGGCCTCTGCTTAGCCTGGCATAGCAGATGTTACAGATAACGACATTTGGTACTGATGTGCTATCCTTAAAAAATTGCCAGACACTGGCTTTTCGTCCTTTATGTTGTGTTGGAGGCACAGGAGGATAACTCTGTCCAACACCAACTGTAGCCACAGTTTTGGCAACTGTTGTTAAAGTTTGGGCAACAGTTGGTACAGTTTGGGCAACAGTTGACACAATTTGAGCTACTGTTGTCACAGGTTGCATTCTGGATAAAGGAGTAAGCCTTGGTGCTTTTGGTGGTGGTACATAGCCACTTTCCTCCTCCATGCTGCTCGGTTGGCTATGCATGTCAGCAGTCCAGGTTGGATCAGTGGTCTCATCATCAACCCTTTCCTCCTTAAAGTCTTCTGGATAACGTGACTGTTCAGGCTGGCCAGATGAGATGTGTGTCTCATCATCATCCTCCACCTCCTGAGACGGTGTATGCCTTTGTTGAAAGTGACTTTCTTCCATACGAGGTGAATCCAAACTTTGTCCATGAATAGAACATACGTCTTGTTCAAGTATCTGGTCGGGCAGTGACCAAGAAATGTCAGGTTGTATAAAGGGCTGATAAGAAGCAAATAAGTCATCAGAGTGGCCAAGGTCGCGGTCCAAATTTTCCTCTGTCTGCCGATGGCTAGAGGAAATAGGAAGAGTTTGTAGATTAGATGACCCTGCGTTGTCTGTAGCGACACTTGAATGTGGTGTCAAGGATGATTGTGTGCTGCATGAACCAGTGGTTCAGGTCTTGTCAGCCATCCAAGATGTTATTTGGTCTTGCTCTTCCGGCCTCAAGACACGTTTAGGTTGAGTACTGGGAAATTTAGACAGGAGAAAGGTGGACTGATCAATCCTCGTCTGTCTACCTGTACCAGTGCCCTCTTGTGCACGACTGCTACGGCCACGACCTCGTCCCTGTCCCTTTGCAAACTCTTTTTTGGGCATTTGGTTTTTTTGGGACATTGTTGACAAATGAAGATGATCACGTACAGAATCAGATGACTAATTATCAGTTAATAATTCCTACTCGGATGACAATGAAGGCTACTACTGCGTATTGGCAGAGCAGGAATGTAATGTGCCTGCTATTAGCTGGTAGCAGAGAAGCAACGCACTCTCCCTACAAAAAATTAGTTATGTCGCAGAAGCAGTCACCAATAAGGACTTTGGTGCTGTCTGCGTCACGGCAGTCAGGTAAAGCGCGTGCTATCATTTCGCAGAGAAGCAACGCACTCTCCCTACAAAAAATTAGTTATGTCGCAGAAGCAGTCACCAATAAGGACTTTGGTGCTGTCTGCGTCACGGCAGTGAGGTAAAGTGCGTGCAATCACTTCGCAGTGAAGCAACGCACTCTCCCTAGAAAAAATTAAATATTAGCTCAGCTAAGCCTCTGATTTCTGCTCGGAGGAAGGCTGAGTGACTAAGCTGAGCTCTGAGGTCGGTGCTGTATGCACTGTAAGGCTGCTCCTGCCTGCCTGTCTCCCTGCCTACATTGCTGTACACAGCACTCCTCCGTCCTGGTAGCTCTCAGAAGAGCTGTTTGGGTTATATGTGAGGAATCTTGAGGTGATTTTCCTACACTCACTGACACTCCCTATCTCTGATCTGCTCCAAGTCTCAGGTATGTATCCAAAATGGTGGGGGCAAGCCTTATATACAGTCTTGCCTGTCATACATGACATAGGCATCACGATGGACAGCAGCCAATCATAGTAATGCCACAACCAACATTGCTGCGGCATTACTGAATATGATTGGCTAACATGCTTGTCCATCTTCACAGTTTTCTGACCTAACATGCTAGGCTGCTAACATGCTAGGCTGTCTCGAAACATTAACATATTCTGTATTCAGCGAGTCCCGAATACAGTATACAGGACTCGGAGTCGTAGACTCGCTCATCCCTAGACTCGCTGCTGACAGCGGCTATCCGTGAACCGGTGCTAGTGTTTAAACGATTTGGGGACAATCCAGCTACATTGACAGTGATGTGATAGCGAGTTTAGCGACTGAGAAACATACTGAATGCAAACTCTGACAAAACTAGGATTGCCATTGATTTGCATTGGACTCGTTACTGTGCGAGTAATCGCTTGGAAACTCGCAGAGTACCGACTGTAAAGTACAATAATTAGATCTGCCTCTTTAAGAAAACTAGGTCTGTTGTATGATGGGTAAGGAGAAGAAGGAGGTGGAGAATTAAGTTTTGGTTTCACTTTGGACCATGCTGCTGGAAAGACTGTTCTGCAATATGATGAAGAAAGATAGAAGACAAGAATAAAGTACAGTTAAAGTTTACTCTTGTGAATGCCTCATATCGTGAGAATATTACAACTGGCGACGAGGATGGGATGATATACCCACTGGCTGCTGTGAGTACTGATCGCTGTTTACTGCTTCACACACCAGCATCACTGAGAGACTCTATCATGGCTGAATACTTGCACAGCTTCCCACAGTTTGATATGACTGATGCTGCTAATCTCTCCCATAACTGGAGAAAATGGCTAAACAGATTTGAGAACTTTCTAGAAGCCATGGACATAAAAGAGGAGAAACGAAGGAAGGCTGTACTCTTACATTGTGCAGATTCAGGAGTCTATGATGTATACAGCACATTACCTGCAGCCGAGACAGACACATACAGGAATTGCACCAAAGCTCTCACTGACTACTTCAATCCCAAACAAAATATCAGATATGAAAGATACAAATTCAGAATTGCTAAGCAGCTCCCAGAAGAATCCATAGACACCTATGTCACCCGGCTGAGAGAGCTGGCACATGGATGTGCATTCACAGATGTAGATGATGAAATTATAACCCAAGTAATTGTCACCTGCTCATCCAATACCATAAGGCGCAAAGCTCTGCAGCAGGATCTCTCTCTACATGATTTACTCAAAATGGCCCGTGCTATAGAAACAGCAGATCATCAGGCTACTGCAATGGAGAGTGGGGATCATTGGCTATGTTCACACACAATTTGCGTTTTTTTTAGCACTCCTAAAAGCACTTGCGTTTTTTTAAGAGTGCTAAAAAATGTCTCTTGTGTGTCTGAAAGGAAATTTTGCCTTTTTGGACTTTCCTCAAAAACGCAGGCAAAAACGCAAGTGTTAGCGCAGGGTGCATGAATGTGCCTTTTAAAAACGCATGCGTTTCCCATAGGGGCCCATGTTAAAAAAACACATGCGTTTTTGAGAAACCACCCCTGCGTTTTTTTACAGCACCCAAAAACGCTGCATGCAGCGTTTTTTGGACTGGAGGAAAAAACGCAAATGGAGCTGAAAAACGCATGTACACTCAAATGCACCCTGCGTTAACGCACCTGCGTTTTTTTTAACAGCCCAAAAACGCAGGGATGGGCAAAAAAACGCATGTGTGTGAACATGGCCATTTACATGTGCATAATCTCAAGCATAAGAATGCCCAAGACAAGCAAACCCCAAAACAGAGGGAATGCTATAGATGTGGACAGGATTTCCCTCACCACTTGAACAAATGTCCAGCTATAGGACAGACATGCAGTAAATGTGGAAAAGGGAATCATTTTGCAGCTGTCTGCAGGTCAGCACAATACAAGTCTTCTCTGCCTCTGACAAAGCCCGCAAATATAAAAATGATAAATCCGGACACAGAAGAAATGTCTGGGACGGAAAACTATGTGTTCACCACTTCTGCCACTGGCTCCGTACAGTCTCCCTGCATCACACTCCCAATCTGCAACACTAATATCACCTTTACAATAGATACGGGTGCTTCAGTGGATATTATAGACAGCACTGCATATGAACAATTGAAAAATAAGCCAGTTTTACAGCAAGTGAACACAAAAATCTTCCCATATGGATCTACAACACCTCTAGCCACAAGAGGACAATTTGACACGGAAATCAGCTATAAAGAAAACAGGCATAAAACCACTTTTCACACATTACAAGGATCGGGAGGCTGTCTTCTCAGCTATCACACTGCATTGAAGCTAGGTCTCATCCAGATTATTCATACCATAACTGACCCGGCAGATATGGATATACAGGCCATGGTAAACAGTTTTTCCTCCTTATTTAGTGGTTTGGGGAAATTAAAGGACTCTCAAATACATCTTCATTTGGACGACAGCGTTCGTCCGGTAGCCCAACCACATAGACGCATTCCTTTTCACCTGAGAAAGAAGGTGGAAAAAGAACTTCAATTCCTCATGGAAACTGTTACTGGTCCCACTCCGTGGGTCTCTCCACTTGTGGTAGTTACAAAACCAAAGACTCCAGAGCAGGTGAGACTGTGTGTTGACATGCGCCTACCCAACACCGCTATCCAGAGAGAAAGACATATCTCACCCACGATTGATGACATCATTCATTTATTAAATGGAGCGACCGTCTTTTCAAAGCTCGACCTCAATAAAGGCTATCACCAATTAGAACTGAGTCCAGAATCCAGATACTTAACAACATTTTCCACACATGTGGGCCTCAGAAGATATAAAATATTGACTTTTGGAGTCTGCTCAGCAGCAGAAATTTTTCAGGATGCGATAAGGAGCGTCATTCAACACGTTCCAAATGCCTTTAATTACAGTGATGACATACTGGTGTTTGGTAAAACTCAAGCTGAACATAATCGTGCTCTATACAACATCTTTGAATGCCTGCTCTCTGCTGGACTCACTTTAAACAAAGAAAAGTGTGAATTTGATAGAAGTTCATTAGAGTTCTATGGTCACATCTTCTCGGCAAAAGGAGTACAACCTGACCCTAAGAAAGTAGAATCCATCAAGACAGCCTCAATTCCACAAACTGCCAGTGAAGTACGCTCTTTTCTTGGAATGGCAAGCTACTGTGCTAGATATATTCCAAATTTTTCAACTATCAGCAGTCCATTAAGAGAACTTACAAAGCAAAATTGTGTTTTTCAATGGTCCTAAGACTGTAAGACCTCTTTTGAAGCAATTAAAAATGAACTTTGCTCAACCACTACCATGGCTTATTTTGATCCGGCACTTCAAACCGAATTAATTGTGGACGCCAGTCCCGTGGGGCTGGGTGCTATCTTAGCACAATATAAGGATAATAATCAAGATCCTCACATCATTTCTTATGCAAGTAAAAGTTTAACAAGCACTGAAAAGAAATATTCACAACCTGAAAAAGAAAGCTTGGCAGTTGTCTGGGGATGTGAACACTTTCACTTATTTCTCTATGGAGCTCCCTTCACCATTGTCACTGACCATCAAGCACTCCTTACGATCTTTGGAAATCCCAGAGCTAAAATGCCTGCACGCATTGAAAGATGGGGTCTACGTCTACAGGACTATAACTACAAAATTGTTCACAAACCTGGAAAATACAGCAATCCGGCTGACTATCTTTCAAGACATCCTATGAATGATGCCTCACCTGAGCGATCCTCCATTGAAGTATACATACGCTTCATTACAGCTCATGCAGTGCCTAAAGCACTCTCCATTGATCACTTTGTGAATGCAACAACGAGTAACAAGACGCTATGTGCTTTAATAGAAATCATACAAAATCGAAGGTGGCATGAAATTCAAAAATAAAAATTTCCCGAGTCTGAGATTGATCTGAAGGAATTAAAACTATTCTCAAGTGTACGGGATGAATTATCAGTCACTGAAGAACACCTCATTCTTCAAGGTACCAAACTGGTTGTACCTAAGACTTTGCGCAACTTAGTCATACAGATCGCACATGAAGGTCATCTGGGAATTGTTGGTACTAAAAAATTACTTAGAGAAAAAGTGTGGTTCCCAAACATGGATCAATTGGTGGAAGAGAAGATTAGACATTGCTCCACCTGGCAATTCATTATTCCATCATCAAACTTAGAACCACTGCAAATGTCTCGCTACCCACTGCTGTCTGGGAGGAAGTGGCAGTCGACATATATGGACCCTTACCCAATGGCCAGTACATTCTAGTAACAATTGATGAATATTCTAGATATCCTGTCATTTCTTTCATATCTTCAACATCTGCCACTAGTGACATACCAGAACTGGATGACATATTCTCTGCATATGGCATTTCAAGAGTGGTTAAAACAGACAATGGACCTCCGTTCAATGGACATGTGTTTACACAATTTTCTGAATACTTGGGGTTCAGTCACAGGAAAATCACACCTTGCTGGCCACAAGCCAATGGTATAGTAGAACGTTTAATGCGCACTATGGGGAAAAGAGTCAAGGCAGCGAGTCTGGAGCACACCCCGCTGAAACAGTCATTATACAAATTCATGCGCAATTATCGTAATACGCCACATTCTACTACTAATGCTGCTCCAGCTCATCTAATGTTCAACAGAACTCCACGGATACGTATCCCTGATGTGACCAGTCATCCCTTACCAAGTCACTCTTCTGTGCGATCAGCAGACTCTTCTAACAAACAAGCTATGAACCGTTATGCAGACAGAAGGTAAAGGGCACAGCCAAGTGCCATCAAAAAAGGGGATGTTGTCGTCGTGCGTCAAAAACCAACCAACAAGACCTCAGCTACTTATAATCCTGCACAATACAATGTTACTGATAAGAAAGGCAGCATGGTCACGGCTGAGCGAAATGGACACTTCATAACTCGAAATTCATCACATTTTAAAATCATACCGCAAAATGATGGTAATGATCTTCCTCTGGTGGAAGACTTGGTACTCGATGGTGGAGAGGACCACCCGGAAGTGAACAATTCTTCAATAATGGACACACTCACTGAGCCCAGATGCTATCCAACATGAGAAAGGAGGGCTCCATCGCGGTTTATTGAAGAAGTATAAAAGAGAAAAGAACAGAAAACATACAGAGTTCTTTTTGGTTGTTGTTTTTTTTTGTTGTCTTTTGTGTTTTTTTTTTTTCACATGGTTATATTGTCAGTGTATTTCTTCTAAGTTGTAAAAAAAAAAAAAAAGGGGATGGTGTAATGTACAATAATAAGATCTGCCTCTTTAAGAAAACTAGGTCTGTTGTATGATGGGTAAGGAGAAGAAGTAGGTGGACAATTAAGTTTTGGTTTCACTTTGGACCATGCTGCTGGAAAGACTGTTCTGCAATATGATGGAGAAAGATAGAAGACAAGAATAAAGTACATTTAAAGTTTACTCTTGTGAATGCCTCATATCGTGAGAATATTACACCGACTCCTGCGAGTTTCTTACAACTCGCAGAGTAACGAGTCCTAACGAGTAGATTCGCCCATCACTAATATCGGCTGATGTTCGACCTTGGAGCCTTTTGTCCTCAGCCGTGACAGATATGCCAAAGGGGAACAGCCATCTGTAAGGATAGTTTCTTTGATGGAAAATTGTGGTTAGCGGTTTCAGGAGGCGTCGCTTGACCGGGGTTATCCAAGAGAGGTCTTGGTATATCTGAATTGTAGAGCCATTGCATGAAACGGTGGTTTTCTCTCTGGCCCTCTTCATGACCAGCTCTTTTGTCCTGTAGTCCAGAAAGCGGCATATGACATCCCTTGGAGGTTCGCCTGGTGGTGGTTTCGGATGTAGAGCTCTATGAACTCTCACTAGTTCCATGTCCGCAGGGTCATCTGGCTGTAGTATTGAACGAAAAGTGTCTATGATGGTTGGAGTCAGGGCATCTTGATTTATTGTTTCAGGAACTCCCTTCAAGCGCAGGTTATCTCGTCTATCCCTATTCTCATGATCTTCCAACATCGTATAGATATTGTTTAGGCGGTCCTCATGGTGTTGGACACCAGAGAGGGTGGCACTAGACTGCTTGACCACTTCTGTATTAGCTGATTCCAGAGTTTTGACTCTGCGGCCCGTCTGTGCCAAGTCCTGTTTAATATCTGCCATTTCCTTAACTAGTGGTTCGAGAGCCTTATGCAGTATCTTCTTAAGATATGATCTGGTGATAGTGCTTTGTCGTCATCCGTTCCCTCACAGTCACTCTCATGATCTGGTTCCATGCTGTCTTCGACCAGAAGTCGTCTCGACGTTTTAGATAAGGATGACAGACCTGCTTGTTTTTTTAGGTATTTATCTAAATCCACTTGCGTTGAGCTAATTATCGCTTTGATGGGAGATTTGGTGAATTTTGTGTTTGATTTGACCATTGTGACGAGGTGTAGAAGTTGGGATTTATCCAGTTCTTGTTCTCCGCCAGTCTCCCCGGAGCGTCATGAAACTCTCACATAGTGGGGTCTGGAATCTTGTCTAGAGAATCTGTTAGTTTGAGTAGAGATCCAGAAGATGGGGTGCTTTAGTTGAGGGGTTATTTCCATGTGGGTGTTTCACTGTGCAGAGCAGGGAGGGGGATCGTTAAGATTTAATGTCTCTGAGGTTAGTATTTTAGGTAGTTCTCTAGTGCCCCCAGCTGGCAGTTAGCGGTATGGGTCAGTGTATGTTGTAAGGGTAGTTAAAGAATTAACCCTATGTTGCCTAGTCTTATGCAGGGAGATTAGGGGTGCTGTTATGTGGGTTTCTTCTTTAGACAGTGCCTCTTTCCTCAGGTTGTCTTTATCACTTTATCGTAGTGTCAGTTTGCACTGTGTCCCAAAACCCCTGTTTTGCCGCTTGTTCCTGTGGCTCTGCAGGTGGGGAATGCCTAATAATGGCAGCACCGTCTGCGATGCGTTTCTGCTGTGGATTTCCCCTAGCAGGTCGGCCACCTTCCTCCCCTCACACCCGCGGACCCCCTCTCTAGACAATAGTAACAGTCCTGAAACTGTGCGGTCTCCAGGGGACTCAACCCGCAGGGGAGAAGAAGCAGATTGTCCCACCAGCGCAGCTGCTAAAGTGTTTTTCCCGCGGTCTCCCTCGCGTCTCCCACCAGTCTCAGTGCCGCTGGAGCCCGACGTCGTACCCCAGGGGCAGTCTGTGGAAAGTAACTGTCCCGTCAGGGTCCCAGGCCACCGACCACAGCGGGGGAGTGGGCGGTTGTTGCAGTAAGGAGGGAGCTCGTGGAAGGGCAGTAGGTTGGTGCTATGTTAGGCCTGAGATGGTTGGGGCCGTTGAGCATTTAAATCCACTTGTAGAGAGCTTGTAGGGGCCCCGTGGGCTACTTTGTTTAAGTTTCTCGGGTCTCCAGCGTTCTGGGCTGCTGTTGGTGTTGACCACAGGGCAGTTTGGGGTCTCTCCTGGAGTGGATATTTTGAATGGTCTGGGTTTTAGCAGGAGCTGTGCTCGTCTGTAGCAGTCGGTTACTAATGCAGGCACTTTCCCCTCTCCCACCTCTCCCTCTGTTTAAGGCTGTACCAGCTCTTCTTTTCCCTAGGTCCACTATCTTGAGGTCAAGTTAGGCTCCCAGCTCCACAGATCGCGGCAGACTAGGCGAGGGGATTAGCCAGGGGGGGAGCAGATCAAGTCTCTAATGGCAGAGTTGTGAGGGCCACTTATTGCTATGTTTTCCCACGGTCGTTCCAGCAGCACTGCTGCGACAGGTGCTGTGTAGGGATGAGCGAGTCTACTCGCTAGGACTCGTTACTCGGCGATTCTTAAGGGACTCGCTGGACTCGGGAATCGGCGAGTCTTTTAGCGAATACTCGCTCAGTAACGAGTCCAATGCAAGTGAATGGCAATCTTAGTTTTGTCATAGTTTACTTTCTCTCACTCGCTAGACTCGCTAGACTCGCTCTATCACATCGCTATATAGCTTGAATCTCCCCAAACAGCAGCGAGTCTGAGCGAGTCTACGAGTCCGAATCCTAGCGAGTCTGCGATTCCGAGTCCTGTATTCTCTATTCGGGACTCGCGAATCCAGAATCTTTTATGTTACTAGTCAGCATTGCGTGTTAGGTCAGAAAACTTGTGAAGATAGCCAATCATAGTCAGTAATGGCATAGCAGCTTTGGTTGTGTCAGGACTATGATTGGCTGCTGTCCATCGTGATGCCTATGTCATCTATGACAGGCAAGGCAGTATATAAGGCTTGCCCCCGCCATTTTGGGCACATTGCTGAGAAGAGCTGACCTAGTGCAGGGAGACTTGGAGCAGATCTAGGGACAGTTAGGCAGTGTAGGAGTCACATATAACCCAAAAGTTCTTTTCAGAACTAACAGGACGCAGTGTAGGAGTCAAGATTCCTCACACATAACCCAAAAGTTCTTTTCAGAACTACCAGGACGGAGGATTGCTGTACAGGACTGTAAGGAAGGGAGATAGGAGCAGCCTTACAGTGAATCCAGCACCATCCTCATAGCTTAGTTCACCCAGCTTTCCGCAGAGCTGTAATCCTAAGCTTTTTCTTATTTTTGGCACTAGTCTACCAAATAATTTTGGTGCCATTTTTCCACAAAAAATTTCCTGTGCCAGTGCGTAGCTGTACGGTGTCCTGCCTGCAGCTCGCACGGTACTTGTAAACTTGCACGCAGCCAGCACCGCAGCCTAAGTGTGCCTGGTTCTGCGTACTAAACAATTTTTTCCTGTGCCAGTGCGTAGCTGTACGGTGTCCTGCCTGCAGCTCGCACGGTACTTGTAAACTTGCACGCAGCCAGCACCGCAGCCTAAGTGTGCCTGGTTCTGCGTACTAAACAATTTTTTCCTGTGCCAGTGCGTAGCTGTACGGTGTCCTGCCTGCAGCTCGCACGGTACTTGTAAACTTGCACGCAGCCAGCACCGCAGCCTAAGTGTGCCTGGTTCTGCGTACTAAACAATTTTTTCCTGTGCCAGTGCGTAGCTGTACGGTGTCCTGCCTGCAGCTCGCACGGTACTTGTAAACTTGCACGCAGCCAGCACCGCAGCCTAAGTGTGCCTGGTTCTGCGTACTAAACAATTTTTTCCTGTGCCAGTGCGTAGCTGTACGGTGTCCTGCCTGCAGCTCGCACGGTACTTGTAAACTTGCACGCAGCCAGCACCGCAGCCTAAGTGTGCCTGGTTCTGCGTACTAAACAATTTTTTCCTGTGCCAGTGCGTAGCTGTACGGTGTCCTGCCTGCAGCTCGCACGGTACTTGTAAACTTGCACGCAGCCAGCACCGCAGCCTAAGTGTGCCTGGTTCTGTGTACTAAACAATTTTTTCCTGTGCCAGTGCGTAGCTGTACGGTGTCCTGCCTGCAGCTCGCACGGTACTTGTAAACTTGCACGCAGCCAGCACCGCAGCCTAAGTGTGCCTGGTTCTGCGTACTAAACAATTTTTTCCTGTGCCAGTGCGTAGCTGTACGGTGTCCTGCCTGCAGCTCGCACGGTACTTGTAAACTTGCACGCAGCCAGCACCGCAGCCTAAGTGTGCCTGGTTGTGCGTACTAAACAATTTTTTCCTGTGCCAGTGCGTAGCTGTACGGTGTCCTGCCTGCAGCTCGCACGGTACTTGTAAACTTGCACGCAGCCAGCACCGCAGCCTAAGTGTGCCTGGTTCTGCGTACTAAACAATTTTTTCCTGTGCCAGTGCGTAGCTGTACGGTGTCCTGCCTGCAGCTCGCACGGTACTTGTAAACTTGCACGCAGCCAGCACCGCAGCCTAAGTGTGCCTGGTTCTGTGTACTAAACAATTTTTTCCTGTGCCAGTGCGTAGCTGTACGGTGTCCTGCCTGCAGCTCGCACGGTACTTGTAAACTTGCACGCAGCCAGCACCGCAGCCTAAGTGTGCCTGGTTCTGCGTACTAAACAATTTTTTCCTGTGCCAGTGCGTAGCTGTACGGTGTCCTGCCTGCAGCTCGCACGGTACTTGTAAACTTGCACGCAGCCAGCACCGCAGCCTAAGTGTGCCTGGTTGTGCGTACTAAACAATTTTTTCCTGTGCCAGTGCGTAGCTGTACGGTGTCCTGCCTGCAGCTCGCACGGTACTTGTAAACTTGCACGCAGCCAGCACCGCAGCCTAAGTGTGCCTGGTTCTGCGTACTAAACAATTTTTTCCTGTGCCAGTGCGTAGCTGTACGGTGTCCTGCCTGCAGCTCGCACGGTACTTGTAAACTTGCACGCAGCCAGCACCGCAGCCTAAGTGTGCCTGGTTGTGCGTACTAAACAATTTTTTCCTGTGCCAGTGCGTAGCTGTACGGTGTCCTGCCTGCAGCTCGCACGGTACTTGTAAACTTGCACGCAGCCAGCACCGCAGCCTAAGTGTGCCTGGTTCTGCGTACTAAACAATTTTTTCCTGTGCCAGTGCGTAGCTGTACGGTGTCCTGCCTGCAGCTCGCACGGTACTTGTAAACTTGCACGCAGCCAGCACCGCAGCCTAAGTGTGCCTGGTTCTGCGTACTAAACAATTTTTTCCTGTGCCAGTGCGTAGCTGTACGGTGTCCTGCCTGCAGCTCGCACGGTACCTTCCATCTCTCTAAAAATATCTTAGCCTCTAGTGTGTACCTTTCACGAAATAGTACCTGCTACTTGTTTTACAAGCCCCCAGAAAGCCACCAGAAATTACAAAATGTCACACAAAAAACCAAATCCCAAAAAAAGTCTTGCTAAGGGACAGGGACGAGGTACAGGCATTGGTAGTCGTGGCCAACTATCCACCAGTTCGGGCAGACAGACGAGGATTGATCGATCGTTCCTCCTGTCTAACTTTCCCCGTCAGGAAAGTAAACGAGTATTGAGGCCGGAAGACGAACAGCATCTAACGTCTTGGCTGGCAGACAAGACCTCAACAACAGGTTCTTGCAGCACTCAAGGTTCCTTGAGCACTGTATCTACTGTTGGTACATACCATGCTGGGTCATCTAATCCACAACCTCTTCACAGTGCCTCAGACCAACAGCAGCCCCATGAAAATGTTGACACAGACATGGGTCACTCAGATGACTTATTTGGTACATATAATCCTTTACATGAATCCGGTTTGCCAGACTCCGTAGTAGATGAGATACTTGATGAAGAATTGTCCATTCATGGACAAGTTTTAGAGACACCCCGGCCACATGAACGTGTCTTTCAGCAAAGTCTTAGACCGTCTCAGGAGTTGGAGGATGATGATGATGAGACAGTGACACACTTGTCATCTGGGGAGCAAAATCTATCTTGTTATCGGGAAGATTTAGAAGAGGAAGGGGTTGATGATGAGACAACTGATCCCACGTGGAATGTTGCGATGCAGAGCCAGCAGAGCAGCACGGAGGAAGAAAGTGTGTATGTCCCACCAACAAAGGCACCAAGGCCTACTCCTCCCACCAGAACTCAAAGAGTCACCACTGTTGCCCAAAATGTGTCCACTGTGGCTCAAAATTTGTCAACTGTTGGACAAAATGTCTCAAATGTGGGCCTCAGTAATCCCTCAGGGAGTACAGTCAAGCCTAGAGGTCGGTCAGCCACTGTGTGGAAATTTTTTAAAGATGGGCCTTCTCAAGAAAATGTGGTCATCTGTACCATCTGCCATGCAAGGCTCAGCAGAGGCCACGGGAAAGGAAACCAGAGCACCAGCAGTATGCGGAAGCACATGGCTGGTCAGCACCCTATTCAGTGGTCAAAAGTGCAGCCTTCCACAACAGTGTCATCTGACCCAAAGACTGCGACGGTAACTCAGATACGTCCGTCACAATCAAGTGTTGCTGAAGCTGGTCCAGCTCATATGTACTCATCAGAAGCAGCGGTTGCAGAGAGACTGAACACGAGTGCAGACAGTTGTCGGTCAGCAACATCGTTACAGTTATCAGTGACACAGCTGTACGAAAGGAAGCAGAAATACCACTCTTCCCACCCATTAGCCAAAAAAATAAATGCCCAGATAGCTAAGTTGTTAGCAGTCGAGATGCTGCCGTTTAGGCTTGTGGGTACAGACTCTTTCCGTGAGCTTTTGGCTGTGGCAGTACCACGCTACTCGGTTCCAAGCCGCCACTACTTTTCACGTTGTGCCGTCCCCGCGTTACATGAGCATGTCATTAACAACCTCAAGCGTGCCCTCACCAACGCTGTAACCGGGAAAGTACACCTTACTACGGACACGTGGACAAGCAGTTCAGGACAGGGCCGGTACATCTCGCTCACCGCGCATTGGATCAACGTTGTGGAGAGTGTGCCAAACGATGTTAGTGTTACATCAAACATCCTACCCACGCCACGGATAGCTGGCACAACCTCATTCAGGGTCTCTGCATCATCCTATATGTCCACTACCCCATCTTCCACTTCCTCGACCAATCCTCAATTGCCCTCAACATCACGGCCAAGTTGGGAGGTTTGCTGCAGTGCTTCAGCAAGACGCCAACAGGCTCTGCTGAAGCTGATCTGTTTAGGTCACACACCGCACACTGCAGTAGAGCTGTTGAAAGGTCTGAAGGAACAGACAGATGAGTGGCTATCCCCACTCCAACTGCAGACCGGTCTCGTGGTGAGCGACAATGGTCGTAACCTAGTGGCTGCACTAAAGCTCGGAAACCTTGTGCACGTGCCTTGCATGGCTCACGTGCTGAATCTGGTAGTGCAGAAATTCCTGCGTACATACCCAGAGCTATGTGACCTACTGGAGAAGGTGCGTCGACTTTGTGCACATTTTCGTCATTCGTCAACAGCGGTTGGAAAACTTTCATTGCTTCAAAAGCAATTGAATTTGCCCAACCACAGACTCATTTGTGACATGCCGACACGATGGAACTCTACATTCCATATGTTATCGAGGATCAATGAGCAGCAGAGGGCAATATCCGAGTATCAGTTGCAACATGCCTGTCAGACCGGCAGTCAGCCACGACATATTAGTACAATGGAGTGGGTGTGGATCGCTGACACATCTGAGGTTCTTGATAATTTTGACTACTGCACAAAACTGGTGAGCGGTGATCAGTCCATCATCAGTGTCACTATACCCATGCTGTGTCTGCTGAAAGAGTCCCTCATGAATCAGAAAAATGAAGCATTGAGAGCCCAGCAGATGGCTATGGAGCCAGATTTAAACAGCGCAGTACCTAGCCAGCAAAGCCAGTATGACCAGGCAACAATGGCTCCTGAGGAGGAACAGGAGCAAGACGATGAAGAGGATTCATTTTTTGTTGGTGCCGATGTCAACCCAGATGGTACTCAGAACCCCAGCTTTGTGTCTGTCCACCATGGGTGGCCTGGAGAGGAGGAGGCGGAGACAGACTTTGCGGATACAATGGGTATTGAACATCGTTCTGAGGACACTGAAGACATGACTCTATGCAGCTTAGGACACATGGCTGACTTCATGTTGACTTGTCTGCTAGAAGACCCACGAGTGATTAACATATTGCACAACGACCTCTACTGGTTGGCCACCTTTCTGGACCCACGTTATAAAGATAAATTCACCTCACTGCTGTTTCAGTCACAACGTGGCTTGACAATTGACTATTTCAAGAGGGTTCTTGTGGATAATATGCTTCGAATATCACCGTCAGACAACACTCTGCCCATGGTTAGCAACTCTGTGCAACAGCAGCCTTTGGTCGGGGCACAATCATCCACGCTGTCCAGAAGAGATGCTGGAAAGATGTCCGCAAAGTGGGCTATGTTCAATAAGCCATCGAACCTGCAGCGCCATGTTGCTCCAGTAACCATCTCTCGGAGACAGAAACTTACCAACATGGTACAAGAATACTTAAGTGACAGTACCTGCTTCCTGACTGATGCCGCAGTCCCGTTTAATTACTGGGTCTCCAAGCTCCACACTTGGACAGAGCTCTCGTTGTATGCCTTGGAGGTGCTGGCATGCCCTGCAGCTAGTGTGACATCAGAGCGGGTTTTCAGTGCCGCTGGGGGTATCATAACTGATACCAGGACACGTCTTACTCCCGAGAATGCAGACAGGCTTACTCTAATTAAGTTTAATAGGAACTGGATTTCACAAGACTTCTTGAGCCCTGAAGACGACAGTACTCAGAGCTGAAGTGCCACGTTCAACATCAATATGATATAATTAATCATTGTATTATATTGTGTCTTTTTGGTACAAGCAGTATGTACAAGACCAGTAACGATTAGTGTAACCATGTTCCTGCAACCTGTTAATGAGGCTGCTTCATCTTAAACCAACACTATACCTTAACTTCGGTTTCATTAACCATCACAACACCTTTTGACCAAGAATCAAACTTTATTTTCTGTTAGCAAACATTTAAAAGCCCCTTGGGCTAATTTTTGGAGCCACCCAGGCTAACAAGTTTATCATGGCCCTTAGGCCTGCATTTATACCCAAAATGCAAAACAGCCCCTTGGCTAATTTTTGGAGCCACCCAGGCTAACAAGTTTATCATGGCCCTTAGGCCTGCATTTACACTCAAAATGCCAAACAGCCCCTTGGGCTAATTTTTGGAGCCACCCAGGCTAACAAGTTTATCATGGCCCTTAGGCCTGCATTTATACCCAAAATGCAAAACAGCCCCTTGGGCTAATTTTTGGAGCCACCCAGGCTAACAAGTTTATCATGGCCCTTAGGCCTGCATTTATACCCAAAATGCAAAACAGCCCCTTGGGCTAATTTTTGGAGCCACCCAGGCTAACAAGCTTATCATGGCCCTTAGGCCTGCATTTACACTCAAAATGCCAAACAGCCCCTTGGGCTAATTTTTGGAGCCACCCAGGCTAACAAGTTTATCATGGCCCTTAGGCCTGCATTTACACTCAAAATGCCAAACAGCCCCTTGGGCTAATTTTTGGAGCCACCCAGGCTAACAGGTTTATCATGGCCCTTAGGCCTGCATTTATACCCAAAATGCAAAACAGCCCCTTGGGCTAATTTTTGGAGCCACCCAGGCTAACAAGCTTATCATGGCCCTTAGGCCTGCATTTACACTCAAAATGCCAAACAGCCCCTTGGGCTAATTTTTGGAGCCACCCAGGCTAACAAGTTTATCATGGCCCTTAGGCCTGCATTTATACCCAAAATGCAAAACAGCCCCTTGGGCTAATTTTTGGAGCCACCCAGGCTAACAAGTTTATCATGGCCCTTAGGCCTGCATTTATACCCAATATGCAAAACAGCCCCTTGGGCTAATTTTTGGAGCCACCCAGGCTAACAAGCTTATCATGGCCCTTAGGCCTGCATTTACACTCAAAATGCCAAACAGCCCCTTGGGCTAATTTTTGGAGCCACCCAGGCTAACAAGTTTATCATGGCCCTTAGGCCTGCATTTACACTCAAAATGCCAAACAGCCCCTTGGGCTAATTTTTGGAGCCACCCAGGCTAACAAGTTTATCATGGCCCTTAGGCCTGCATTTATACCCAAAATGCAAAACAGCCCCTTGGGCTAATTTTTGGAGCCACCCAGGCTAACAAGCTTATCATGGCCCTTAGGCCTGCATTTACACTCAAAATGCCAAACAGCCCCTTGGGCTAATTTTTGGAGCCACCCAGGCTAACAAGTTTATCATGGCCCTTAGGCCTGCATTTATACCCAAAATGCAAAACAGCCCCTTGGGCTAATTTTTGGAGCCACCCAGGCTAACAAGCTTATTATGGCCCTTAGGCCTGCATTTACACTCAAAATGCCAAACAGCCCCTTGGGCTAATTTTTGGAGCCACCCAGGCTAACAAGTTTATCATGGCCCTTAGGCCTGCATTTACACTCAAAATGCCAAACAGCCCCTTGGGCTAATTTTTGGAGCCACCCAGGCTAACAAGTTTATCATGGCCCTTAGGCCTGCATTTATACCCAAAATGCAAAACAGCCCCTTGGGCTAATTTTTGGAGCCACCCAGGCTAACAAGCTTATCATGGCCCTTAGGCCTGCATTTACACTCAAAATGCCAAACAGCCCCTTGGGCTAATTTTTGGAGCCACCCAGGCTAACAAGTTTATCATGGCCCTTAGGCCTGCATTTACACTCAAAATGCAAAACAGCCCCTTGGGCTAATTTATGGAGCCACCCAGGCTAACAAGCTTATCATGGCCCTTAGGCCTGCATTTATACCCAAAATGCAAAACAGCCCCTTGGGCTAATTTTTGGAGCCACCCAGGCTAACAAGTTTATCATGGCCCTTAGGCCTGCATTTACACTCAAAATGCCAAACAGCCCCTTGGGCTTATTTATGGAGCCACCCAGGCTAAGAAGGTTATCATGGCCGGTAGGCATGCATTTATACCCAATTTTCCAAAGAGCCCCTTGGGTAAATTTTTTGAGGCAACAAGCCTATACCTGCATCGAATATGTTGCTTCTCCGATGCTCTCAAGACAAGCAAGACTATAGTATGGGCCACGCTCCCTCTTCTATATCTAAAAAGAGTTGATCAAGCCCATTGGGCTAATTTTTTGAGGCACCCAGCCTAAGAAGCTTATCATGGCCATTTGGCCTGCATTTATACTCAAAATGCCAAACAGCCCCTTGGGCAAAATTTTGGAGCCACCCAGGCTAACAAGCTTATCATGGCCGGTAGGCCTGCATTTATACCCAATTTTCCAAACAACCCCTTGGGCTAATTGTTTGAGGCAACAAGCCTATGCCTGCATCGAAGACGTTGCTTGTACTATGATCCTGCTGTAGCCTGGCGAAGGGTCCCACTGTACGCTACGGAGATAACGCATAGACGTTGTGTGTTGCAAGTAGACGTCCCAGCCTCTCGCATCTGTGTTCCTAGTGTTGTTGACATACTGAGTCATTAAGTAACCCCCCCCAAACACAGGCACTATTTCTTTGTTAGCAACATTGGTATGTGCAGTAATGATTTTACACGTACTAACCAAGGTGCCCTCATGCGCCATGCAGGCCGTAAAGTACTTGCTAATGATGATGACTTTAAGGCCACCCACAAAACAACCTACACATCCATTCCCTGAAAAAAGACAGACACAAAGCATTTGTTTTGAAAACCTGTATTATTATGCCTTAATGGCAAAGATGTCATATTTTTTTTTTTTTTTTTTTTGCTTTCGAAAAGCAACGAAAAAAATGAGAAATAAACATATAAACAATAAACATGTCAAAAGTGCAAACATGCACTATTTACATTAAAAAAAAAACCTACATCTGGTGGTAGGTGGGAACATTGTGTGGGGTAGCCTCTACCCCGCCACCATCACCCTGGTCATGGAGGATGTCCAGGGCCCCATGGATAGCCTCCCCCACTGCTTCTAACCCTGTAGGTTGGGTCACCTGGGCCGGTCTCTCAAAATGGCGTTGGGTTGGAAGGTCCATGTGGGTTGGCCAGAAAGGTTGGTACGGCCTCTGGGTCGCCACATAGCTGTCCCGCCGTGGTGTGTGCCTGTCCAGAATGTTTGCACCAGATTGCTGCCACCCCTCCAAATATGAAAAGACCTGGGCAGGGTGGTTTGGAGGGCGACATGCATCGATGACAATATGTATTGCTGACCATGCCCGCAGTCGTCTCTCGAATGGGATGTCATCCAAGAACGGTAGGAGACTGCGGGCAAAGTCAGCATTACTTTGTGCTCGATTTTCTGGCCCTGCAACAACCTCCTCTGGCGGGCGGACATGCCCCAAAGCTGGGGTTGGTGCTGGTGGCGGCGGTGGTGGTGGTGTTGGTGCTGGTGGCGGCGGTGGTGGTGTTGGTTCTGGTGGCGGCGGTGGTGGTGTTGCTGCTGCTGGTGGCGGCGGTGGTGGTGGTGCTGGTGCTGCTGGCGGCGGTGGTGGTGTTGCTGCTGCTGGTGGCGGCGGTGGTGGTGGTGCTGGTGCTGGTGGCGGCGGTGGTGGTGGTGTTGGTGGTGCTGGTGGCGGCGGCGGTGGTGGTGGCGCCGGCCGTGGTGGTGGTGGTGGGTGTTCTCCACGCCGCCTTCTGTTTGGCGGTGGAGGGTTCACAGCACGCCGCCCTCTGTAGTAAGCTTCTCTGTGGGTAAAGTAAAAAAAAATTTGGTGAATGCATTGCATTTGGAAACAAAAACATAGGTCAAACATTAAGTTGCACGCTTTTTAGACTCTGTGTATCTGTGTATTATTAATCAGATATTTGTTATTATTATGAAAGAATAACCAACTGTACATAACATAAAGGAATACGTGACTTTCTTTGCTAATTCCATACTAATACATAATTTTTCACCCCCTGATTAACACCCCCCCCCCCCCCATCCCATCTAATCTAGACGATCAATAACACCAATGGTTCACATGAAAAAAAAAAAGTCCCCCTGACTTCACTTTTTACTTGACATACTTAATTCACAAAACTTGTAGCTTATATCATCTATATAAAGCAGGGAAGGGGTTGAAAGGTATACAATATATATATATATAATCTATTTATATAATCGGGAGTTTGAAATTCCGGCACTGTAGCCTAATCCCAAACTCCTTAGCGTCACTGCGAGCGGAGACGCGTATGCGCCTTCGCGAGCCGCAGACGCTTAACTCACACAGCCGCTATAGCGTTTTCTCTAGCGGCCTCGCGCCCTCCGCTCACAGCAAGACCTGCGCCCCTCACAGCGCCCAATCCGCCCCGGCATGCTGGCATTTGTACTTCCCCCGTCTGTGCACCCACAGGTCTTAGCAGATCACTGATGCTGACAGCGGGGGGGGACAACACAGACAATCAAATCAGGAGGAGGTCAGTGTCAGGAGGAGATGACAGACGCCTGTGACACTGCAGAGGTCACAGCGGGGCTGTGTGTGCGGACAACGGGGAGGCCGGGGGCTACGGACGTACCGGACACGTCCTCTGCTCCTGGAGATGTGCCGCGGTTCCGCGCTCGCAGCGTATCTGACGCTGGAGCCGCGCTCACCACGCCCACACCACGCCCTCTGCCAAACAACCCACACCTCTCACTAACCTCCTGCAGCTAACCACACCCCATGTTTACCTTTGCCATGATGTCATTTAGCTGCGGCCGCTATCTTTAATAAGGTCAGAAATGATGGCAGTAATCGGATCTCTGCTCCCTCTAGCACGCCCCAACACTGTAGCACCATCTATTAACCCTATTCTCATCACCTATATACTCTGCTACCCACTGAGCCGCCTGTATACTCTGCTACCCACAGACCCGCCTGTATACTCTGCTACCCACAGACCCGCCTGTATACTCTGCTACCCACAGACCCACCTGTATACTCTGCTACCCACAGACCCGCCTGTATACTCTGCTACCCACAGACCCGCCTGTATACTCTGCTACCCACAGAGCCGTCTTTATACTCTGCTACCTCAGACCCGCCTGTATACTCTGCTACCCACAGACCCGCCTGTATACTCTGCTACCCACAGACCCGCCTGTATACTCTGCTACCCACAGAGCCGTCTTTATACTCTGCTACCTCAGACCCGCCTGTATACTCTGCTACCCACAGAGCCACGTGTATACTCTGCTACCCACAGAGCCGCCTGTATACTCTGCTACCCACAGACCCGCCTGTATACTCTGCTACCCACAGACCCGCCTGTATACTCTGCTACCCACAGAGCCGTCTTTATACTCTGCTACCTCAGACCCGCCTGTATACTCTGCTACCCACAGAGCCACGTGTATACTCTGCTACCCACAGAGCCGCCTGTATACTCTGCTACCCACAGACCCGCCTGTATACTCTGCTACCCACAGACCCGCCTGTATACTCTGCTACCCACAGAGCCGTCTTTATACTCTGCTACCCACAGACCCGCCTGTATACTCTGCTACCCACAGAGCCGTCTTTATACTCTGCTACCTCAGACCCGCCTGTATACTCTGCTACCTCAGACCCGCCTGTATACTCTGCTACCCACAGACCCGCCTGTATACTCTGCTACCCACAGACCCGCCTGTATACTCTGCTACCCACAGACCCGCCTGTATACTCTGCTACCCACAGACCCACCTGTATACTCTGCTACCCACAGACCCGCCTGTATACTCTGCTACCTCAGACCCGCCTGTATACTCTGCTACCCACAGACCCGCCTGTATACTCTGCTACCCACAGACCCGCCTGTATACTCTGCTACCCACAGACCCGCCTGTATACTCTGCTACCCACAGACCCGCCTGTATACTCTGCTACCCACAGAGCCGTCTTTATACTCTGCTACCTCAGACCCGCCTGTATACTCTGCTACCCACAGACCCGCCTGTATACTCTGCTACCTCAGACCCGCCTGTATACTCTGCTACCCACAGAGCCAAAATGGAAACTAATGTATATATTTATAAATAATACTAAATGTACACAACAGTGCTGCAGATACATACCTTGGCATAGCGGCCACCGGGTGAAGGAAGGACAGCCGGTCATAAAAGTGGTAGTGGTTGAGCAATGGAGCGGCTCCCGGTTGTCTCTCTGAGTACTGCCGGTACTGCTTCTTATGCTGGTCCCGGCAGCTCCTCCACCGTTTTTTAAGATGGTCAACTGTGAAATGATTTGAAACCGGCTTTAGAGATGTGTAATATTTGAAAAAACAAAAGTATGTGTACAAATCAACAATAACATTTTATTCATTTTGTGTGTGTAATGTGTATACAAGGCACAGTGACACGACAGTGTGGAACATCATCAACAGCATTACGGACATTGAGCTCACGTGGCCACAATCACAAATGAGGCAGGACACATGTCAACGCATAGAGAATGTAATAGTGCGGGCACCAGACTCTGGTCATTAGTGGTATTTATATACACCCAACCCCTTGGCCGAAAGAGCCAGGAGGATAAGACATTAAACTCATTGTACTGTTGTGACCCCATCCAAATATAGGCAACTATGCGGTGGAGCATGATAACACATTCAGGGTCCTGTATACCCTGCTATGGGGGCCCTGTATTCCCACTGCTGGGGGCCCTGTAAACCCACTGGGCCACTGTCTACCCACTGCTGGGGGCCCTGTATACCCACTGCTGGGGGGGCCTGTACACACACTGAGGGCCCTGTATACAGGGACTGACTGGCACCCTACAGTTTGGGTCGCAACCCTCCCTCACTGGCCCGACACAGGTGAGGACGGGGGGTGGGGGGGGGTGATGACTGGCGGCCGCCTCACAGTCACCGCAGCTCCCGCATTATCCTATGGCTCGCTCCCAGCCGCAGCCTCGCGCTCCTCACAGCCGCTCGCTAACAGTCGCAGCCGCACGCCACTCACAGACGCTCACTCCCGGACGCAGCCGCGTGCTGATGACGTCATCGCGCGGCCAGGAGCTTCCGTTTCCGCCTGCTGCTTCAGGGACATGCGGATTATTCATGCTCCTGCAGCCGCATGACCCGTGGCACCTGGGCCAGTCCGCCCCTGCCTGTATACGACAATATGGGGGCATGTATACCCAGCTGGGGGCCTGTATACTCTGCAGGGGGAGGTGTATACTCTGCTGGGGGGCTGTCTACCAGTGATAGCCGCTGTATACCAGGATGGCGGTGAATATGTTTTCATAGTTTTTCGGGGCAAAAATAGGGGGGTCGGCTTATACACGGGTCGGCTTATACACGAGTATATATACAGTAAATGCAATATATAACGTGTGAACTCATTTAACTTACTTAGATTGCTCTGTTCCTCATGGTCACTCCGATGGAACGCAGGGAACATCTCTTGGGCGATCTCTCTCCAGGCTGTATTAATAAGGGTCGTATCCCCATACTCAGGATCTGTAGGGAGCCATAGAAATGGACGAGCCTCCACAAGTGCAATAAGACGCAGCGTGTTCACCGTGCCACGTCCTGCTGCCATGATTGCACTGATGAACGGATCGCTCTGTGTGTGCCCCTGTCAGCGCGACTCGCTTCCTGTTTCCTTAAACCATAGTGTGTGCTGGAGAATCCCTTCCCTCGCAGCATCGGCTACAAGCCTCAAAATAAGAGAAAAAACCAGCGAGTTTGGACTCGCACACTTTCAGAGACACATCAGCGAGTTGTAAATGTCATTATTCGCTATTACTCGGGTCCCTATTCATTAACATTGGACTCGCTGGACTCGCAACGAGTCCCGAGTCCTTGACTCGGACTCGTTGGGGTCTTGCGATTCCGAGTCTTTTCGGACTCGCTCATCCCTAGTGCTGTGGCAACTCCCACCCTCCCCTCGTACCTCACCTCAGGCAGAAAGTCTGAAATGCTCCCCAGCGCTCTCAGTCCAGTCCGCTCGGTAACTCAGCTGGCGGCAGGAACAAGGGGTCCCACACACAATGGCGGCTGGTCGGGTGTGCGCGTGTGCTTGCGGGCCTCTCGCTCTCCCCCGCCAGTTCCCGGGGCCATCCGCTCATCTCTCCCGGACACACAGCGGGTAGGCAGTGGTGCTAGCAGCAACGGATGTCACTGAATACTCCGTTCGGCCGGTACTTCTGCGGTGCTCAGGAGCCGCGGTGCAGGACACGCTTCTGTATCTGGTGAGGGGGGGTCCCGCCAATTAACTCCACGAGGTGCGCCTCTGAATGTGAACAGTCCCAAGATTGGGATCTGTAGAGACCCCGGAATTAGTTGATCCAGATGGGCACAAGTTGTCCTTTTGCGGATGCTCTCAAGGGCAGGATGGTGCCGGATTGTAGGCAATGAGCGGAAGTGCGGAGGATTGCATCCTCCTATGCGGCGACCATCTTGGCTCCCTCAAACTTTTCATCTCAACTAGAGCCTTATCCGCCAAGGATAATCTTTTAACAATCAACATTTCTATTAGACCCATACTGCAATTTTTCAAGTGTTCATCACAATTTCTGGTGAATTCCAGATCTTGACGATATGAAGACTTGAGTGTAATTTGTAATCCTTTAGGTATTTGTCCGCTAGTTATATATCGTTTCAAAAATAAGGAATCTAGTTTGTTTACCACCTCGACCTTACACTTTCCTTCATATTCCATAAATAAATCATACATGTGTATCTTGTCAGCCTCATCAAGAGCTCCAGGGCCAGGTATCTGCTTTTCATATGCAGGCGAGGCTGATAATTGCCAGATGATATGATTAATCAATTGTTCCCTTTCTGTATCTCTATTCATTATTGAGTAATCCATAGTAACTTACAAGGCAATTATTAATGAGAGGCAACAGTGCTCAGAATTATTCAAGGTATTTTGTGGGACAATCTTCAGTGGTCAGTACCAGTCCAATAGGACTAGATAGACATCATCGCTGTCTGGCCTCCGGGTGTTGCCTCCTCTCTTTTTTCTGACCTAATTGGTGCCTGCACTGTACATTCAGTTCTCGGGCATGCGCAATATGCGCTGCCCAGGAACTTAGATCGCATGATGTACAGATACCGCGCCTACGTATAGCACAGGTTCCAGATTCCCAGCCCCGCAGTAAGAATACATAATAACACGCTGTGGGGCCGGGAATATGGCACCTGCACTACACGTAGGTGCGATATCTGTACATAATGTGATCTATGTTCACGGGTAGCGCACTCAACGCATGCTCGAGAACTTCATGTACAGCGCATGTGCCGATTTCAGAAGAAAGAGAAGAGGTGGCGCCTGGAGACCAGATAGCGATGATGGACCACAGCAAGGCAGTTAAGTCCTGGGGAGTGAACAGAAAAGACAAGGTCTTCTGTAATGATGCGCACAACCATTGCTAGTGAAAAGGTTTATTCAACAAGGTGAGAACAGGAAAAAAACGGGTCCATTTATCATCATTATATGTAGGCACAAACTTCTTTATCTGTGCTGTTGGTTGGATGTCTATTGCATTGGTTACTTCTGTGACATCTTCTGCCTCACTGAGCTTAGCAACAGCCTGGTCACCAGCATTAAATAAATGTGATTGGCCGCGTTCCCACCTGGCCCTGCCCACCATGTCCCCATGTCCCCGCCCACCAAAAATTATGTTCCTGGTAGGGCATCCATGCGTCTCAAAAGACGCATGGACAGCTCCATCTAACATCTGCTCCAGTAAAGGACTGAGAAACTACAAAAATAGTCAGTCTGCTTATTCCTTATGCCCGTTGCCCTGCATCCCACACATAGACTATATACACTGCATCGGGAATTGACTATACCCGTGGAGAGCCATTCCATCCCAGCTGCCCGTCCATCACCCCGGAAGTTCTGCAGCAGCGGTGGCCATTTCATGCCACACACCACAGGTGGCGTCACAAAAACTCCCCTGTATGTAACCCCTTTTTCAACTGAAACCCAGGGCAAAGAATCGGGTCACAACACCAGTGACTTTCCCCAGAGCCAGCAGCTGCTATGCCCGGTCCCGAGTATCCCATTGCCCTGGGGGTGTCTCAGTTCCTGGCGTCACGAACAGTATCCCATGCCCGTTAAACCGTATACTGTGTGCCGTGAATTGTGTGAAATACGTGTTATAGACTGTCACCATTACTGACGCGTGCTGCGCGCGGGAAACAGAGTGGGCATATCATCTTGGGCAGTACCCTCCAAAGAGCACGAAACTAGGCCCAACCTACACTCTGGCGACATCTGGTGGGGACGAGAACACCTGTCCCACCGTGGAACAAAAATTGTACACCGTGTTGGAAGTGAAAGACCGGAAGGGTCAGAATTAACTCAGGGGGCGGAAAGATGTTGCAACCAAACAATCCCGTGCAGCGAGTGAACAATGTTGGCCACACAGTACAAGACGCCGACTGAGCACCCGGCGGTGCTGCAGTGCAAGGGATGCTGACGATCATGCCGGTCATGATGACGTACACCCCGGGAGCGACGTGGCTGCCGCAATATGCAGGTGAGACCAATACCCTCACTGACTTTAAAGAAAAGCTGGATAGCTATTACAGTGTACCCCCTAGCAGAAGGCCATCACGTCAGCATATTAATGGGACAGTTAACTGGTCACGCGCAGTGAGAAACAAAGTCCTGGTCAGATACTGACAAACACACTGTAGAACATGTAATTGCCAGGCTGAAAGCTACTTTTGAAACCAGTGTTGATGCCTGAGCAAAAATGAGATTGTTTGGGTGCCGGCAGAAACCACAAGAGAGCGTGATAGACTTTGCATTAAATTTACAAGAGGCGCTCAGAGCACTCAAACAGGCAGAACCTGCCTTGGCGCAGGGGGAAGATAAATTACTTATTGACCAATTTGTTGATGGACTCTTATTTCCTCTGCTGCGGATGATGGCTATACAAAACCCTGATTTGAACTTTGTACAATTTAAAGAAAGGGCAATCCGTATACTGCAAGCAGAAGCCATCAAAACAGTTGAACCCTTGAACCAGTCAAACCAGTCGGAGGGCAATGGCTCAGAGGGAAAGCAGGGGGATTGGTGCAAAAGGTACATGTTCAACACACTCCCATCAAAAACATGGAGTATACCGGGTAGTGAGAGAATATCAACGGGTTTTTAGCAAGCACCCTTTAGACTTTGGGCAGATAAAAGGGGTAGAACACAACATACCCACAGGTGATAATCCACCCATTAAGAAGAGGTATAGGCCCGTACCACCCGCTCACTACCAATGTGCAAAAGGTATGCTCAAAGAAATGAAGGAAGCAGGGCTAATAAGAGACAGTTGTTGCCCCTGGGCAGCTCCTTTAGTACTAGTTAAAAAGAAGGATGGGACCATGTGGATGTGTGTAGATTACAGGCAGATCAACCGCATTACACCCAAGGATGCACACCCATTACCCAGAATAGAAGAATCACTAGCTGCATTAAAATCTGCTAACTACTTTTCCACCTTAGATCTGACTAGTGGGTATTGGCAAGTTCCTGTGGCAAAGACTGACCGTGAGAAGACAGCGTTAACCATGCTGATGGGCCTCTGTGAGTTCAATTGTATGCCGTTTGGACTCTGCAATGCACCCGGTACATTCCAAAGGTTAATGGAGTGCTGCCTAGGACACAAGAACTTCGAAACTGTCCTACTGTACCTGGATGACGTCATAGTCTACTCGAAGACATGCATGAAGAGCATCTGCAACACTTGGCGGAAGTGTTTGAAGCCTTGTCCGGCTATGGTATAAAAATAAAGCCATCCAAGTGTCACCTGTTAAAACCAAATGTACAGTACCTCAGCCATGTAGTAAGCTCCGTAGGTGTAGCACCGGATCCCGAGAAAGTTACCGTAATAAGGGATTGGCCAAGACCCACCAGCTTGAAAGAGGTGAGGCAATTCCTGGGGCTGGTCGGCTACTACAGAAGGTTCATTAAGGGATTTACGAACATGATGGCCCCTTTACAAGGTCTCTTGATAGGGCAGTCCAAGAAGTCTAAGGCCCGGAGTCCTCCCTTCCAGTGGAATAATGTAACAGAAGAATCCTTCAAGCAGTTGAAGTGAGTTCTGACAGGGAATGAAATCCTGGCTTACCCTGATTACCATCAACCCTTGATTCTGTACACAGATGCCAGCAATGTGGGATTGGGAGCAGTACTGTCCCAAGTTCAAGAAGGTAAAGAGAGAGTTATAGCCTTCACCAGCAGGTAGCTTTGTCCTACTGAAAGAAATCCCGAGAACTATAGTTCCTTCAAGTTAGAACTACTGGCAGTAGTCTGGACTGTAACAGAACACTTTAAACATTATCTGGATGCTGCAAGATTCACCATCTATGCAGATACCAATCCACTCACCCACCTGGACTCAGCAAAACTAGGTGCGCTGGAGCAGTGATGAATGGCCCGGCTGTCTAACTACAATTTCACTATCAAGTATAGGTCCGGCCACCAAAATGCCAATGGAGATGCCTTTTCCCAGATGCCGCACCTGAAGGATGTGGAAGAGGAACTGGAGGAGCTGGAAGAAATAGAGCTACCGGCCTTACACCGCTCTAGGGCAACATAGTACAGAACAGGTGTGTACCAGAAGCATCAGAAAGCAATGCTCAACCCTTTACCACATCACGGATTGGCTGACACACAGGATAGTGACCCGGCTGTGAAGCTAGTCAAGGAACTACTGATGCAGGAGGGTGCGTACCCTGGTCAGAATGCTCCAATTGAAGCTCAACAGTTGTGGAAAGAGAAGAGTAAGCTGTTCCTGTATCAGATTAAGTTGTGCAGAAGATATACCAATTCAAAAACCCATGAGTTCGTCTAGCAGATCATTGTACCCAAGAGAGATGTCAAAATGGTCTTGGAAGCCTACCATGATGGTGCAGGGCATTTTGGATGGAAAAAGGTAGAAGTGCTCTTAATAGATTCTACTGGATTGGCATGCGAAGATCAATTGAAGAATGGTGTAGAAAATGTGGCAACTTACGAAAGAAGGATCAAGAAAGCCAGAGAGCTCCTCTTCAGTCCATAGTTACCAAGCAACCCCTGGAGTTAGTAGCCCTAAACCACACCAAGTTAACACCAAGCAGATCCAGGGAATAGTGGTCCTGACCATAGTGGACCACTATTCCCGTTTCTTAGGGGTGGTGCCAATAAAAGATTTAACTACCAGAACAGCAGCAAAGGCACTCCAGATTTACTTCTTTAGCTACCCGGAACAGGTCCTGGCAGATCAAGGTCCAGCATTTGAAGCAGAGGTATTTCTAGAATTCTGTAACATGTATAGATGCAAGAAGATCCGCACAACACCTTATCATCCTCAAACAAATGGTTTATATGAGAAGATGAACCACATAGTGATTGACCTCTTAAAGACCTTACTAGCATCAGAAAGGAACCAATGGCCAGAGAAGTTACCAGACCTGGTAGACTTGTATAACCATGTCCCAGTGAGTTCTACCAATTGCACCCCAGCTTATATCATGAGAGCAAGACCTGGTAAGCTTCCAATAGATATGGCTATGTGAATTCTCAAACCTGATGCAGAAGTTCCAGAAGCTAGTTGGGATACCCTGCACCAGCACAAGTACCGCCAAGTGCAAGAATGTGTTGAAAAGAGTCTCCAGCAAGCTATAGACAGACAGGAGAAAGCATACAATCAACATGCCCCCCAGCAACCCCTTTACAACCTGGTGAACATGTGCTTAAAAGAAAAAGACGTACTCATAAATTTGATGATCAATGGGAACCAACACTGTACACCGTTCTCCCATCAACCTTTGACCATATAAAAGCATGTCTAGTTAGTAAAGATGAAGGTAAAGCCAACTCAGCAGTATCCAGAGATCACCTTAAATTGTGTCCTGAAACCCTGAAGACACCATAGGTCCCCATACATGCACCTGTTGAACCCAAGAAAGAAGAAGATGCGTTCCATACCATCTATGGGGATTTTCCAAACACCTGGACAAATTACCATGGAGCAGTCTTAGTCCCAATGCTTGCATTTCCTCAAGTGATAAGTGAACCCGTACAGAAAGAAGTTCCAAGAGTGGAAGAACCAGAAGTGGCAGTTACAAAGAAAGAACAGGAAGAACACATTCCTGATGACAGTGAACTTGCCAGTCCTGCTGTCAGATCCACATCTCACTTAGAGTCAGAAGGTACACTTCCACACATAGCATTGTGTTAAGTACACCTGCATCAGACACTGCAGAGCTCAGGAGATCGCAGCATAGTACCAAAGGTCAAATCCCGTCCCGGTATAAAGATTAAAATGTGAATAAAGAGTTGTACATATGTTTTAGTGTGAAAAGTGTGAATGGTACCCAGTAAACATACTCAACTTATGCAACTGCAGGAGCCAGTAAACAGCGCAGTAAGGGAGCCAAAGACCCAGCCGGATGGGTAAAAGCCCCGATTTTCTCTCAAAAGACACGTGGAGAGATCCATCTAACATCTGCTCCAGTAAAGGATTGAGAAACTACAAAAACAGTGAGTCTACCTATTCCTTGTGCCCTACTATAAATAAAAGGAGACACAAGAGGCGCAGATGATGCCTTATCAAAAAGGACACGTAGTTCGTTGTAGGTCACAATAAGGGTACACTCACCTTTTCAGGTTGTGTCACCCACAACCAGCTTGAGCACTTTAGTAGCTGCTGCAGAACCTCCACCGTCTCGCCAAAACTGCGGGAAAATCTGAAGTTCAAACAGGAATGGTTTCAATGGTCCGTGCTGCTACTTCAATAAATGTACTCCAAAAGCATTGTTTCCTCCATCTCCTTCTTTATTCCACCACATAAACGCGTTTCGGTGCAACCCTCGCACCTTCCTCAGGGTTCATTCCTTGTGCCCATTGGCCTGCATCCCACACATAGACTATTTACACTGCACCAGGGATTGGCTATACCCGTGGAGAGCCGTTCTATCCCAGCTGCCCGTCGATCACCCCGGAAGTTCTGCAGCAGCGGTGGCCATCCCTAGCCACACACCACAGGTGGTGTCACAAAAACTCCCTTGCATATATCCCCTTTTTCAGCTGAAACCCAGGGCAAGGAACCGGGTCACGACCTCCTTGACTTCCCCCAGAGCCAGCAGCTATGCCCGGTCCTGAGTACCCCATCGCCCTGAGGGCACCTCATTATTATTTCAGTGTATCTGGGGATAATTCACATAAGAGCCACCTTCACAGAATGCAGCCTTAGTGCTGCTCAAGGTGGCTCGTTTACTTTTATAGGCCCTGCGGGGGCGACAGGTTCCCTTTTAGAAACCGATGGAGCAGGGCCTAAGGGGATTAGCAGAGACATTGTTATAAGAACGTATCTGAATTTCTTTTTCTGTAGTGTAGGGACATCTGTGTGGCCAAAGGTTCCTCTCCTCCTTGTTTATGTTGCCTGCGTTCCTGCGCTGTGGCTGTGTGACACCTCCGTATGCTGGTGTCTCTGTTATAATGGCTCTACATCCTGTCACGTCACCTAGAGGTCTGACATGGCATCGCGCATGCACAGTTCACCCATGGGGGATTCCATGTTGTTGTTTGGCTGTTGCTAGATTGTGTGGCGACTCATGTACAGTGGGCGTTTATGTTATCTGTTGTATGGAAGTGTTCTACAGTGCATCTGAATGATAGGGAAAGAACTTGGGATATAACTACATTAGTGAGGTACCTCTGGCCGCACAGATGTCCCTACACTACAGAAAAAGAAATTCAGATAAGTGCTTGTAATGATGTCTATGCAAACCCCCTTAGACTCTGCTTTATCAGTCTCTTGACAGAGGCTGGTATTACATAGATGTATTGAAGGCTCACTATAGGATTTCCATAAGGACACAGTACTCACTTGGAAAATAATATTAAGGAAGCCTATTTTATCCACTAGATGAGTATCATAATGTTTCATAGATAACATAACTGCTTATACTCTAGGTCAGTCAAGCATTATAACTGGATGGAGTGACCAAACAATTTAATGGATTGGATCCTAATAACCTACAAACTAGGTGGGTAAAAGGCTTTCTCACAGCATTCTCACACCCAGAAAACGTATAATTAAGCACAACCTTGCTTCATTAAGGTTATCTAATGATAATACAAATTTCTTTAAAGCCACACAGGGCATATACTACCTCAAGAGGTCCCATGCACACTACTACTGAGGTCCACGGATAATAGAACTGTGATGGTACCTTTACACGCCGCGACGGCAGGCTGGATACATCGCGCTACAGGCTACAAATGTAGCTTGTAGCGTCAATGTAGCCCGTCGTAGCGGCGTCTGAAGACGCGACGCTACAGCCGGCGACAGATACATCTGTTTATGGGCTCTGCTCGAAAACAGATGGCTATATCGCCGATGGTAGCGAGCTGTATCGGCGTGTAAAGAAGCAACGGAAGGGAACTCTGGACACCCTGCGCTGTAGCTGCAATGTAGCTAAGGCGTGACCTCGGCTCCGTCTTACCGCGCCCCATGTGCGATCATTGGTGGAAGCTTCTGCGTGCCGATTGGCCCTTGCCGCACAGCCCTCCATCTTGGATGAGCTGTCCCTTCAGCACTACACATACGCGCCGTATGCACGATCATACCTTAGTACAATTACGCGGCCCACAACTTACGGGAAACCAAACCAAATGGTCCATGATTCTCATATACAGTGTGCACATCCTGTAAACACATAATGAATAATGCTGGACACAGCGGTGAAGTATGTTACAGACCGCCATGCCTTATTGAAATGCAGATGACTGCTAAAAGTGTCCCTTCAGTGCCTGCGCGCAACTCACACAGTGATGCACGTATACCCACACCGCATCGAAGAACATCACTCACTACACAGCGCACAGGCTTGCTGTACGCATCGCTATATGGGTGTTGTTTAGTAGGTGCCGCCGAAGTGGTTCGCCCGTGTCTGCGCGTAGGTCTCGTTCAAAATGTGCGTGACCCCGAACGAAGCCGTAATGACGTCATTACGATAGTTTCAGTTTCACTCTGCCTGCACGGAGCAGCTCAAAACTCTGCACAGACCTTTTGCAGGCATGGCGGCCGGTACCCGCGCTGCAACTTGGGGCATGGCGGAGTTGATAATCCTGATAGATTATTGTGACCGTTGGGACTATTGGGGCCACCATCACCACCGGCACCCCAGGTTGCGCAATCGGTGCACCGTCCGCCGTATCCAGCGGGCCCTGATCCGCAAACTGGGGGTAGAGCGGAAAGTCAAGCAGATCCAGAAGAAGATCGCTGACTTGAAACAAAAGAGCCCGGGTCGCATACTGGACATCCGTGCCAGGATTGCCAGGCTGCGTGGTGAGTAATAGTTGGGGTCAAACACACACCGCCACATGTGCATGTCCCACAATACTCAAAAATGGATGGCAACATATGACAAGGGACAGTGTGGCCTACACAATCCTAAACATCTTCAGAGTGTTGTGGTCCTCCAGTCAGCGCACTCAATGTTACACACGCACAGTACATGCATACAACGTCAGGGTATGCATCCAGCATCACCTGGTTGAGGCTAAGTTAGCTGTCAAATACATAGCCACATGACATATATGTATGGGAACAATGTGTTTGTACGATTTTAGCACTTTTTTCTTTTTTCTTCGGGAATAGCTTCAGAATCATCATCTGAAGAAGGGCCCCATGCCCCACCCCCAGGTGGCCCATCCACAACACCCCCACATCTGCCTGAAGTGGCACCCTTGGCCACAAGCTCCACACATTCCCCCGGGCCTCAGGAGCAAGACCTGCCGTCACCTACCGGGACAGAGGACCTGGAGGAGCAGTCAGCACCTGGCAGCCCGCTTGAGTGTGACGAGGTGTCGTCATGTGGTTGGCTGGAGGAGGACGAGATCACTTCCCCACAGGAGGGCCAGGAGCTGGAAGCACCTGTTGGGCCAGAGGAGGGTGTGCCTTGTAGTCCAGGATCCCTGTTACCATCAAACCACGTAATGTGGCCACGGAGCCCCAGGCAGGGAGTAACACCACCTCCCACTGTCTCCAGCTCAGTGGCGAGTCCTGGGGTGACCATGTCCCCACACAGTGACTATGGTGGTAAGTATGTTATGTTGCCACATACACCCTGCACACTGATCCATTAATTTCATCTTGCACAACACGATTTCAGTCCACAAAGTTAACAATGTGGTTTAACTATTCATGCAGATGGTGAACGTGCGGGTTCATCTGGATGGAGCTTGAGCCCATCTCTGTCCCCGTCTGATGTTGATGTGGATTTAGAGGAACAGGGTAAGTGGATGGTTGTGTGCAGTCCTGCCTACCCATCACCAGCGACTGCTGTGTCCTAAAGTGTGTGTTTACTCCCAATACAGGTGCCCCTACCATGGAGGAATTTGTCGTTGCCCATCAGGCATTTGTGTCCCGCATGACCAGGGCTTTGCAGCGTGGCCTGCAGGACCTTGCACGGCTGGGTCAAATGCTGGAGGGCCTATGTCCAGAACATGGATCCCAGCCATGAAGTTGCTGGCTGCATTTTATTCAGGCCAAACATGGCCACAAAAAACTGTTGTCCTAGTTGGACGCTAACAAATTACCCAAGTTGCCTTGTTGGCTTAAAAATGTGGTAATGTGTTTTTTTTTTTTTTTGCCCCCGTTGGGCTATTTTCTTATAGTGTCCCACATTGGGACCATGAGGAGTGTGGACTGCCCATCCCTTTGCCTTCTGTACCTATACTGTCCCACATTGGGACCATGAGGAGTGTGGACTGCCCATCCCTTTGCCTTCTGTACCTATACTGTCCCACATTGGGACCATGAGGAGTGTGGACTGCCCATCCCTTTGCCTTCTGTACCTATACTGTCCCACATTGGGACCATGAGGAGTCTTGGATGGGTACACCTATGTGGAAGCTGCATTATGTGTATTGTGGCATATGGCTTACACACATGTCTGTAGCGAATAAAATTTTTGTTTACCTTTGTATTTTGGCTGCTCATGTCATCATTGGGTGGAAAACATGTTCTACAGGTAAATATCTCACACACATTACCACACCTCTTTGTGAAAGTGCTAACACAGTACAAAGGAACCTATGGTCGTCCTACTCTGAGGCCATTGGCCCATATTGTGTGGCCTGGCCCAAGCTATATTGTGCACAACACCATTCACCCACGCTGCCCCCCCAACCCATATACCAAAAAGACCACACAATTGAGTATCCTCCAAAATTTAATAAAGTAAAAAAGGTAAAGTAACAAAGAAATCATATTAAGCAAGTCTGCTAAAAATTAATCCAAAAAAAACAGGTAGAAACAAAATTAGCTTCCTACAGATGCAAAAGTCCAGAGTGCCAATTTGGTGCATTGGCTACTAGTGTCCAAATTATTCATCTTCTGTCGGCTCTGACAATGCCGCATCCCCCCTCCTCTCAGGGCAGCCCCGACCTGCCTGAGAACGTCTTGTTGTACGACGACGTGTTGGGGGGGATGGGGTGACTGTGGCGGGGCCGGTCTTCTCACGGGCCGAGATGAGGCAGCTGGGGAAAGGGGCCACAAGGTGTGTTGCATGGGGGGGGGGACGTGGCAGCCCCATTGAAGGGCCCCATCATCGGCAGCATCAGCGGCATTGTTGAAGACCCTCAGAAGGATCTTTTTCTGGAGCGGCTCCATCCCTCGCATTCTGTCGCTCATGTAGAGGGCGTTGCTGTCGATGTGGGTCCGCTGTTCATCCAAAAGCACGCGTCGGGCCCAGGCGCCCAGCTCCGTCTCGGGTGGTGCAGGACGTCGGCGACGACGGATCCTGGAGCTGGGCCCTGGGCCCGGACCCACATCACTTGCCCCGCCCTCCTGCTCAGCCCCAGATGTCATGGGCTGAGCATCATCAGCGACAGAATGCTCCGCAATGGAGCCGTCCTCTTCTGGGGCCTGTGGGGGGGTGAGGAAACAAAAGAAAACATTAGTGACGGCAAGGACCACATCATACCATGGACACAGGACACAATATACCACTCCCACTAAAGTAAAGGCACTAACAAAATATATGGAAGGAATCTACAAACAGCAACCCACCAAACTTTTACAACAACAAAACCTGTATTGCGCCTGGACACTCACCTCTACGATTCCCGGTACTCAGCACAATACAGATTTAGGTGTCAGTCACAGAGAGCCGTAACCCAATGAGTACATGTCACCACAACACCTTGATACTGGGGGCTGGCCTGGCCAAACACAGAAGGTGGCCACCTTCCCATTTGTAATACAAATATGATGTCAAACCACCAAACCTTAAAAGAACTAAAACCCACTTGCACCAGAGCCAACACACATGTGTGGCAGCAAAATTTAGTACATGGCAGTATGTGCCTCTTTCATTTTAATCCAATAATAATTAAAACCACATTACACATGTCATTTTTCCAGTACCGATATTTGGTGGTAATGCTATTTTGGAATGCGGCTCTCTGCGTAAAAATCATATAATCCCCAATCATGGAAGGAGGGCAGATTCACAGACAGAAAAAGGTTTCCCACACCAAGGCCGAAAATGTGTCAAAAGTGTGCTAGTTCTTGTTTGGGCAAAACACACATGTGAAGGCAACATTGTGGGACAACACTGTAACACGATTACCCACCTCCTGTGGCGCAGATGGTGATTCATCCGGGCCTACATGGGACGCAGCAACGGGGCGGTTGGTGGTCGTTCGACGCGAGCTCCCCTCGCCCAGGATGAAGGTGAAGAGGGGATAGTACCATAGGGTAGGTGATGGTACCTCCTCAGCTCCAGCTCCTGAGCGACGGCGCAGGTAGTCATTGTGAGCCCGCATGAACGACTGCCGCATGTTTTTGATTTTTAAGGCCACCGCATGCTGGTCCCAACTCTTGCCTACCCTTGACTCCAAGCGATTGGCTAGAGCCACAAGAGTCCTGTAGGCCTCGGACCTCGCTGCCTGGTTTTTATATTGAGGCAGCGAGCTGCGCCACAAACATTCGTGCCGCTGATACTCCGTGAGAAGCTGGGTTTCAAATTCCACAGTACACCTCGGCATCTGGGGAAGACAAAACACAGCCAATCCAGACCGTCACGACACAAGCCATATGGATCTGTCAAAACCTTGTGATCATTATTTACATGCTCATAAGGTTCTCATATGTACATTATAGGCAGCAATAACTGTTATTACAACTTGGCCAATGTGTGCCATTTGCACAATGTCACACCGGTCCTAAGTAAAACACATATGTGACACAATTACACATGTCAGGTACTCTGTGGCCCCCTAAACATGTATGAAACCTCATGTAACACCCCACTGTCCATATGAAAACAACACCTGGAGACGGTGTGTGCGTACCAACCTGTAGGCCAACATGTGAGCAAACACATTGTGTGGTAGCTACTACCTTTGTAATGAGCAAAATGGTTAACATTAAGCAGATGACAAAGGAGGGCGTGGTTTGTGCCAAGACTGCACATACTACATGTAATGTGCAAACACATCATCATGTAGTTGTGTGGCCATCCATGGGACTACAATTGTAACAGAGGTAACAAGAATCCCAGCTATGAAGGGACCAATAATTGCAGGCATCAAATGCTGATGTGCCTGCCCGTTCTAAATCTCTACTTTATATGTTTGACTCACAAATTACATCAAAGGCCAAATGTATACGCACACAATACCAGGTGAGGCTATACCTGGCTATTACCATACACTAGAAAAACTGAGCCATCTGTCTAATTAGAGGGCCACAATTAAAGGCCGTATCAAAGATGCCCATACACACAATGCCTAAGCGGCCGCCAATACAACCATCAGCGTCCCGTGCACTTTCATAGAAACCGCTAAAGAGGCTTACCGTCAGAGCAGCAGAAGATAGGCAGGACACTAGTAGCTCAATGCACATGGACCTCTGGACAAGGTGTAGTGGGCATTGGCCTGCCTTTATAGTCCGCTAAACCAATCACAACGGACACAATTACGCACAGCGTAATGGGACACCTGGGGCCGCAATTAACCTCCGCTAATTGGTGGAGATCGCTGAATCGTTATTGGTTGGCGGCCCTTTAAAAGGTCCGCATGCCGGCAAACATTACGCTTGCTGGCCAGACCCATTAAGTAAGTATCTGTGGACACACATGGAAATGGCGGGGTGTGGGTGCATATGTTGTTATTTGCGACCGCAGGACACTGTTTTAGCGTAGTGTATAGGGGTCTGTATTGCTGGGGAATATATAGTGTACTGTGTAGACTTGGAGTAGGCATTTGGTTTGGTGCTTATGAATCTTTGAACATATACATTGCTGTGTTTGTTTCCAGACACCATACAGGAGTTTGGCTGCAGGACTGTAGACAGAAATGTGTGACTCCTGTCACCTGGATCAATTTCTGCATACTGGTTGTGGCCAATTGAGACTGGGTCGAACGGGGATAGGATGAGACATGGCTTGGAGGTGTGGCACTCAAGACATAACATAGATGTTTCGGACAAATGCCACCAGCAAAAACATATGTAACCATGGGTACCCAACCTCACTCATGTGCTAAATTGTTGGCTTCTTGTAAGCTTACTTGACCAGCCTATCGGGGTACGTATTGTTTGTTTTACCTCCCAGAATAGTAAATGGCCACATTTTCATTATGGTCTGTGTAATGGCATCTGCAAATTTGTTATCATCCATTATTGGTGACACATGTCCCTTTCTAACTCACCTAGGTGCAGATGTTTTACTTTGACAAACTCCCATAGAAGTTGATGTAGAGGAGGCCACTATCATTGGGCGTCTTCCATTTTGATTGGGGTGACTACTGGGTGTTTGCCTTTCCTGGCTTCAGGGATGTGTTTCGGGGCCTGACGCAAGTTCCCCTCCAGTTGGCTATAGTGTGTCATCCAAAATAGGTGTGGCTTGCTTAACCTGCTGACATTGGCACATATTGTTCTACCTACTCATGTTGTGATTTCTCATCTACAGGTGCTGATATTGAGGATGCAGAATATCCATGACCGCAATGTTATCGTGGCTCTTGCGTTGGTGGAAGAGCAAATGTGGTATCAGGATCGGTATGAAAGGTTGATGAGGCGCAGACAGCGGCGCTTGTGGACCCGTGATTGGCTTCTCAGGCGGCAAACCCGGGGCCACATGCAGCTGTTGCGGGAGCTGGAGATTAACTGTCCTGATGATTACCGAAACTATCTGCGTATGCCCGAGGACTGTTTCACCTTCCTATTGGAGCGTGTAGGGCCAATGATAGCGCGTCAGGACACTATAATGCGCCCATCAGTATCACCTGCTGAGCGGTTGGCGATCACTTTGCGGTTCCTGGCTACAGGGCAGTCCATGACATCACTCACATACATGTCACGTGTCTCCCTGCCCCTGCTGAGCCGCCTGATCCCTGAAACGTGTTGGGCCATCTGGAGAGCTCTGCAGCCAGCCTACATGAAAATGCCAGAAACAGCCGCAGAATGGCTGGAAGTAGCCCGAGGGTTTGAAACCCGGTGGAACTTCCCCAACTGTGGCGGGGCATTGGATGGTAAGCACGTGAGGATTACCAAACCTGCCAACTCTGGCTCTTTGTTTTTCAATTACAAAGGGTATTGTAGTATAATCCTCATGGCTGTAGTCGATGCCAACTATGAGTTCCTCTACGTGGATGTTGGAATGAACGGTTGCAACTCAGATGGGGGTGTGTTTGCCCGAAGCTCCTTGGCAACACTACTAGGGAATGGTGGGCTAAACTTACCCTCAAATGACCACACGACCGAACATCTCAACTTTGCGTTTGTGGCGGATGAAGCATGCCCACTTCAGGAACACCTACTGCGGCCATATCCCCAGAGGGCCCTTACTTCTGAGAGACGCATTTTCAACTACCGGCTATCCCGGGCCCGCCGTGTAATTGAAAATGCGTTTGGGATAATGGCGAATAGATTCCGGATTTTTCATATGGCTATGCATATGAAACCGGAGTCTATTGACGCGGTAGTGGTGGCCTGCTGTGTGCTACATAACTTCCTGCGTCGTAGGGATAGGGCATCATACACGCCAGGAGGTTATGTAGATAATGCAGACGCTACAACAGGGGAGCTCCGTCCAGGGTCTTGGCGTGATGATGGCCATGTGATTCTGCCACTCCAGCCGCAGAGCCATGGCCGCACTCGGCAGGAGGCCAGGGACAGTAGAGACGCTTACTGCTCCTACTTCAATGGGTCTGGTGCAGTGAGCTGGCAGGACCAGGCCATGTAGTGTGGCTGGTTCTGGGAGGTTTATTTAACTTTGCAATGGAGGTGACAGCAGGGTAGCTGCACCCCATTTCTTTTGTGTTCTGCATGTTTTTTTTTTTTTGTTTTTTTTTCCTAATGTGCATGATGTTTAGTTAGTTAGTTAGTTAGTTTATGTTGTTTTTATTTTTTTTTGATGCTCCACAGGTTCCAATGTGGGTTCAATTTGCTCTCTCTGCAATGTGTTGGCAGATTGTGACATGCACTTTATTTGTTGGTTTTATTTGGATGTATTTTGGTTACAATTTGTAATCTAAGGTCACGATGAATGATTTTGATGTATTAAATACTTTTTTGGATCCAAACAAATGTGTGAGCCTGTTTACTTGGTGGAGGAGGGAAATGTGATGAAGTTTATGGTGGGGGGCCTGGGATGTCATAGCCACCTATTGGCTGGGATTGTGCAGACAATATGTGTGGGTAGCCATGTTTTTTTCCCAGTCTTTTGGCTACCAGTGTTTGTGGCCATTGTGCGTACATGAGCCTTTAATTTGTCCTATCCAGAGGGTCACCTGCAGACAGCACATTGATGCAGGACATATTCTTCTCAGGTGTTTCCTAATACACTGTCACACAGATCTTTCACAGGTTTGCTACGGAGCAGTTCCAGTACAATCACATCTGTTGCCAGAGATAGATACATACAGTGTACACAGAGAACGCACATACTGTGTGTTGTAAGCCGCTCATGTGTGTTGCAGAAACGCACCTCGCCGCTATCTACACACGCCGCTGTCACAAGCGCTGATCGTGCGTGACAGGGCAATCACTTGTACTACGTACACATAGCCCCGGGCCCGCTACTTTTATGCACGCTGGGTAGATGACTTGCCACCGCTCCTGGGTGACGCTTTACCATCGGTTTAGATGCATTCGCCACACTCCGCCATGTCACAACCGCTTATTCCGTGCTTCACTCCCCTCACTGGTACGTCACGTCTCGGCCATCCGCCCTTTCCGTCGTGCCCAATCACAACTCCGTAGTGTTGGCCAATGGTTGTGGTTTGGGCGCGGTGTACAGGACTGTGGCACGCCTATTGTGTTTTACTTCCTGCCTTTGTTGCTCCCACTCACCCTGTGGTGGCGGCGTGTGAAGCGGGTACGCTAAGCTACAGCTGGCTACTTGAGACACCCGGCGATGTAGCTAGCTATAGATGTAGCGTGGCGTAGCGCACCTTGTCGCGGCGTGTAAAGGAGATGCATTCACCGTTTGTAGCCGTTTGAGCGTGCTCGTGCACGTGAAGTAGCGCGATGTATCCAGCCTGCCGTCGCGGCGTGTAAAGGTACCATGAGGGATAGTCAATGTGGTATACCTATCTCCCTATTTAAACACCCCTTGTCTCTCTAAACTGATCTCTCTTATACAGTATATATGATGATCTCCAAAGTAAAAGAAAGGGATTTTTTCGTGCGCTGCCTCCAGACAATAGGCGATCCAAATAGTATCCAAACTGTTCTTTATTACTCTACACGTTTTGTGAGAACTTCTCACTTCCTCAGGAGTTATGCAAAGTTACATCCTTTCTTAAAAACAATCCTAAATATACTGACATAATCTCTCTCATTCCAATGAAAAAAAAAAGAAAAAAAATTCACCAAGCTTTATCAGTATCTCACATTGTACATCAATCACTTTTTATCATACTATTTTATCTAGAATCCCCCAATCTGTACAAAATAACATTAACAGCTATACAGTTTGACATATTCATAAAATCCCACTTCAAATGTTCACACTTTCTTAAACATTCTCATTAACATAGTAAATTAAATTTAGAATTTTTCTATCCATTTATATAAAACATTCTATTCCATTGTACTACTCACTTTTAGTGGCATTGTAGACTCAAACTTATTATCTATCCATCCATCCCATCACTTTTAGGATTTCTGGAGGCAGCGCATGAAAAGATCCCTTTCTTTTACTTTGGAGATTATAATTTTTACTGGGAGGTGCAGCAGCCGGATAAGCATTTAAGGTGTTGTGACTGGGCACACCCTAAAAAGGTGAGCACAACACAGACCTATATGACCATTAATCACACAGTTAAGACCCTATTTTGCGCTATTTCTCCCCCCTTTAGTGTATAGTAGAAGATTTTTATACAGTACTAGATGGTGGCCCGATTCTAAAGAATCGGGTAGTCTAGAATCTATATATAGTTTATTTAGTAATAGGGGAGTGCTGTGAAATTAATTGTGTGTATACAGGCGGCTCAGTGGTTAGCAGTGAGTGCGGTGGCTCAGCGGTCAGCAGTGAGTGCGGTGGCTCAGTGGTCAGCAGTGAGTGCGGTGGCTCAGTGGTCAGCAGTGAGTGCGGTGGCTCAGTGGTCAGCAGTGAGTGCGGTGGCTCAGTGGTCAGCAGTGAGTGCGGTGGCTTAGTGGTCAGCAGTGAGTGCAGCACAGGCTGGAGGGGGCAGAGGCTGGAGGGGGCAGAGGAGGGAGGAGGCAGAGGACGGAGGAGGCAGAAACTGGAGGGGTTAGAGGAGAGCGGAGGCAGGGGAGAGCGGAGGCAGGGGAGAGCGGAGGCTAGGGGAGAGCGGAGGCAGGGGGAGAGCGGAGGCTAGGGGAGAGCGGAGGCAGGGGAGAGCGAGGCAGGGGAGAGCGGAGGCGAGAAGAGCGGAGGCTGAGGAAGAGCGGAGGCAGAGGAGAGCAGAGGCAGGAGAAGAGCGGAGGCGGGAGAGCGGAGGCAGGGAGAGCGGAGGCTGGAGAAGAGCGGAGAGAGGAGAGCGGAGCGGAGAGAGCGAGGCAGAGGAGGCGGAGCGGGGAGAGAGGGGGGGGCACGGGAGGAGGGAGGCTGGGGGGCACAGAGAGGGAGAGGCGGGGGAAGCGGAGAGGGGAGAGCGGAGGGAAGGGAGGAGAGGGAGGCGGAGGCTGGGAGAGAGCGGAGAGGGGAAGGGTGGGGGGGAGCAGGGGGGGAGAGAGGGGGGCAGGGAGAGGGGAGGCTGGGGAGGAGCAGGAGGAGGCGGAGGGGGGCGGGGCAAGGAGAGTGGGAGGCGGAGGGCGAGCAGGAGAGAGGGGAGGCGAGGAGGGAGCGGAGCAGGAGAGAGCGGAGGCTGGGGAGAGCGGAGGCGGGAGAGAGCGGAGGGCAAGGGAGGAGAGCGGAGGCTGGGAGAGGAGGCGGAGGACTGGAGAGAGGAGGCAGGGAGAGCGGAGCAGGAGGGAGAGCTGGGAGGCGGAGGGGAGAGCGGAGGGCGGGCAGGGAGAGCGGAGGCTGGGAGAGGGAGGCAGGGAGAGCGGAGCGGCAGGGAGAGCGAGGCTAGGGGAGAGCGAGAGGAGGGAGGGAGGCAGGGGAGAGCGGAGGCTGGGGGGAGAGGGGGAGGCTAGGGAGAGCGGAGGCAGGGAGAGCGAGGCAGGGGAGCGGAGGCTGGGAGAGCGAGGCGGAGAAGCGGAGGCAGAGGAGAGCGGAGGCGAGAGAGGGAGCAGAGAGAGCGGAGGCTGGAGGAAGAGGAGGCAGGAGAGCGGAGGCAGGGAGAGCGAGGCGGAGGAGGAGGAGAGCGGAAGCGGGAGGCAGGGAGAGCGGGGCAGGGGAGAGCGGAGGCTGGGAGAGCGGAGGCAGGAGGAAGAGCGGAGGCAGAGGAGAGCGGAGGCTGAGAAGAGCGGAGCAGGAGAGGGAGGCAGGGGAGAGGGCGGAGGCTGAGAGAGGCGGAGGAGAGGAGAGCGGAGGCTGGAGAAGAGCGAGAGGGAGAGCGAGGCTGGAGGCAGAGGAGGGAGGCTGGGGCAAGGAGAGGGGAGGCTGGGGGGCAAGGAGAGGGGAGGCTGGGGGGGCAGCAGGAGAGGGGAGGCTGGGGGGCACAGGAGAGGGAGGCTGGGGGGCACAGGAGAGGAGAGGCTGGGGGGCACAGGAGAGGAGAGCGGGGGCAGGAGAGGGAGGGGCAGGGAGGAGCTGGGCGGCACAGGAGAGGGGAGGGTGGGGCAAGGGAGGGGAGGCGGGAGGCAGAGGAGAGCGGGAGGACGGAGGCAGGGAGAGCGGAGGCTGAGAGGGAGGCAAGAGGAGAGCGGAGGCAGGGAGAGCGAGGCGGAGGCGAGGGAGAGCGGAGGCAGGGAGAGCGGAGGCAGGGGAGAGAGCGGAGGCTGGGGAGAGAGCGAGGCGGCAGGCTGAGAGAGGAAGTGGAGGCAGAGGAGAGCGGAGGCGGAGGCTAGGCAGGGAGAGCGGAGGCAGGGGAGAGCGGAGGCAGGGGAGAGCGGAGGGCTGGAGAGAGGAGGCAGGGAGAGCGGAGGCAGGGAGAGCGGGAGGGCTGGAGGCAAGGAGAGCGGAGGCTGGAGGAGGAGCGAGGCGGAGGGCAGAGGAGAGCGGAAGGGGCAGGGGAGAGGAGCAGGGAGAGCTGGAGGCAGAGGAGAGCGGAGGCTGGGAGCAAGGAGAGCGGAGGCTGGAGGCGGCAAGGAGAGCGGAGGCTGGGGCAGAGGGAGCGGAGGGCAGAGAGGAAGGCTGGGAGGGGCACAGGAGAGGAGAGGCTGGGGGGGCAGAGGAGGAGCAGGGGAGGCAGAGGCAGAGGAGAGGCGGAGGCAGAGAGGAGGCAGAGAGAGCGGACGGCAGAGGAGAGCGGAGGCGGGGCAGAGGGAGGAGGGCGGAGGCTGGGAGGGCAGAGGAGAGCGGAGGCTGGAGGGCAGAGGAGAGCGGAGCTGGGCGGGGCAGAGGAGAGCGGAGCTGGAGGAGGCGGGGCAGAGAGAGCGGAGGGAGAGCAGAGGAGAGCGGAGGCAGGAGGCAGAGGAGGCGGAGGCAGAGGGAGAGCGGAGGCAGAGGAGGCGGAGGCAGAGGAGGAGGCAGGGGAGGCGAGGGGAGAGCGGAGGCAGGGGAGAGCGGAGGAGGGGAGGCAGGGGAGAGCGGAGGCAGGAGGGGCAGGGAGGAGCGGGAGCGAGGGCAGGGAGAGTGAGGCAGGAGAGGAGGCGGGGAGGGGAGGCAGTGGGAAGGGAGCGGAGAGGGGGCAGAGGAGAGCGGAGGCTGGAGGGCAGAGGAGAGTGGAGGCAGGGAGAGCGGAGGCTGGGGACAGAGGGAGAGCGGAGGCATGGAGGGCAGAGGAGAGCAGAGGCTGGAGGGCAGAGGAGAGGCGGAAGCTGGAGGGCAGAGGAGAGCGAGGCAGGGGAGGCGGAGGCAGGGGAGAGCGGAGGCAGGGGAGAGCGGAGGCGGAGGACAGCGGAGGCTGGAGTGGAGGCAGAGGAGAGGGGAGGCTGGAGGGCAGAGGAGAGCGGAGGCTGGAGGGCAGAGGAGAGCGGAGGCTGGAGGCAGAGGAGAGCGAGGCAGAGGAGAGCGGAGGCAGGGGAGAGCGGAGGCAGGGGAGAGCGGAGGCTGGAGGACAGCGGAGGCGGAGACAGCGGAGGCGGAGGCAAGAGCGAGAGGAGCTGGAGGCAGAGGAGAGCGGAGGCTGGAGGGCAGGGAGAGTGGAGGCTGGAGGGCAGAGGAGAGCGGAGGCAGGGAGAGCGGAGGCATGGGAGAGCGAGGCAGGGAGAGCGAGGGGCAGAAGAAGGGAGGCTGGAGGCCAAGGAGAGCGGAGGCTGGAGGGCAGAGGAGAGCGGAGGCTGGAGGGCAGAGGAGAGCGGAGGCTGGAGGGCAGAGGAGAGCGGAGGCAGGGGAAGAGCGGAGGCAGGGGAAGAGCGGAGGCAGGGGAAGAGCGAAGGCAGGGGAAGAGCGGAGGCAGAGGAGAGTGGAGGCTGGAGGGCAGGGGAGAGCGGAGGCAGGGTAGAGCAGAGGCAGGGGAGAGCGGAGGCAGGGGAGAGCGGAGGCTGGAGAAGAGCGGAGGCTGGAGAAGAGCGGAGGCAGAGGACAGTGGAGGCTGGAGGCCAGAGGAGAGCGGAGGCTGGAGGCCAGAGGAGAGCGGAGGCTGGAGGCCAGAGGAGAGCGGAGGCTGGGGGCAGAGGAGAGCGGAGGCTGGGGGGCACAGAGAGAGAGAGGCTGGGGGGCACAGGAGAGGGGAGGCTGGAGGGCAGAGGAGAGCGGAGGCTGGAGGCCAGAGGAGAGCGGAGGCAGAGGAGAGCGGAGGCAGAGGAGAGCGGAGACTGGAGGGCAGAGGAGAGCGGAGGCTGGAGGGCAGAGGAGAGCGGAGGCTGGAGGGCAGAGGAGAGCGGAGGCTGGAGGGCAGAGGAGAGCGGAGGCAGGGGAGAGCGGAGGCAGGGGAGAGCGGAGGCAGGGGAGAGCGGAGGCTGGAGAAGAGCGGAGACAGAGGACAGCGGAGGCTGGAGGCCAGAGGAGAGCGGAGGCTGGAGGCCAGAGGAGAGCGGAGGCTGGAGGCCAGAGGAGAGCGGAGGCTGGAGGCCAGAGGAGAGCGGAGGCTGGAGGCCAGAGGAGAGCGGAGGCTGGGGGGCAGAGGAGAGCAGAGGCTGGAGAAGAGCGGAGGCTGAAGAAGAGCGGAGGCTGGAGAAGAGCGGAGGCAAAGGAGAGGGGAGGCTGGGGGGCACAGAAGAGGGGAGGCTGGGGGGGCACAGGAGAGGGGAGGCTGGGGGGCACAGGAAAGGGGAGGCTGGGGGGCACAGGAAAGGGGAGGCTGGGGGCACAGGAGAGGGGAGGCTGGGGGGCAGAACACTCACCGGGCAGTCGGTGGGGCTGTGTGCGGGGCCGGTGGCGGAATGGTGGTCCCTGATGGAGGAGGAGAGTGGGCAGTGCCGGCGGAGGCCGCACACCGGAGTGTGGGCTGGGCCGGGGCGGGTTGGTTCCCGGATGTGGGTGGGAGGGTGCATGTAGCCACCCTGCCGCCTGAGCTGATCGGAGGCCGGTCTCAGCCCCGCCGCCCCTGCAGCATCCGCTCGGCCCCGCCGCCCTGCAGCCTACAGTGCCACAGTGCGCGCGCCCTCTTACCGCTGACAGCGTCCGTGTCTCCTGAGGCCGCCGCTGATGTTGGTGGCGCCGCCCCTTCTCTCATGCCGCTCCCCCTGGCTGCCGCCGCTCTGGACTCAGGGCTCACACTGTCCAATGGACGGTGCGGCCCTGGGTGGGAGCACACGGCTCTGTGTGGGGAGGCGGTGGCGGGATAGCGGCGAGTGGTGGCGCTTTAGCGCCCACTGCGAGCCGCTATGCAGGTTTGACAGCGGCTCACGGTGAGTGCTACGCGCTCACCGCTCGTGGGTCTGGAACTTCCGGTTCCGGTCTGTGACACAGGGCACAGACCATCACGGAAGTTGGCCAGATTCCACAGGAAGTGGCCTTCGGGTTTTATATATAAGATATAAACATCTCCAAACTATCCCCATGTCTCTACCTCTTGATGAGTCTATTATAACATGTTAGCATCCATTCGATATTGAGACCATACCATGAACGTATACTGAATACAGTCTTTATCGATATAGCATTGTGACGCTTGTAAATATGTAAATTTAATGCAATATATTGTAATGTACTGATTTTGTCTCTTTTGTACCCTATTTTTCTAGTGGCTCTATGATAAAGGCCACAGTGAGGTGGCTGAAGCATCCTTCTTTGTTGCAACCTGTGATGTATTAACCCAATTAAGAAATTCAGAACTTATAATGACTAAAACAAATGTTCAATGATTCTATGTCATAACTGGACTTTGGATCCACGGGATCCGTTTACTTGCACCTCAAATATCAAAATAGTGTGCATGCCATCAACTACTGACTAATTTCCCATGTGCCTGCAGCATTGTCCAGCTGCAATTCGACCTCTGGTGTCCAGACTTCCAGAAAATGGCAGCATAGACGGAGAATGTGCAGATCAAAATCCGTGGCCATTTTCTGGAAGCCTGGACATTACAGGCCGAATTGCAGTTTGGCAATGATGCAGGCACAGGATAAATGGTGGCCCCACACTGCTCACCAAGGCAACAAAGCCCCAGCTCTGGTCCCGCAGCTTTGCCCTCGCCCACCATGGACCCGAGAAACCTGCCTCCTGAACCCCTGCTTCACCAACACACCCCTCCCTTGGGAAGTTTTTTATTTAACATTCAGATTTTAAGACGCAACCCCGTTTTCCCCCAAATTTGGGGAGAAGAAAAAAAGTGTGTCTTATAACCTGAGAAATACAGTATGCTGACCAGATGGTTGTTTTAAGATATTTTATAAGACAGTAAGTGTTGAAATGACATGTAATTTTCAAATGATGAATTTCCTGTATATATAGCCCATGGATAAATATAGTCATGCCGCATGTACCTGCATTCAACGCTGTATTACAGGGAGATTCCACTTTGGAAGCAATCTCCAATTACATAGTTAAATTCAGTAGGACCGTTTTACAGGTCTGTACAACAAGGCGGCTGTAAAGACTCTGAAAGTTATTCAACTGACAAAGTTATACAACATAGAATTATTTTGTATGGACACTTAATTAAAACATTTGCACTTCGGGATATATTGGCCAATATATTTTAGGAACTGTTCTCAGAGTACTCTATATTTCAAAAAATGACAAGTGCTCCAAATATGTCTTGATTGCTTCTATTTGACTTACTGGTATTGTAGTTTTAGTTCTAAACGTGTTCTGACATAGAGAAATGTCCAAATCTGTGAATACTATTTCCAAACTGACATATTGCAAGAGGATATTTTATTTATCAGATGTTACACCTTCAAAGATTACTAAGGTCTTTATACTGTTACATTGAAAATACAAGGAAGGGAAAATATACTGATATAAAGTAGAGCAAAAACATCAGACCTACTCGTGGACAATTACTGAACTGACTACCTTGTAAAATATAAATCACTAAATGAATTATTCAGTAAAGTATTATTTGCTATCTTCTTGCTACATTTGCTTAACAGATTTGAACATCACTTCAAGATAAAAATGGCAGTAAATATTTTAGTATGTCAAACAAAAAGTGTATATATCTTGGAATTCATAAATAAATTTAAGAACGTTAAACACATTTCAGAATCTCTTACACTCACCCAATACAGCCAGACATATTCAAACCTACAATATAGTTTAGTTGATGTAGTTAGATATTTAAAGTGAAAATAACTGTATTAATTTATTTTGAATTATATTAAGATTTAATATTGTTACTAATCTGTTTTTCTTTTCTGATTGTATATTTCGTGTTGTATTTACATACAGTATATATAACAATGGCATAACTATTTTGCTTGAGCTGTTACTTTGAACTCTTTTAAAGGGAACCTGACCCCTCATAATCACCCCAAGCCTCTGAATACCTGTCCCTGCACCCTCACAAATCATTTCCAACACTCCTATTGTGTTGGAAATGCTCCCTATAAAAGATGAAATCTAGCCTTTTATACTTACTGAAAGTGCGACTTCTGCTCCCTGAATAAGTCTCACAAGGCGTTTCCTGTGCTCTCCTAAGCCTGCCTGAGCTGCTCATTATCACGCCCCGATGAGCGTGATAAGAAATCCAAGTCCTCCTCGCCCTGCTGTATGGGCGTAATAGCCGGTATGATGCAAATAGCGTCATATCCGGGCAGGATGACATCGGTACACCCTTTAGGTTTTGCTTTACGGCCGGGAGAGCCATAAAGCAAAAGCCGCGCATGCGCAATGCGTACAACGTCACCATGACCGGATGTGACGCAAATAGCGTCATACCGTCTATTATGCCCATACAGTAGGGCGATGAGGACTTGGATTTCTTATCACGCCCATCGAGGCATGATAATGAGTGGCTCAGGCAGGCTTAGGAGCGCACAGGGAACGCCCTGTGAGACTTATTCAGGGAGCAGAAGTTGCACTTTCAGTAAGTATAAAAGGCTAGATTTCATATTTTATAGGAAGCATTTCCAACACAAGAGGAATGTTGGAAATTATTTGTGAGGGAGCAGGGACAGGTATTCAGAGGCTTGGGGGTGATTATGAGAGGTCAGGTTCCCTTTAGGTAGTTCTGTGGATTTGAGGTATGATTCTGGCCAATGAACACATCTGCCAAAAAGTTACACATAGATTTCTCTGGTGGAGTGTTGTGCACATGTGCAGAAGTAAGAGAGGAGCAGACCAGGAGTGTTACACTAAAGTATATGTTCCAACTTTAAAATAGAGGTTTTACTTTTGGCTACAATAACCCTCATACTCTTGTCCTATAGCCTTCCTATGCAATAACCAACATTGGAATACAGTCACTATAGCAAAGTCACCAAGATCACCTAAATAGGTAAGGTACCACATAGGCACATACAAGCACAATAAAACCACCTCGATGCAATCCTCACACTAATACCTAATATTGCATCTTGTAGGTTACAAGGGGTCCAGCAACAGGATCCCGATTAGTTCCCATCAATACCGATACCTACCACCTGCCTACCACAGAGGAACAAACCACTGACTCAAATATACGGAGCAAATTTTAATTTTTTCTTTTAATTTTTCTTTTAATTAGCTCTATATTAAAGTTTTATTTAGGTTTTATGTAATAGTATATTAATTTGTATTATAACATCTTAAATAAACATCCCGATAAAGGGTCAAACTAAACTTTGGTATATCGCAACTTACTTTTTATGCCATTGATAAGGGGTATGATTTAGCACTGGACCTAACCTGATTAGCAAATAGCAATACTTGTGACTGTAATTCTGCAATATGATGATAATGTTTTCCCAAAATTCGATTTGGATCCTATTCCACCGAATTGGCATGAAAATTTGATTTGAAGCAAAGCAATTTGCTTTTAGTTGAAAGTACTGTAAGATCTTCAATTAGTATACTAAAAAGAAATAAACAACACTGTGTGGTCTAGTACTGTAGTCATCCTTTTCAAGCCCTTTAAAGGGAACCTGTCACCCCCTAAAAGAGCCTATTAAAAAAGCTAAAATATAAAAATCACTGAGCCCAGATGGCATACACCCCCCAGTACTGCAAAAATTAGATACTTTGATAGACAGGCCAATATTTCTAATATTCAAGGATTCTATAATGATAGTTTTGGTACCAGAAGATTGACGCAGAACAAATGTTCAAAAAAGGGAAAAATGTAAGCCTAGATATTATAGGTCAGTAACTTAAACCTTGTGAGGTAGCGCATGCCTAGGAGGGGACTCACTTGGCAACGGAAGTGACACCAGCAACCGTGTTTTTAACAGAACATACTACAGCAGTTTATTATTTGTCTGGTATAAACTGCACACACTTGTCAACATACATGTTACATATATACATAGAACACTAATCACAGAGTAACACATAGTAACACTTCTCAACATGACATCACAGTTCACATTACATATATTATATACACTAGAGCACAAACGACAGCTCCATAGAACATCAGGAGCACTAACTACAGCTCCTATGGCGGTTACAGTCACCTGGCCTTATCTACTCTTTACATTTACAGCTGGCTGTACACCCTCTCAGGGTGACTTAACATGGCCGACCATTAGTGGGAGCAGGGCTAAACAAGCCCACAACCCGCCATCAGTACCCTCTCCTGCGCCCCACACACTCCCGTCTCCCACCCCTGCCCGCCACACCCCCACCTTACCGGAGTGCATCAATCACCCCACCACCACACGCCACGTCCACACACACACACGTACCCCCCTGCCACCATACTATTGAACCTCCCCCCCTCCACTCGCACACACTCACACACCCACTCATAAAATAAAAAATCATCTTGCTCACCTATCCTCTATCCACCGCTGCCTCCCAGCAAGGTCCATGTGCTTACAGGACCTGTGATGATGTCACAGAGCATCATCGGATCACATGACCCGAGAATGCTCTCTGACATCATTACAAGTCCTGTAAGCACAAGGACCTTGCTGTGGGAGGCAGCGCTGGATAGTGGATAGGTGAGCATAATGATTTTTTATTTTATGAGTGAGTGTGTGCGAGCCCGCCCCCCGCCGCCGCAGCCACCATCCATCCTGCCCCCAGCCACCATCCTGCTCCTCTGGCTCCATCCTGCCCCTCTCGCTCCATCCTGCCCCGCTTGCTCCATATTGCCCCGGTAGCTCCATCCTGCCCCCCGCCATCATCCAGCCCCCCACCACCATCCTGCCCCCCACCACTATCCAGCCCCGCTTGCTCCATCCTGCCCTGCTCACCACCATCCTGCTCCTCAGGCTCCATCCTGCTCCTCCGGCTCCATCCTGCTCCTCCAGCTCCATCCTGCTCCTCCGGCTCCATCCTACCCCGCTCGCTCCATCCTGCCCCGCTTGTTCCAACCTGCCCTGCTCGCTCCATCCTGCCCCATTTGCTCCATCCTGCCCTGCTCGCTCCATCCTGCCCCACTCACTCCATCCTGCCCCGCCGGCTTCATCCTGCCCTGCTCGCTCCATCCTGCCCCCCCGCCACCATCCTGCCCCATCCTGTCTCGCTCCCTCAATCCTGCCTCGCTCACTCCATCCTGCCTTGCTCCCTCCATCCTGCCCCGCTTGCTCCATCCTGCCCTCCGTTGTTCTTGCTCCCCCGCCTCCATCCTGCCCCCGCCACCATCCTGCCCCATCCTGTCTCGCTCCCTCCATCCTGCCTCGCTCACTCCATCCTGTCTCGCTCCCTCCATCCTGCCTCGCTCACTTCATCCTGCCTTGCTCCCTCCATCCTGCCCCGCTTGCTCCATCCTGCCCCCCGTTGTTCTTGCTCCTCCGCTTCCACCCTGCCCCCCCTCTGCTTCCATCCTGCCCCCCCTCTGCCTCCATCCTGCCCCCCTCCCCGCCTTCATCCTGCCCCTTCGCCGCCTCCATCCTGCCCCGCTCGCCGCCTCCATTGTGCCCCGCTCGCCGCCTCCATCCTGCCCCGCCGCCTCAATCCTGCCCCGCCGCCTCCATCCTGCCCCTCCGCCTCCATCCTGCCCCTCCAGCTCCATCCTGCCCACCTGTCTCCATCCTGCCCCCCCTGGCTCCATCCTCCATCCTGCCCCCCGGCTCCATCCTGCCCCGCTTGCTCCATCCTGGCCCCCCGACACAATCCTGCCCCCCCCTCCCCGTCCCCATCCTGCCCCCCGGCAGTTAGCGGTCATGTGACCGATCAGCTGATCGGTTTCCCAGGCAACGACAGGCCCTAAAGGCCTGTAGGACCTAGAAAACGGAGGTGGAGCGAGCCGGCAGACAGGTGAGTATCCTCACTGAGGATTTTTTTTACTTTTACTGTGGAGGAGCTGGGGGTCGCGGGGAGCGGAGTATCACCATATACCATAGTGTTGCTATACATGTACTGTAATGTATCGCCATATACTATAGTGCTGCTATACATGTACTGTAATGTACCGCCATATACTATAGTGCTGCTATACATGTGCTGTAATGTACCGCCATTTACTATAGTGCTGCTATACATGTACTATAATGTACCGCCATATACTATAGCGTTGCTATACATGTACTGTAATGTACCGCCATATACTATAGTGCTGCTATACATGTGCTGTAATGTACCACCATATACCATAGCACTGCTATATATATATATATATATATATATATATATATGTAGTTCACTCACGTTGAATGAACAAGTTCTGTCAGTCACAGTATGTCAACTACATACATATTCTAGAATATCCGATGCGTTAGAATCGGCCACCATCTAGTAATACATATTCACATATCAACAGAAACATTATAGACATCTCAGTCTGTCCCCAATGGCGGCTATGCTTGCCCGGCATTATTCACACTTTTATACATCATACATGGCACTTTTACATAAACCATTATTGAACACTAGAGACATTCTCCATCTCTCTTCATGGCACTCACACAGCCATACAAGGCACAGACCAGGTTTTTGGCTACCTGAGCTACCGGATCTCCTCACCATGTGCTTTTCAGGTAGCCAGCCACCTCCAAGTCTGCCATCAGAGTCAGACCTCCAGGACCAACAGCTGCACCAACAGGTCTGAGTAAGCATCCTCCAGGTTCAGCCAGGACCCCCATATGCTCAGGTGCTCTACCTACCTCTAGGTCCGGCTATAGTCTCCATACGAGTCAGAGGGACAGGTGCCTCCCACATGGAGAGGGCAAGCTTCCCTCCAAGTCTCAAAGGGACAGGACGCCTCTGACACACTTGCTCACATCTCAAAGGATCATGCTGTTCTGTCTCTTATCTCACTCTCTCAAAGCCCTAGGCAGCTTCATATCCTTCCTGCCACATCCACACCTGGGAAGCTGTGATCTAATCACTCACACTCAGACCCAGGAGCAGTTAACCCTGTGTGTGCTGCAAGGTCTAGCAGAGCAATCACCTAGATTGCAGTACAGTACATGTGAGTCATACTGGCCACGTGCTATAGTGCAGACATGCCTCACAACCTTTACTGTGGGTTTTATGAGAGATGTTATCTTGAAGTTGCTCAATAAGAATAACAAATGTGTAGTGGTAATTCGGCACTCCAGATTATAGCAGGAGATGCTAGAATAGGGTCCAACCATCTAGACAGAAAAAATTAACTCACCCAGTTAAATGAAAACAAGGTATTAATTAGGATAACTTGGCATCTGTATACATGTGCATCATTTCAGGCAATTATCTTTTTCAATTGGACACTGAATACTAAAATAAATTGGGCATCACAAAAGACAAACACATAAATTGACAAATACACTCAATAAAAAGGGGTATAGAGCGAAAACAAAAAACAGACATAGGATAAAACATGAGAATAGACAAAAGGAGGCCATATTGGAAATAACAAAGACAAATAAAATAAAATAAAAACTAAAAAGGTGGTGAACTTTCCTCATCCCTGGGCACAATCTTAGCTTGGTTCTCTTGGGCATGGGGGTTTGCTTGCTGGGACAGATCTAGGCCCAGTTGTCTCACAATTGATATTATCCATCTATGGCCTCAGTGTGGTATAGGCTAATATGGCTACTTTTGATAATTTGATAAAAGAAAAAACAGGAGGGTACTCCTAGGTAAAATCCGGGTGCTCAGCCTGGTGAATTTTTGGTTAATAGGCTCTCCACTAACCTGTCTGGCTTATGCAGCCTGCATAACCCGGTGTATGGGTCTCCGGTGCTTTGCGCGCACCGCACGCTTAGTTGCCGCTTCCTGGTTGCTGGGAAGCCAGTCACATGGGGCGTCATGTGCTTCTGACATCACCACTGGTCTTTCACACCAGGACGGCTTGTTTGCTCGCTGTGTGTCGTCTCCTAGTCCCTTGCGCTGCACCTCACTGCTCACCAGGAAGGTGTATTAAGCAGATAAAGAAAAAGATTAGTGGTTTTGAGGGCGCTACAAAGGGCAAAGGAGCCAAGGGTTTCCCAATATCTTACTGTTTAAGCAAAGAGGTCACAATCACAATGTGTTTCAGCGGATACTCCGCCTTCATCAGGTGATGGGGGATCCCTAACATTGTGAATATTTAAATAGAATAGTCAGTGACATCATTCTGCCAAGTTAACTCATTAATGTCACAATACACATTACAATGATGGAAATTGGGAACATTCAATCATGAACATTCCAACATGTGAATAACAATCCAAGTAAGATATAAGTGATATAAATGTTAGAATATAAAACTTTATTATTATAATAAAAACATACTTTCTAAAAAGCTTTGACTTATAAAAATGTTAAAATTAGTGTTAAATCTAGTATTAAATGATCTATTTCATGAAAATAAAATTAAATGAATCATTACTACCAATTTCAAGGTAGGGTTCCTCCTTGCCTATCCTACTAAAAAAATTCGTAATGGTGATGATTTTGTTAAAATATTATTTATCAAAACTTAACATTTTTAAATTTATAGTGATGTTAATCGAGGAAGTAGAGGTGGAATGTGTTCAAATTTGGGTGCTCTCCCATTTCCTTCACATTATACAACACTTCCCAACATAACAAACATCTATAATAAAACCACTTCAGAACGAACTAACTAAGCGTTGTCCGACTAATTTAGATGGCCACATTTTTGAGCATCAAATTCAGGCCTTCTGGATGTAAACACCCTATTTTGAAGATCCAGTAATTTTCCCTCTTTATGAGGCTCCTATATCTGTCCTTACTTGTTTCAGAGATGTGATCTATAATCCATAGCTTAAATTGTCTGTGGTCCCTCTGGTGTTCTAACAAAAAGTGCTTGGACACACTATGTTGTATAAAACCGTTTTTAATATTTTGTCTGTGTTTGTTCAGACGTTGGTGCATAGCCTGGATGTTTCGTCCTACATATTGTAAGCCACATGTACATTCAATCCAACTAAGGAAGACAGCGGGTCGCTGTAGAGACTCATATTGGTGTAATGAATAAAGGAGGTTTGTGCTCCATTAATCTCTATAATCTTTTCTTCCCACTCTGAACGCTCCTGCAAATTGACCACAATCTTTTCTCACTGTTATAAATCCCTCTTGGGTTTGTGGCTGGAGCTACTGGAGTTGGTGGATACCATCCCTGTGAGATAAGGACTTGCCGTGACATCAGCGGTGATGCGGAGTCACATGATCGCAATATTCATGTGACCAGGACCAGGAAGAAGCCTGTGGCGCGGTCCTGCCATTACGTTAATTCCAAACGTATTACCGAGGTTGTGCAGGGATTGCACAACCTGATCAGGTGAGCTCTCATGTGCGCTCACCCCCTTTTCTCTTTTACATGTACATTCGATGACATAGACTAAATAGGATGATTGACATATTAGGTGATGTCTAATGCTAAAGCCAGTGGCACCATGCATTATTGATGCACAACAGAGGCATTTTTGTGCTCTGCATTTATAACAACCAGTGGTTTGATTAGTGGTCGGAATTTGTTGCAAATTGTCTCTGGTGGATCTCGGAGCAACCAAACTTTTCAAAGATCTGTTACGTCGGTATATTTTATTAGCTTTTCTGGTAGGTATTTTGATAACACAGAGTCATTTTCTAAAATGAACCAATATTTCTTTAGGAGATTGCTCTTGTTGATCTATTGTAAGTAGTTAATAAACTGAATTCCCCTTTTTTTATCACCTTCACTGCTCTTGCCATTTTTCCTATCCATTTTCAGTAAACAGGATTCTTGAGTTTCATTTTTAATCTTATTAAATGCATCGAATAATATTGGCTTCGGATATCCTTTTTCCATAAACCTCTCCATTAGGATTAATAATTCCTTCTTAAAATCCTCATAATGGGTACAGTTCTTTCTGATGCTCCAATACTGCCCATAAACCACATTCGAATTCCACTTGGGCAAGTGGCCGCTATCAAAAGCTAAATAACTATTAACGTCCACGGTTTTGAAGAAAGTAGACGTAAATATTTGTTCATTCTCCCCTTTACAGATACCGTATATACTCGTGTATAAGCCGACCCGTGTATAAGCCGACCCCCCTACTTTTGCCCCCAAAATCTGGGAAAACCTATTGACTCGTGTATAAGCCGAGGGTGGACCCCAGCACAGGTATACAGCCCGCAGCAGTGTGGTATACAGCAGCCTCCCCAGTGGTATATACAGGCCCCAGCAGTGTTACAGCAGCCTCCCCAGTGGTATATAAAGCAGCAGCCCCAGTGGTAGTATACTGCAGCCCCAGTGGTAGTATACAGCAGCCCCAGTGGTAGTATACAGCAGCCCAGAGGTATAAACAGCCCCAGTGGTAGTATACAGCAGCCCCAGTGGTAGTATACAGCAGCACCAGTGGTAGTATACAGCAGCCCCAGTGGTAGTATACAGCAGCCCCAGAGGTATATACAGCCCCAGTGGTAGTATATGTGGCGCCCCGCAACGAGTGCGTCAAAAGAGGGTATTGCAGCCATAAATGCAGCAGCAATATTCTGTGACCCAGCAGTCATTGGGTTAACTTAGAGATCCAAAACCCTGCATGCATCACTTAACATAGAGGGCCAATCCAAGGTCCTGGTGGGCGGAGTGCAAGGTTAGTGTGTAGGAGAAGTACAGTTAGTCTAGAGCAGAAAGAGTCGGGTCTAGACAAGAGAAAGACACAGACTTGAACTTGGAGTAGGAGCAGGGGCTCTGCACCCCGTGCAGCCCCTGGGCCGTCACCGGTCGGGTGTTAGCACCTGAGGCCTCAACAACCGGGATCGGGCATCACCAACCACGGGTTCCAAAAGACCCCCGTGCCCAATTCACAGCCGTTCACTGGTACCGAAGCTGGCAGCAGTTCACCTCTGCTACGCGAACCAGAAGCGTGGAGGAGCAGCTTTACAGGAGCACCCCACCACCAGCCAACTTCCAGTCGTCTAACCAGCGGTGTACCCACCGAGGGACCCAAGGCTCCCCAAAACATCCCTAACGTACATCTTGGATAGGGATTGAAGCAGCCTCCCCGTACCCGACCTGGTATTCCTTGGCGACATTGGCAACTACTTAGCTAGAATGGAGGAACACTACGGATCTCTGAGGGACACCTATCACTGCTGAGTCCGCCCGGTCCACTACCCGTTAACTGTATACCATGTACTGCCTGCTGGTTACAGTAAAGACCCGTTACAGAGACTTTCAGTGTCCGTGCTTCCTTATGATTGCATCCGTCCGCACACAAGGTAACCGCAGCTGCCGCACAACATCTTAAGCAGCTCCAGCCTCCGGGGATCACCGCTCAGCCTGTGGGGAGCGTTCCATCTTGCTGCTGTCCATCCCACGGAGGTTCCGCAGTGTCGGTCGGACTGACCGAACTACTCATAGGTGGCGTCACGAATAAATTAACCCCTTTAATCTGTTCCTACAAGACGTCTTCAACTTTTGATCTGCACTCAACCGGGCCTAACTACCGGCAGGCGCGGCCCACCCGTGACAAGGAGGAAGGAGCTACAGACTGTCTAAACCGGAGTCCACGGGCCGGTGGTGAGTCATATACAGCAGCCCCAGAGGTATATACAGCAGCCCCAGTGGTAGTATACAGCAGCCCCAGTGGTAGTATACAGCAGCCCCAGAGGTATATACAGCCCCAGTGGTAGTATACAGCAGCCCCAGTGGTAGTATACAGCAGCCCCAGAGGTATAAACAGCCCCAGTGGTAGTATACAGCAGCCCCAGAGGTATATACAGCAGCCCCAGTGGTAGTATACAGCAGCCCCAGTGGTAGTACACAGCAGCCCCAGTGGTAGTATACAGCAGCCCCAGAGGTAGTATACAGCAGCCCCAGAGGTATATACAGCCCCAGTGGTAGTTTACAGCAGCCCCAGTGGTAGTATACAGCAGCCCCAGTGGTAGTATACAGCAGCCCCAGTGGTAGTATACAGCAGCCCCAGAGGTATATACAGCCCCAGTGGTAGTATACAGCAGCCTCAGAGGTATATACAGCAGCCCCAGTGGTAGTATACAGCAGCCCCAGTGGTAGTATACAGCAGCCCCAGAGGTATATACAGCCCCAGTGGTAGTATACAGCAGCCCCAGAGGTATATACAGCCCAAGTGGTAGTATACAGCCGCCCGCCCGCCACCCCCATTAGTATACAGGCCCCCCCATCAGGATCCAGGGCCCCCCCTCCTTGCTCCGCAAAACCTGCAAAGGATAATCATTATACTTATCACTGTCCTGTCGCCGCCGGACCGCCGCTGCCATCGCGATCCCCGTCTTCTTCCAGCGTCTTCCGGTTTCCTGTGGTCGGCGCAGGCAATGACGTCACAGGAAGCCGGAAGAATACGGGGATCGCGATGGCAGCGGCGGTCCGGCGGCGACAGGACAGTGATAAGTATAATGATTTTCCTTTGCAGGTTTTGCGGAGCAAGGAGGGGGGCCCTGGATCCTCATGGGGGGCCTGTATACTGATGGGGGTGGCGGGCGGCTGTATACTACCACTGGGGCTGTATACTCGCGTATAAGCCAAGGCTCGACTTTTCAGACCAATTTTTGGGCTGAAAAACTCGGCTTATGCGCGAGTATATACGGTATATAGGTCCAGGAATTGGATCCCCTCCATGGAAATTGTGTGAGTGAAACTCAGACCCCATGTATTAAGATTCAGTTGATTAATAAAGGTTGTTAGTTCCTCACTAGTTCCTGACCAAATTAAGAACAAATCATCTATGAAACGTTGATACACAATAATCCACTCCATAGCAAAGGGGTTGTTTTCAATGTGTAAGGATTCAAAACGGCCCATGAACAAATTAGCGTAGCTAGGTGCTACTCGTGTGCTCATGGTACAGCCTTTTAATTTCTTATAGATTGCACCTTTGAAAGAGAAGATATACTAAAACTCTAAGCTTTGTAAAAGGAATTGCTTCTGTTCGGACGGTAGGGTTTCGTCCTTGGTCAAGAAGTACTGAACTGCTTCTAGACCCAATGATTGAGAAATATTTGAATAGAGGGATCCTACATCCAGGGAACAAAAAATTTAATTGTTCTTACAGACAACCTCCTTCAGTATTTTGATTAAATGAGTGGAATCCCATAAATGGAATTTCAATTCCAGCACATATTTTTGGAAAAATAAATCTAAAAAATGTGAACTCTTAATCCAGAAAAGAAGGGAACTCTTAATCCAGAAAAGAAGGGCCTTAGCATTAAAATCAGTAGAGGAGATGAAACCCCTAAAGGCCCCGTTACACCATGCGACATCGCCGCCGATTACATAGGCAACGTAGGGGCGTGGCCTATCGGAGGCGACATCGCCCCTATGTCGCCTAATGTAAAGGGGCTATATCGGCTATATATGTAAAGGGGCTATATCGCCTAATGTAAAGGGGCTATATCGCCTCCGAGAGGTCGCCTGATTTCACATCAGTGATCTGAAACCAGGCGGCCGATATGGGGCGATGTGCACACATCGTCCCATGTAACCGGCCGCCGGCGACCTGACTGGCGATGGGAGCCATAGGCTCCCATTGTCCTGCAATGCCGCCTCTCAGCTCACCAGCCCATCGCTGGAGATGTCTCCCCATGTACACGGGGGGCGGCGACGCTGGCGGGGCGCTAAAAGTGTGCCCACTCCCGCCCGTCGTCGCCGCCGACATCTCTGGTGGTGTCGGATGGTGTGACGGCACCCTAAAGGAATCTCTAGAACTTTATTCATTATCCCTTGATTTACCTGAGGCGGGTAGTAACCTGAAGTCAAGACTCACCAAATTAGAAGATAAAAAGGGAAATGGAGCGCACATAGAGTAATTTCCTTTTGTACAATTATCCTCAGTGCCCCCCTTTAGTGGAAGGACTCACCTGATTTGGTTGTGCAAGTCACAACCAACTAACTCCGCTCTCTGTTATGGTCGCAGCAGGTGCCCAGCAAAAGTAAGGATCCAAAGGGTTAACAGAAAGTGCTGGGTTTCATAGATCCACCGCGCTGACCTCCAGTGAAGACAAACAGAGTGATGTATAAAACTCTGTTTAATGGGTAATTTGCCTACCGGTTTCGTGATTTCAGTTATCACTTTATCAAATTAGAAGATGAAATAATTAGACAAAAGGTCCATAAATTAAATAGAGATAGATTAGAGACCATCAATCCGTTTGAGGGGAGCACTGAACAATCTCCGAAAGAAATATTGGATCATTTTGAAAAATGACTCTGTGCTATCAAAATACCTACCAGAAAAAGCTAATATAATATACCGACGTAACAGATCTTTGAAAAGTTTGGTTGCTTCGAGTTCCACCATCAGAGACAATTTGCAACAAATCCCGACGACTAATCAAACCACTGGTTGTTATAAATGCAGAGCACAAAAATGCCTCTGTTGTGCATCAATAATGCATGGTGCCCCTTCTAAGATGACAGGGGAGTCCTTTAGTATTAGACATCACCTAACATGTCAATCATCCTATGTAGTCTATGTCATCGAATGTACATGTGGCTTACAATATGTAGGACGAACCATCCAGGCTATGCACCAACGTCTGAACAAACACAGACAAAATATTAAGAACGGTTTTATACAACATAGTGTTTCCAAGCACTTTTTGTTAGCACACCAGAGGGACCACAGACAATTTAAGCTATGGATCATAGATCACATCCCTGAAATGAGTAAGGACAGATATAGGAGCCTCATAAAGAGGGAAAATTACTGGATCTTCAAAATAGGGTGTTTACATCCAGAAGGCCTGAATTTGATGCTCGAAAATGTGGCCATCTAAATTAGTCGGACAACGCTTAGTTAGTTCGTTCTGAAGTGGTTCTATTATAGATGTTTGTTATGTTGGGAAGTGTCGTATAATGTGAAGGAAATGAGAGAACACACTCCACCTCTACTTCCTTGATTAACATCACTATGAATTTTAAAATTTTAATTTTTGATAAATAATATTTTAACAATCATCACCATTATTAATTTTTATAGTAGGATTGGCAGGGAGGAACCCTATCTTGAAATTGGTAGTAATGATTCATTTAATTTAATTTTTATAAAATAGATAATTTAGTACTAGATTTAATACTAATTTTAACATTTCTATAAATCAAAGCTTTTTAGAAAGTATGTTTTTATTATAATAATAAAGTTTTGTAATCTAAGATTTATATCACGTATATCTTACTTGGGTTGTTACTCACATGTTGGAATGTTCATGATTGAATGTCCCCAATTTCCATCATTGTAATGTGTATTATGACATTAATGAGTTGACTTGGCAGAATGATGTCACTGACTAATCTATTTATATATTCACAATGTTAGGGATCCCCCCATCACCTGATGAAGGCGGAGTATCTGCTGAAACGCGTTGTGTTTGTGACCTCTTTGATTAAACAGTAAGATATTGGGAAACCCTTGGCTCCTTTGCTCTTTGTAGTGCCCTCAAAACCATTAATCTTTTTCTTTATCTACTTTTGATAATTTAGCAACTTATCTTCATATTTATACTCTTAAATTTCTATCCTAGAACATGGCTGGATCTTAACACGCCGGTGAAACGTAGAAAGGTATTAGACCATATTACCCGTATTCGTCTACATATTGTGATTTTACAGGAAACTCATTGGATTCATGGAGTACATCCTTTGCTTCACAATAAACACAACCCAGAATGAATTGAGGCCTCCTCAAGGAAGAAATGTGGGGTTACTGTCCTGTTCCAAAGAGAGTATGCCATTCTGGATGTGGTAAGAGACAAAGCAGGACGTTACCTGCTAATCAGAGTCCTTGTCAAGCAGAGAGAATATTGTTTGATCAATATTTACGCACCCAATGCAGCTAGCCCTTCCTTTTTCAGCAAGCTCTTGGAGGTCATCCATAGATGGCACCCTACTAATATTTTATTAGGTGGCGATCTAAATGCCCTTCATGATGTTTTTCTGGATAGGTCCACCCCACCACCTGCATCCCTTCCACAGGCAGGGGCGGTCTCCACTTTACTGGATAGACCTGACTTAGTTGATGCCTGGAGATACTGTCACCCTACAGACAGAGAATATACGTTCTATTTCTAAGTCCATCATGTCCATACTCACATTGATTATTGGCTAAACTCTTTTCTCATCTTTAAAAAAAAAACTGTTGAAATTCTCCCAATGGTAATTTCAGATCATTCCCCTGTCCTTCTTGCCCTTGACCTTCTCACACACAAAACGGTTTCAAGTCATTGGTGTTTCCCTTGTTATCTTTACATGTCGGATGAATTTTGGAGTAATTTAACAGGGTGGTGGGAGACCTTTGTAGAGGACAATTTGGAACACAATGTATCACAGAAAAAAAATAAATTGTTGTCCTCCCTGAGGCCTCTCCTTGACTGGCTCTCTCAAACGTACAGGGATTTTCAGCTGCATAACACCCCTTCAAATAGAGAGGTTTACCAGACTGCCAAGCACACTGTAGACACTCTACTACACGAACAGGCACATAACCAACTAGCCCATCAACGCAATTGATACTTCAGGTGGGGCAACAAACCTGGATGCCTCTTGGCATCATTAACGAAACCATTTAAAACAACAACCAAAATACCTAATATTAAACTTCCTGATGGCTCCATTAGCCGGAACCTGACCCAAATCTGCGCGGTTTTCAGAGATTTCTACACAGATCTTTATGGCCCATCCAGCGACTCTATGGATGAGGGATACGACTTTCTACTTAAAGTTGATCCACCAAAACTTTCCACTTCAGAGAGAGAAATTTTAAACAAACCAATCTCTCCGGAGGAGTTTGGTTCAGTCATTCAATCTTTCGAATTGTTTAAAATGCCTGGCCCTGATGGATACTCAGTGGAATTTTATAAACTGTTAAAACCGTTACTTATACCTCATTTTACTTCCCTTTTTTGATCATATTGTAGACTCAGGTTCCATGCCTGACCGATTCCATGAAGCATACTTTTTGCTCATATTAAAACCAGGGAAAGATCCGCCCCTCCCTCCCTCGTACCGTCCAATTTCCCTTTTGAATGTAGATTTCAAATTGCTCACTAAAATTATGGCCAATAGATTACAATCCTTATTTCCTATCATCCTCACTAGGTCCCAAACGGGCTTCATCCATGGTCGATCTATTACTTATAATTAGAGATGAGCGAGTACTAAAATGCTCGGGTGCTCGAAGCTCGGGCCGAGCATTCCAAGATACTCGTGCACTCACCGAGCCCAATGTTATCCTATGGGAAACCCGAGTATTTTTCTGACATGACCCCCGGCAACATGGAAAAACCCTAAAAATGTCACAAAAGTATCAGAACAGTGCTCAAATGACATGGGAACAGCATGGCGAAAACCCCTGGTAGCATTTCAGACCCCAAGGTCACTGATGTCAACAATGTTATCAGACTATTACGCCACTTTTACGGACTGTCAAGAAAACGTTACAAAATTAAACCAAAACGGATTTTCATGGAAAAAATATTAAGGGCTCATACCCACTTGTGAGACAGAGTTGGTGTACGTTAGTTTTTAGGATTATATGAAATTTAAAAAAAAAAAAAATTGTGTGGCACTCCCATGCCCCTGGGAAGAGACGTTAATGAAGGTCTCTTTAAATAATGTGCCCATTATAAGGAAGTTTGTCTTTTGTAGTATAGGCAGGGCAGCCAAAAAATTGTGTGTCACTCTGATGCCCCTGGATAGAGGCGTGCATGAGGGCCTTTTTAAATGATGTGCCCATTTTAAGCAAGTGGATCTTTTGTAGTATTGCTCTTGGCAGGGAAGCCAAAAGCTGTGTGGCACTCTGATGCCCCTGGATAGAGGCGTGCATGAGGGCCTTTTCAAAAAATGTGCCCATTTTAAGCAAGTGGGTCTTTTTTAGTATTACCCTAGGCAGGGAAGCCAAAAATTGGGAGGCACCAATATGCCACTGGATAGAGGCGTGCATGAGGGCCTCTTTAAATGATGTGCCCATTTTAAGCAAGTGGGTCTGTTGTTGTATTTCCCTAGGCAGGGAAACCAAAGGTTGGGAGGCACCAAGATGCCCCTGGATAGAGACGTGCATGAGAGCCTTTTCAAAAAATGTGCCCATTGTAAGCAAGTGGATCTTTGTTAGTATTGCCCTAGGCAGGGAAGCCAAAGGTTTGGAGGCACTTCAATGTCCCTGGATAGAGACGTGCATGAGAGCCTTTTTAAATAATGTGCCCATTTTAAGCAGGTGGGTCTTTTGTAGGATTGCCCTAGGCAGGGAAGCCAAAAGTTGTGTTGCACTTCAATGTCCCTGGATAGAGACGTGCATGAGAGCCTTTTTAAATAATGTGCCCATTTTAAGCAAGTGTCTCTGTTGTATTTCCCTAGGCAGGGAAGCCAAAGGTTGGGAGGCAGCAATATGCCCCTGGATAGAGCGTGCATGAGGGCCTTTAAAAAAAATATGCCCATTTTAAGCAAGTGTGTTTGTTGTAGTATTTCCCTAGGCAGGGAAGCCAAAAATTGTGTTGCACTTCATTGCCCCTGGATAGAGACATGCATGAGAGCCTTTTTAAATAATGTACCCATTTTAAGCAGGTGGGTCTTTTGTAGGATTTCCCTAGGCAGGGAAGCCAAACATTGGGAGGCACTTCAATGCCCCTGGATGAAGACATGCATGAAAGCCTTTTTAAATAATGTGCCCATTTTAAGCAGGTGTGTCTGTTGTTGTATTTCCCTAGGCAGGGAAGCCAAAAATTGGGAGGCATTGCAATGCCCCTGTGAAGAAACATGAAGGAGAGCCTCTAAAAATTGTTCCCATTACAAAGGAGCGGGTCTCCTGTACTTGTAATGCTCATTCTGGAAGCATGGACTAAAACATTTACCCCTGGGGGGTATACATGAAACTAATGCCTAACTTTTGAACGGTTAGGATCATCATCATCATCATCATAAATATGATGTAAAAAAATTAAGGTTTTGTGGCATCATGAACCACGGTCACACTGATTATATGATGGTGGCGGATGAGGAGAAGGAGGAGCAGTACAGCAAGTAGCCGAACACATGAAGTCTGTACCGATGTGTGGATGTGCGGAGGTGCATGGGAATCTACCGCCACAAAATTTAAATTCCGCTATCATTTGGTGGTGGTGTGGTGAAGTCAGGCCCAATCCAACCCTTATTCAACTTGATCAAAGTCAGCCTGCCAGCATTTTCAGTTGACAGGTGGGTGCGTTTATCTGTAATAATTCCACCTGCGGCACTAAAAGAACGCTCTGACAAAATGCTAGCGGCAGGGCAGGCCAGGACTTCTAAGGCGTAGAGAGCCAATTCCTACCACGTGTCCAGCTTGGATACCCAATAATTATAAGGCACAGAGGAGTCTAGGAGCACTTTAGTACAATCGACAAGGTACTCCCTCAGCATCTTTGCAAACTTTGCATTCCTTGTGACACTACCCCGCACCTCAGGGCGTGTGGTACGGGAGGTGCTGAGAAAAGTGTCCCAGATCTTTGAGAGTGTTCCCCTACCTCTGCTGGATTGGACTTGTGCCTCTCTCTGCTGGACGCCTTGGTTGTCCACTGAATCGTGACCTCTGCCGCTAGTGTTTTCAGAAGGGAATTTTTTTACTAATTCCGCGACTATGGCCTTCTGGTACTGTAGCATTATTGTAGACCTCTCCGCCTCGTGAATAAGAAATAAAGTTCTCCTTGTAGCATGGGTCTAAAAGTGTCACCAATCAGTAATGAGTGTCAGCCAAGATCTTGATAACGTGAGGGTCACGACACAGGCAGCGTAACATAAAGTCAGCCATGTGCGCCAGACTGTTAACAGGCAAGAGTTCAGGGTCCTCACCAACAGCATGACTGGCCATGCTGACCTCTCCTCCTCCTCCTCCTCTCCCCTGTCCTCTGGCCATCCACGCTCAACCGACGGTCTGACGGTTGTGCATGTATTACCGTCAATTCCGAATGAAAGTAGCTCCATTTCTTCATCCTCCTCTTCCTCGTCATAGTCCTCCAATGCACGTTGGGATGAGATGAGGCTTGGCTGTGTGTAATCACCCAGTTCGGTTTCTTGCTGCAACTCATCCTGCTCCACCTGCAATGCATCGTCTTTGACTTTGAGCAGAGAGCGTTTTAGAAGACAGAGAAGCGGGATTGTGACGCTAATGATGGCGTTATCGCCACTCACCATCTTGGTGGAGTCCTCAAAGTTTTGGAGGACGGTACATATGTTGGACATCCATGTCCACTCCTGAGGTTTTATGTGTGGAGTTTGAACCGTATACCGACAGCCTAGTTGATGCTGGTACTCAACAACTGCCCTGTTCTGCTCACAAATCCTGACCAACATGTGCAGTGTGGAATTTCAACGCGTGGGGACATCACACACCAGTCTGTGAGCCGGAAGCTGCAAACGCCGCTGAAAGCCAGCAAGGCCGGCAGAAGCAGTAGGTGACTTTCTGAATTGGGCACACAGGCGGCGTACTTTGACGAGCAGATCAGACAGCTCCGGGTAGGATTTAATAAACTGCTGAACCACGAGGTTGAGCACATGGGCCACGCATGGAACATGTGTCAGCTTGCCTCGCCTCAGAGCCGCCACAAGGTTCCGGCCATTGTCACACACGACCATGCCTGGCTGTAGGTTCAGCGGTGTGAGCCAGTGATCTGCCTGTTGTTTCAGAGCTGTCCACAACTCTTCAGCGTTGTGGGGTTGTCACCTGTGCATATTAGCTTCAGCACAGCCTATTGCCGCTTAGCCGAGGCAGTGCTGCAGTGCTTCCAGCTTGGGACTGGTGTGGAGAGTGAAGTGCAGGAGGAGGCTGAGGAGCATGACGTGCCAGAGCTGTACACTGTGGGTGAAACCCTGACTGAGTTAGGGCCTGCAATCCTCGGTGTCGGAAGGACGTGTTCCGTCCCAAGGTCAGACTGGGTCCCGGCTTCCAGAATATTAACCCAGTGTGCCGTCATTGAGATGTACCGGCCCTGCCCGCAAGCATTTGTCCACGTGTCCGTGGTTAGGTGGACTTTGCTGGAAACTGCGACGTTAAGGGCACGTGTGATGTTTTGTGACACGTGCTTACGTAATGCGGGGACGGCACACCGGAAAAATAGTGTCAGCTGGGGACCGAGTAACGTGGGACAGCCGCCGCCATCAGGTTGCGGAATGCTTCCGTCTCCACCAGCCTAAAAGGCAACATTTCCAGCGCAAGCAGTCGCAAAATGTGTGCATTTAGAACTGTGGCATGTGGGGCGTTGGCAGCATATGTGCGCCTGCGTTCCAAAGATTGGGGTATGGATAACTGAACGCTGCGCTGGGACAAGGACGTGGCTGATGATGGTGCTACATCTGCTTGTGCAAGTACAGGTGAAGGACAGGAGGCATCTTCGCCTGCAGTATGTGACTCACCGTAAGCCGGGTTCTCAGGTCTCAGGCACTGGGCTGTGGTCACGGTTCTGTGCCTGAGGCTGTGGAGGCCCGGTGGTCAATAAAGGGAAGATTCAGGTTATTTTGAATAAAGTTACTGTTTCGTGACGCCACCTGTAGGGGTCCGGTGATGGCACCGGCGCTGCTTGGACCTCTGGGGGATGGGCTGCAGCAAGATGGATCCGCTCCCTACAGGACAAGCGGGAGTCCCCGGGGTCAGGAGCCGTGCTGATGGAATACGGCAGCTCAGTTAATTCTGTGGGTGAATTGGTTAACAACAGTTCTGAAAGAAGGCTCGGGCACAATGCTAATCTGCACGGGTCTTTACTTTGGTTATACACGGTACATGGGATAACAGTCACTTTCAGGTAACGGACCGGGTGGTCCCTGTGATGAACAGTGTCCCTCCAAGGCTCCACAGTGTCTCCCTCTTTAGCTAGCTGTCCCTTGTTACTCTTTGCTGTATAAATAGAAGAGGGGTGGGGGACAAGAGGTGCAATAGTGCCCTATCACTAGAGACACTGCAGGATGCAAAGGTGGTGCTGCGGAACCACTCACCTCATTCAGTTGTGATCCCCACAACTGGTTGAAAGAGGATCAGTACTCCAGCTGCTGCAGGACCTCCACCGACCACTTACACGTGGTGATATCCAGAAGATGATGGGAAAAAAAGGTGTATCACGGTCCGCACTGCTTAAGTCCAAGAAAACTCACATGAGAGTCAGAGTTTCACAAAGTATATCCCTGAGGAAGGTGCCAGGTGGGGCACCGAAACGCGTTGGAGTGGAAGAATAAAGAATAAGGATTTACTTTGTGAAACTCTGACTCTCATGTGAGTTTTCTTGGACTTGAGCAGCACGGACCGTGATACACCTTTTTTTCTCATCATCTTCTTGTTCCTCTTCGCGGCTTTTGTGCACCAGGTCAGGATACTGAGGAACCTCTGTTGAGAACCCGAGCCATGGCCTATCGACTCCTGATGGGTCCCCTGAACCCCAATCTTGGGTACCCCTCCTGGCACATCTGCGGTGATGGTGGTTGTTGTGATGCGCTCCTAAGAAGCCCTCTATCACTCCGGTTGTGTAGTACAGCGGTGGACGTCTGCACTGCCTCGGAGCCGGTACTCCGGGTGGACTGGGCTCGGGTCAACTTTTCACCCGTTACTTGTTTACTGGTTCACTTGGCCCCCTTCACTTCTGGGTCACTGCTTCTCGGTGCCCTCTCTGTTAGCTGTCCTGTCACAACATCTACTCTTGCTCTTGTCCCTCCCACTTTCTAACTCTTTCTACTCTTTCCCCACTGCTACACATCTCACTCTCCTCCCACCAGGACCTGATTGGTCCTCTGCCTCTAGATGTTGCATGTGGTGTATGGAGCCTTGGGATTAACCTGTTCATCACTGAGACGGAGAATACTGCACCTTCAGTCAGGGGTGCAGTACCCTCCTCCTGTGACACACTCTTTGCGGGGCGCCACATATGGACAGGGATTGGCTTGCACACACAACAGTGGAAGACGCAACGGTGTCGCCCGCAGACAATGCTCCTGTACTCTGCTGTACATCCCACAAAGTCGGGTGCTTTGCTGCCATGTGCCTGATCATGCTAGTGGTGGTCAGGCTGCTAGTTTTGTTACACCTGCTGATGCTGGCATGGCAGGTGTTGCAGATGGCCTTTTTCGAATTATCTGCAGACACCTTAAAAAACAGCCAGACTCGAAAAGACCTAGCAGTTGTACTGGCAACATCACTCGTGTTGTTGTTCCGGGGAGCGGTTGCCTGCCTTCTGCCTGCGGACACCATCCTGCTTCTTCCGTCCTGTTGTGATGCTATGCCTAACTCCCCCTGTGCACTGCTGTCCTCTCTCTGCATGTCCTCCTGCCAGGTTGGGTCAGTTACTGGATCATCTACCATGTCGTCTTCCACTTCCGCACCCTGGTCCTCCTCCTGACTTTCTGGCAATTGTGTCTCATCATCGTTCACCTCTTGTTGAGACACGTTCCCACCGTTGCCTTCGTGAGACCGTGGCTGCTCAAATATTTGGGCATCGGTACATACGATCTCCTCATGACCCACTTCAACTGGAGCTGGTGAGAGGCCAGAATCTACGAATGGATAAGTGAACAGCTCTTCAGAGTGTCCAAGTGTGGGATCAGTTATGTCTGGGTCCGGGCACTCAGCATGGTGGGAGGAAGGAGGATCAGGGTGTGGAATATGCAGTCCAGTCTCACGGCTACTGACACTTTACCGTGTGGAAGACAGGGTATTTGTGGTTTTGCCAAACTGACTGGAAGCATTATCCGCTATCCAACTAACAACCTGTTGACACTGGTCTTGGTTTAATAGTGGAGTACTGCCGCGTTCACCTAGAAATTGGGACAAGAAAGTCGATCGAGATGATGTGGGCGTTTGTCGTGGCGCAACTCGAGCTTGCACACAGGCTCGCCCTCTGCCTGCACCACCATAACGTCCAGTTCCCTGTCCTTTGCCACCAGACTTGCGCATTTTCAATGTAGTGCTGACAGCTTAATTAGTGCATACAAGAGTTGGTGTTTAGCACGAGGCTTTTGGTGTACCCTAATTTAGGCTGCAACAGACAGTAACAGCACTTAGATGCAAAATTAGTGCAGACAAGAGTAGGTTTTTAGCACAACCCTAAGTTTTGAAATGAAGGCCCTGCAGGTGGACTAGTCATACACAAACGCTGACTACAATAGCGAGTCTTTTGGCATATCCTAATTTATGCTGCAACCGACAGTAGCAGCACTTAGATGCTAAATTAGTGCAGACAAGAGTTGGTTTTTAGCACGAGGCTTTTGGTGTACCCTAATTTAGGCTGCAACAGACAGTAACAGCACTTAGATGCAAAATTAGTGCAGACAAGAGTAGGTTTTTAGCACAACCCTAAGTTTTGAAATGAAGGCCCTGCAGGTGGACTAGTCATACACAAACGCTGACTACAATAGCGAGTCTTTTGGCATATCCTAATTTATGCTGCAACCGACAGTAGCAGCACTTAGATGCTAAATTAGTGCAGACAAGAGTTGGTTTTTCGCACGAGGTTTTGGTGTACCCTAAATTATGCTGCAACCGACAGTAACAGCACTTAGATGCAAAATTTCTGCAGACAAGAGTAGGTTTTTAGCATGACCCTAAGTTTTGAAATTAAGGCTCTGCAGGTGGACTAGTCAGACACAAACATTAACGACAATAGCGAGTTTTTTGGCGTATCCTAATTTACGAAGCAACCAACTGTAGCAGCACTTAGATGCTAAAGTATTGCAGACAAGAGTTGGTTTTTAGCACGAGGCTCTTGGTGTACCCTAATTTACGCTGCAACCTAGAGTAGCAGTAATTAGATGCAAAATTAGTGCAGACAAGAGTTGGTTTTTAGCACAAGGCTTTTGGTGTACCCTAATTAACGCTGCAACAGACAGTAGCAGCACTTAGATGCAAAATTAGTGAAGACAAGAGTTGGTTTTTAGCACGAGGCTTTTGGTGTACCCTAATTTGAGCTAAAACCTACTTCTGCCTATAGTGAGCTAAATAAATCCCTAAAAGCAGGTTTTTTTGGGATGGATGAGCCTGGAAAACCAGCCCCAGGTGCGATGCAGGCTGGTATACTGGAACAGCGAAGTTTGGTATATACCCTGCCTCCCTGCCTGTCTGTATACTGCTCTATTACGGTAGTCCTCAGAAGGACTGTTGTGGTAATTAGACTGACAGCCCTGTGCCTACACTAGCTGAAAGGCCACAAATCTGTCCCTCAATCAGCAGCAGCTCTCCCTACACTGACTGTCTAATGGCACAGAGTGACGAGCACAGCGCGGTCAGGTCTTATAAAGACCTGATGACGATGTGTGGCCAGCCAATCACTGTAATACCACAACCAACATGGCTGTGGCATTACAGTGTCTGTCAGCAAATCCCTGCATGCAGGCTGGCTCTGAAAAGAGTGCCAACATGCAGGGAGGTGGACCCCGAGCATAGCAAGAGTATCGCGGGATTAGTCGGTACTCGCCGAGTACCCCGAGTACCGAGATATTCGTGCGAGTACCGAGTAGTGACAAGCATACTCCCTCATCTCTAATACTCATCCATAAATATAATCATTTAGCAAAAACACCTATGAGGAATTAAAATGTGAATACCTTAAAGAGGACCTGTCACCAAACCAGGCATGGTGATCTAATTACAGCACTGGATATAGCATGTCTGCAGCATGCAGACAAGGGGTCCCCCAGCACTTGAACAGCCCTGTACCCCGAGATAATACACTTAGAAAACTTACATGCTACAGCCACTAAGGAGGTGGCTAGGGGCTGCAGCCAAGGGCAGATTCACACCCCATGCATGTGTAATCTACCCACCGCTGCCAATCATTCTCTCCCTGTCTGCAGAATTTAAACAGAGTTTTTTTTTTCTCTCTCCCAGAAAGTCCGTTAGCCCCGCCCCCTGAGGGGCGGGGCTAAACGGGAGAGAAAAAAACTGTGTTTAAATGCTGCAGATAGGGAGAGAATGATTGGCAGCGGTGGGCAGATTACACAGGCAGGGGGTGTGAATCTGCCCTTGGCTGCAGCCTCTGGCCACCTCCTTAGTGGCTGTAGCATGTAAGTTTTCTAAGTGTATTATCTCGGGGTACAGGGCTGCTCAAGTGCTTATGGACCCCTTGCCTGCATGCTGCAGACATGCTGTATCCAGTGCTGTAATTAGATCACCATGCCTGGTTTGGTGACAGGTCCTCTTTAATGGTGAATGGTAATATATGCAGATCGAAATGTTCTCCCCATTATCCCCATAAACGCCTCTAACTTTAGATAAATATATGAAGGAATGAGATGAAAAGAACATTACTGTCTCTCATTTTCTCCCTCATGGTAACTGGCTTTGAAACAAAATTTTTTAAATAGTTACCTGAACCTAAGACGTTTTTTCATCTACAGTTAGATGAATACAT